>CAUYUJ010008636.1:0-17500 GCA_963575745.1 Prorocentrum cordatum | reverse complement strand
CTATGCGCCGATCCGAGAAATCCGCGCGGAACTCCGAGTTCTTAAAGTTATGTCAGTGTTCGTTCCCCTAGGTGCCCCCCCTAGTCCTCACCTTCCCTCGTCGCCGCCCCACGACATCCATATGCCCGAGGAGTTCCCTGGCGAGGCGCTGGGAGGCCCTCGGGGGCCTGCGCGAGGGGTTTCTGGAGCCCTCAATTCGTGTTGTCCGTGACGTAGTACCCCATCGCACATTTGATAAGTTGGCCCGTGCCAGCTGCAGGTATCGCACGCGAATGCCAGCCACCATTCGCAGCCAGTGTCGTCGGAGCAGTGACAGTGGCCGAAGGCCTTTCGATACAACTACACGGCGGCCGAAGGCCTGAAGCCGAGCGGCGCAGCTCGTGCGAGGTCGCAGCGAATTACAAGAACTGAAGAGTTACCCAGGGTGCAGGTGCTCTCTTGCGGGTCTGCAGAGGCAACGCCGCGAAGGGCACCCACTAGGTCTGATACATTGTCCGCTGCTAACGCGTGCGTAGAGCAAGATCCATGCGCAGGTTCGCCTGTTCGAGCAAGCATACGAGGACCCAGGTTGCCAGAACCTAGTCTAGCACAGTAATTGGACCTGCAGATGCCAATGCCGTGCGCTTGAACAGAACGCGCGCCAACCGAAGGTGCCTGCCCCTACCTATGTACGGCAACCTGCTTGCAATGCCACTGATCGCTCAGTCCAGGATGAAGGCCCGTCACACGGACAGCGTGTCCTGGACCCCTCTTTCCCCGCCGAGTGCAATTTCCCAATACGTTTACCATAAAGAAAGACATGTTGCCTGAACAGCCCGCGAAGATTCCCTACTGGGATCGGTGCGGCGGTTTTTGCGCCTGAGTCGGACTGAAGCTGTGCATTTGTCTGCGACAGCTGCACGCCCATGCTACTCAACAACACTATTCCCATGCTCTGCCAGGAAGAATGCAAAAATACTGCTCCAGACTTCTCGCAAGTCTCGCGATGCGCATGACGCCCCTTCGAATTTCCCCGCTACCTTCAAGTGCACCGAAGGCTGGCAAGCACTCCTCGCCTCCTTCCTCCTCCTGCTCTTACCCATCCCTTTCCCGGACCTCTTGCGGATTCCAATCTGCGGGTGGCAGGGTTCTCGACCCCTCTCCCATGGATAGTCTTCCACTTGTACTGGGGCCCGAGAACTGTCACGACGCCTTGGGTCTAAGAGCGGTCCCCGCATTCCGACAAAAAGGAACGGCGCTGGGATTAATCCAGAGCGGCCCGCCCTCATGCCTGGGTCTTCCTTATTCCTTTCTCCAGTCCTCCTCATCTTCCTCCCCATCTTCCTCCTTCTCGTCGTTGCCCCCCTTCCCGCTTGACCCCCCCTCCACTTTCGGGGGAGCCCAAAGAGGGGGGCGTCAAAGAGGGGGGATTCGCAAATCATGGCCCGAGGCATGTGTGTTGACCAGGGGGTGGGGGCGGGAACGTACTGAAGCAAGAGAAGGGCCATGACATCTGTGGAGATATCGTGGGCCCCGGCCACGATTTTCACCCGAGGAGGAGGAGGAGGAGGAGGAGGAGGAGGAGGAGGAGGGAGGAGGAGGAGGAGGAGGAGGAGGAGGAGGAGGAGGAGGAGGAGGAGGAGGAGGAGGAGAAGGAGGAGGAGGAGGAGGAGGAGGAGGAGGAAGAGGAGGCCTCCGACCCTTTCCCCCCCCCTCTCCTGACGTCGGCCCTCCCGGGGCGTCCTCCTGGTCGACGGTCCGCGGGGTCGCCGTGTCGGAGGCGGCCTCGCCCCCGTCGCTGCGTGGGGCGTGCGGGGGCTCCTTCTGGCCGGGGGGCCGCGGGGCGAGGGGGGACGAGGGAGGGAGGAGGAGAGAGGAGGAGGAGGAGGAGGAGGAGGAGGAGGAAGGGAGGAGGAGGAGGAGGAGGAGGAGGAGGAGAGGAGGAGGAGGAGGAGAGGAGGAGGAGGAGGAGGAGGAGGAGAACAGGACAGGACAGGACATCCGCATAAGGGGGTCAACGTCAACACACCTAGACTTGTGCCTTGCGCGCGTCTGCAAAGAGGAGGAGGAGGAGAAGGAGGAGGAGGAGGAGGAGGGGACGAAGTGGAGGAAGAGGGACGAGGAGGAGGAGGAGGACGGACGAGGATGAGGAGGGACGAGGAGTAGGAGGGACGAGGAAGCTGACGAAGTGGAGGGGGACGATGTGGAGGCTGAGGCACGAGGAGGAGGAGGAGAAGGGACGAGGAGGAAGGAGACGAGGAGGGGGACGAGGAGCAGGTTCACTGCCCATAGAAGGGGGGAGTCAAGGGGGAAGGAGGGGAAAATTGGGTGGGGGTGCCCATCCGATGCGAACTTTTTGTTCCCAGCCTGAGGTTCCATCCCCCAGGCAGGGCCCGCCGACAGGGCCCCCCCCCTAAAAACACCACATGGTCTCTGGGTCGGGATCTCCCTTGGCCTTCCGAGACAGCGCTAACGCACGAGCTTCCAGCTCACGCGCGCCAACAGCTTCCACCACCTCCTCTCGGGAGCCCAACCCAAAGGCGAATAGCACTGCAGCAAACTCCATACGAACAAGGGCCGACTGCTCAATGAAAGGGCGCACGCTCGGGCCAGCAGCCGGACCCCCACCTCCAGCTGCCAATCCAAAGTGGCTGGACCAGCCCTCGCGAGTGGCCTCGGAGGGAGAACTAACATTGGCGAAAAACGTGCCTGCTTTCGTGGGATGCTCGCCCCCCTTGAGATCTTACGGGGCCCTTTGCACGGCTCCTTGAGGTCACGCTGGTTCAGCTGGACCGCAAGCTGCCAACAAGGTGAGCAAAACAGGACCTGGTCTCCGTCAGAGACCTGGGCAGCTAAAACAGTGTGTTCGTTAACCTTCCACGGACAAAGGTGGAGCAAGCCCCTGGACAGGGCAGCCTCTCCAAGACCACTCGCCGACACCCCCTGGGACGAAGAGGCAACAACATCAGGAGGGAAACTGGACACAGGACCACCCGGGGGCACGGCAAGGGCCTCAGCGTCACAAAGATCGTCGGGGAGCTCTCCACGGTCCACCGTCTTCAAGTAATCGATGGGCAGGTGGTCTCTCTTCTCGGTGTCTACAGCCATGGCCGTGCACCGCGCCACATACATCGCCACTTGTCTCGCTACAGCCCTGAATCCCTCCAGGGCTCGGACGTCTGACTCGTCAGCTCTAGCTTGCAACGCCCCTTTTTTGGCAAACGCATCTGCCTGCGAATTCCCCACGCGGTGGAACGGCGAGATTTTTAACGCCTCCACATCCCGGGAGGTCGCGTGGCCCTTGACGTGAATGAAGGGGCGCTGTATGAAATCTTCTCTCGAATGGACCCTGTTCCAGATATGTGCACGAGCATTGGACGGTGCCTGCGCCTTGGCAGGCTTCATACAGCACGCAAGGGTTCCCTTGCAATCGCACAACACCGAAAACTGGCTCAACACCGACTCCGACACTTTGAGGACCGCAAAGTCTTCCCCGTCTCTGGCCACCTGCCGGGGCGCGAAAAGTGGAGGCACTGCCCCATATATCACTCCCACACACCGACGTTCAGAATCATACAAGACCGCCGAACACCTGGCACAGCAAATCGACGGAAAATCACCATCAAATCCCGATCCGTCCACAAAGACGTATCCCCCTTCAAGCAGCACGGGCAGATCCACACCTTGGTAGCGGACCTATCATTCCGCCTGAAAATCCTGGCGGCGAAAACACTGATTGGGATCAGGGAAGATCGCTCTCGCAAACCGCTCTCTCCGTTGGTGCGGCGCCGTGGCCATTCTTTTCTGCACACGCTCGACCCTGGACTCAAGATTGTCACGCCTCCAGAGGGCATGGGCCTGGCAGCAGAACGCTCGGTGAAAGAAGGTACCGTGACCTCCTTCACAAAGCATGCAAACGTCAGGCAGAGACGGCCCGTGCTTATTCATAAGCAGCTGATTCCAATGGGATCCCACAATGAGGCCTCGCAGCACGTTCTGATCGTGCTGCGTCCATGCTTCCGAGGGCTTGGCGAACAAGAGCTCCAGCGTGGGTCTCCAGAAAAACTCCGAATCCCACGGCCCCCGCTTGTTCTGCAACAACAACGCTCGCCTGTCGGACGCACGCCGGGCTGAGTGAGCCACAAGCTGAGACAAGAAACCTGGCGAATAAAACATCAAATCCCACTCCCCGCCCCAGTCGTCAACCGCAGCGGTCACGCCGCGAAAGCTCCACCCCACCCTTTTCATCGTAAGGACCAGGGCCATCTCAGGATCTTTGGCCGAGACCCATGGACGAAGCTTCTGAGCATGCTGCATCGCCTGCGCAAGTAGCCCCTCCAGAACCGCTCGCGCGAGGTGCCCCTCCCAGAGCACGGCAGCAAAGGTCTTCAAATAATCAGCGCTAGTCAGCGCGAGCAGATCCCGCCTCCAGCCCGACCGGCTGGACGTGAGAGAAAGGCCCAGAGACGCTCCTCGTGGGAGCCTTCCTTGCGCCTTAGCTGCCTGGACCCTCAGCGTTGTGAGGCGCCCATCAGGGATTCCAGAGATATTCGACCCCCACATCGCCACCGCCGTCGGCCCCGATCTATGGGCAGCTCCGATCTGCGCGCCTCGAGCTTGCAGGATGCGTAGCCGTTTCCCTCGCCTGAGGGGGTCGTGATACCGACAGAGCTGAGACTCGCACCTACGAGCCGTGCCATCGACGGCATCTCCTCCGAGGTCCCTGTGGATCAAACCGCGATCCTCGGGCCCCAAGGCTCCATTCGGAGCCATGTCCCTGGCCAGCTGGCTCGACGAGGCCAAGTAGCCCGCCGAATGCCAAGAAATTGGGAGGCCCCTGGAGACCATAGACTGCGAAACCAACTGAAAAGTTCGAGGCAACTGCTGAGCAACCGTGGTGGGACCTCCAAGGGCTTGAAACGAAACATCGTCTATCACACTACGGATCGTGACTATCATATTGGCCGCTGCTGCCTTGCGAAGAGTCGCCAAAACCATAACTCTGGCCAGCGAGGTTGCACAATAGCAGCCCGCTACTACTGTTCCATTCGCATGCAGCGCCTGCGACGTCATTGACTGAAATACTTCGCGCCGCTCTGCACGGTAAATGCAGCACAACGATCGCAACAATTTCTCTGAGAAGCCTACTTCGGGAACTGCCTCTCGGAGCTCAGCGTGGCCGACGTTTTCATAGTATTTCCGGAGGTCGAGAAAAGCCTAGGCCATGGACAGGCCCTTGAGCCTTGCATAAGACGCAAGGGCATTGTGGAGCCACGCACTCTTGTCGCACGCTGACGAGCTATCCTGGCCCCAGAACAATTTACAGCCGTGGGATTTCTCCCACCTGTCGCACTCCTGGTGCCGAATTTTCGAATAGACCCTCGACCGGAAGGGGAGGAGGCCGATCGGCCTCACTCCCCCAGTCGGCTTGTCTAGAAAGATAACCAAATTGAGCCAGAGCTGAGAGACACGCGGATCCGCCTCCCAGGCGTTTAGCACATCCGCAAATCTCCGAGCAAACTCTGATGGCAGCTGCTCCATCAACCGAGGGTGAAAGCCGTCCCAACCCGAAGCCTTCCCCCTCCCGAAAAATTTGCATTCAGCCAAAACCTGCTCTGCCGTGATGGGGGGCAGGTCGTCCCGGACCTCCCATGCTGCCGGGTGAATTCCCCCCCCCGCGCGTCGAGTTATCCCAAAGGGGCTCCCACTCGTTCAGGATCTGACGCAAAGCTTGCTGGCCTGCGAGGGGGGCTCCACCCTCCTCGCCTTCGTCCCCCCACACCGGGGAAGCCGCTGCACCAGGCCCCTTCGAAAAATCGTGGGCCTTCTTGGCTCCCTTGGTGACGGATTCTTTACAGAAGTCTTGCCATTCCTGCTTTGCGCGCTTCGCGTCCCCCTCTAGCCGAGCCTGGCATCCACGAACCAGGGCAGCAAACACAGAGGTCTTCCGTGCAGGGTCCTGCAGGGCCTCCCAAACCTGGAGCGCCGAAAACTCCCTCAGCTCCTCCTCCAGGCCTCAGGGATGATGGCGTCAGCCTCGAGCAAGAAAGAGAGGAGGTGAGGCCGGACCTGCTCGCTCGACGCGGGCAGCGATAGCAGTTGCGCCAGCACTCTGCGAAACGACAGCCATTTCAAAGCGCTGCGAATCGAGCGGCGGCGGAGCTCTCTGCCCCACGCCGCTGACAGAGGCACCTGCTCAAATTTACAGGCCGCTCGACGGCCGCAATGCTTCATCTTATCATGTTCTGGTACCTTGTGGCGGTGGCAAAGCCAACGCTCGGCCAAGTCGAACCAAACCCCCGTAGCCTCACGCGGGTCCTTGGGCCCAGAACCAGCCTCCCACCCCCACTCAAACGACGACGGGAGCTGAGGCAAACCGTCCGGACAACCGCCGGAGGAGGAGGGGGAGGAGGAGGAGGAGGAGGAGGGCTTTCTCTTCCAACCCTATTTTTTCCTCTTCGGGGAGCGGTTTACCGTGGCGCACCTGGCGCGGCTGGAGTATGTGGCACACCTGGCGCACGCGGAGCGCGTGGCGCACTTCTCCTCCTCCTCCTTCCTCAACCTCGCCTTCCTCCTCTTCCGCCTCCTGCTTCTCATCTGCGTATTCCCTACCTAGGCTCAGCCTAGAAGGGTTCTTGCTCTCTTGGCTTAAAGGGCCAGGCAGTGGGAACTGGCCCGGGCGGTTCCCCCAGAATCCGCCCCGCGGTTCCCCCAGTTACGTCCCCTTAGCTTAGCGTTGCTTATCTCATCTTAGCTTAGCTTATCTCATCTTAGCTTAGCTTCATCTTAGCTCAGGTTCATATTAGCTTAGCATACCTTCATCTTAGCTTCGCAGAGCTTTAGCATAACAGAACACAGCATAACATAGTGTAGCATAGCGCAGCATAGCATATCATAGCATCGCCCAGCATAGCATAGCATAGCGCCGCATAGCATAGCATAGCGCAGCACAGCATAGCAGCAAAGCAAAGGCAAAGCAACAGCAGCGACAGCAAAGCAAAGCACAAGCAACGCAAAACAAAGCAAACACATAAGCAAAGCAAAGGAAAGGCAAAGCAAAAGCAATGTGCAACAAATGCCGAGCTAGCCTCGATGGCCGGACCGGGGCCCCCGCAAGCAGTGCCCTCCGTAACCATTCCGGCTCAAGTCCGGAGGCCCTGCCACGCAGTCGCCCACGCTCATGTCCCGAGGTTGGCGGAGTGAGGCGTTCAGCGATGCTGCACAGCCCGCCTCGGCACCAAGTGGTGCTGCGCAGCCCACCCGGCCTGTTGTGGCCATCGATGTGGGCGACGTCGCGTCCAAGCGGAACGACGATCAGCGGGTTGAAGGCAGCAAGATGTACACGGTTGTCGAGGATGGCTTCTGGGCGTTCGTTGTGCTCTTTGCGGCTGAGTACGGCCTGCAAGACATGCACTTCATCAGTCGCACGACGCGGGGCACGTGGTACTCGCACCATGCCCGCCTGGGCAGGGTAGAGGCGTGCGTCGTCAGGCTGATCCGGAGCACAGGCTTGCTCGAGATGGGGATGCCTGACGCGAACATCCATTTGCCGTCTCAGAAGAGCGGGGAGGATGGTAAGGGTGTTGCTTCTCGGCAATTGCAGCTGACCCACATGATCGACAACGATCTCGAGTGCTCGTGGAATGTCTTGAACGACGGAGTTGGCAACTCGGGCCTGTCGATCAGGCGGAGCAAGGGCCGCGTCATCCAGTACACGCGCATCCGCCCTGTGGACAGCAGGCGGTGGCTTGATGAAGAAGACGACTGGCTGGAGAGGTGCGACTCGTGGTTCCAGGTTGCCGAATACTTCCAGCTGGGGCCACTGGACATCTGGGATGAGTTGGTGAAGCTCGGGCCGCCGGTGATGCCCCACCCCACGGCGCGCGGAGGCAGGCCCCTGACAGCGGCGGACGTGATCGATCTGTGTCAAAGCGGTGGTCGCCGCGAGCCTAGCCGCAGTCGCGGCCGTCTGCGCCATCGTCGCGGCGACGACGACGACGACGACGATTATGCTGATGAGCCTCGCCGAGTTGAGGCCAGGCGCCGCCATAGCATAGCATAGCATAGCATAGCATATCAAAGCATAGCATAGCATATCATAGCATAGCATAGCGCAGCTTAGCATAGCATAGCATATTATAGCTTAACATAGCACAGCGCAGCATGACATAGCATAGCATAGCTTAGCATAGCATAGCATAACGCAGTATAGCATAGCATAGCATAGCATAACATAACGCAGCATAGCATGGCATAGCATAGCATAGCACAGCAACTAATGCTGCTTTCCTAGGGGCTCCAACTTCTAGGTAGGGTCGCACTAGGGTAATTCCTTCTTTCTCTCCTCCTCCTCCTCCTCCTCCTCCTCCTCTTCCATTCGCTCCTCCATCGCCCTCCTCCTCATTCGGGGGGTAACGGCTGCCCCCTTCTTGCTCATACACTTCCCTGGTCACCCAACTCTCCTGAGCATTGTTTCTGAATAGACTGGTGGGGGTACGCGAAGCGTGAACACATTGTTTTCATTCTGGGACGTCATCCGAGATTCGTGAATGGTGCGGAAACGCCCTTCCTGGGATTTCAGCATCGCGAATAAACGTGACTGTATCGTCCTAGCAATCCTGAGTCGTGCCAGAACACCGTTCCTGGGATTTTAACACCCAAATCAACCTGACTGTTACGTCATACCAATCCTAAATCGCGCCAAGGCACTCTGGGACTTCAACCATACGACCCCTTAAACATGTGAGACGAACGTGCGCGGCGCCAAAGCGCGAGCCACATTGTGTGAAAGACTCGCCCTCCATGAATCTGTTACGATTTTTCAAAACTAGCGTGCGCGGCGCTCTAGCGAGAACCACATTTTGAAAACCACCCGCCGTCCATCCGTGAAATTGTTGCAAACTGAAAAGACATATGTGCGCGGCGCTAAAGCGAGAGCCACATTTTGAAAACGGCCTGCCCTGCACCAGTGACGCTGTTACAAGCTTTTTGAACAAATGTGCGCGGCACACAGGCGAGGTCCGCGTTTTGAAAATGGCCCACCCTCTTCATGATCATAAGCGGTGAAGGTGTCTCAAGCGAAACGCCCAGCCCACCCTACCGACACGTCCAAGGGTTCGACAGGAGAACTTGTCAATAAGAAGCACAGGTGGAGGAGGAGGGGCCAGTGTAAATCCAAGTTCGTTCGTAAGTCCCTGCGGGAATTTGTATTCGTTGCGAGATATCCCCCGCTGAAGAACAACCGTCCGAGACTCCTCAACCGTGTCAAAACACGTTTCCTGAACCTTCAACGCCGCGGATCCTGGCGACTGTTACGTCCTGACAATCCTAAACTGTGTCAGAACACCATTGCTGGGACTTGAAAACCGAGAATCGACGTGAATGTTGCGTCCTGGCAAACCTAAACCGTGCCAACATTAACCACACGAATCCAGAAACAACTGGATACTTTTAAGAAGAACCACGTAGTGTAAAGGAACCGCCGTCCATCCGTGAAACTGTTGCGTACTTCGAAAACGACTGTGCGCGGCGCTCCAGCGGAAACCGCGTTTTGATCAGGAGCCGCCGTCAATCCGCGAAGCTGCTGCAAACTAATATGACGAATACGCGCGGCGCTTAAACGACAACCGCAATTTGAAAACCACCCTCCCTCCATCCGTGAAGCTGCTGCAAACTGTGAAAACCCCTCTACGCGGCGCTGAGGCGACAACCACATTTAGAAAACGCCCCGCCCTCTATCCGTGAACCTGTCGCAAACATTTGAAAACAAAACTGTGCGCGGCGCTAAGGCAAGAACCAAATTTCGGAAACCACCCGCCCTTCACTTGTTGCAAACTTTTAAAGCGAATGTGCGCGGCGCTCCAACCGCATTTTGAAAAGCACCCGCCCTCCCTCCGTGAAACTGTTGCAAGCGTCAAGCTTCAGGGTCATACATGGGAAGGAAGTCTCAGGCGAAAGCGCCCGGCCCGCCCTACCGACACGTCTGAGGGTGCGACAGGGGAGAGTTACCGATTTTTTTTTAAAGGATGGGGGGAAGAAGGGGGGCGGGGAGAGGGACCGATGTGGAGGAGTAGGGACGAGCAGGGCCAGAGATGAGGCAAGAGAAAGAAAAGAGGAGGAAGGATGGCCGTGCGCCCCAAACCAAGGCACGATGACAGTCTCAACGCTGCTGCAGAAATCGGAGCAACCGATGAGTTTTGTCAAGCCGAACGCTGGCTCAACCGAACGGTACTCTTTTGCGCCAACTTGCTGCAATGACCACCAAATTGATGAAGCATCCAAGGGCAATGACGAGGCATAATGATAGAGAGAGAGAGAGAGAGTCGGAGAGGGCGAATCATACAATCACGCTGCGCCCTGCGTTTGCTTTAAAGTTTATTCGTTTCCCTCCAGGCGTGCATTCCTCTGGCAGCTGGATCTGGCCCGCTCTTGAAACCCTGACCCCCCAAACAGCTTTCATCTCTTGTGGGTCATCCTTTACTTCCACCAGCTCCCCCCCTTATCTCCGCTGGCCTCCTCGAGGGAAGAGGTGCCGACCTCTCGCTCGCCTCGATCGAAGGCCCCTCGCGGGTTTCCGCAAGGCAAGAGATGCCGACCTCTCGCTCTCCGCGATCGAAGGCCCCTCTCCTGGGACGCCTCACCTGCCCCCCCCCCCCAATGCCTCAGCCTTGGCCCTCGCTGCCCGCCGGGCCCGCTGCGCTGCTGCGCCTGCGCTGCTCGCTGGGCCCCCGCCTCTCGCGTGCCCGCGCCCCCGTCTGCAGGCCCAGCGGCCCAGCCCGGCGGTCCTCCGTGGCCAGGCTGCCATCCTCCGGCTGGGCGTTCACCTCCCCGCCCTCTCGGACTGGAGGTCTCACGACCCTCCCCCTCCCCCCTTCCCCTCCCCCATCCTCACCCCTCCTCCTCTCCCATCCCCCCCCTCCCATCCTCCTCCTCCTCCTCCTCCTCCTCCTCCTCCTCCTCCTCCTCCTCCCCCTCTTCCTCCCCCTTCCCCTTCCTCCTCCCCCTCCTCGTCCCCCTCCTCCTGCTCCTCCTCCTCCTCCCTTTCCTTCTCCTCCTCGTCGTCGTGCTCCTCCTCCTCCTCTTCCTCCCCCTCCTCCATCCCTTTACACGACTCCGCTCTGTCGCGCCTCCAGACGTGTCGGCGGGGCGGGCCCCGCGCCGCGCACGCTCGTCTAAAAGCTTACCGAAGTTTCAATGATGGGATCGTTTCTGAAATGGAGCTCTCGCCTTCGCGTCGCGCACATGGGTCTCAACACGTTGCACACGGGGAGGCTCCTTTTCAAAATTGGCTGTCACCTTCGCGCCGCGCGCATGCATCTTGGCGGTTTGCAGCAGTGTCGAAATGGAGGACCTCTCGTTTTCAAAATGGAGCTCCCGCCTCAACGCCGCGCGCACTCGTCTTTGACATCTGCAGCACCCTCCGTGACGGAGGGCGGCTCCTCCTTTGTGAACTGGGACTCTCGCCTCCGCCCCGCGCAAGTCGGCCTTAGATGTTTGGCAGCAGCTGCAAGGACGAGAGCGTGGCGCTCGCGTGAGACTGCCGGTGCAGATCTGGCGCTCGAGCACACGCGCGCTGCTGCACGGTGGAAGGGGCGGTTCCTCTTCAGCATCGGGCGTCGGCTTGACACTTCTGGTGCACTTGGGAAGCCAGGGACTTGGGTGTACAGCTGCACGGGCAACCACCCCAAAACCCCTCCCTCAGCAAAAACGGGGGCTCTCGCCGGAGCCTCCCTCGGCGATCAGGGCAAGGCGTGAGCACTTCTGCAGGAGCTGCACCGATGTGGGCGTCCTCCTTCCAAGCGGGGAGCTCGCTGGGCACACCGCTGCAAGGACGGCCGGACGGATGCAAAGCCGTCAGTTGCTGGAAGGACGGACGGATGCAGAGCCGTTAGTTGCTTGTCAAGACGGGCTCTCGCCAGAACGGCAGGCCAATGCAGTCGACCGCGGGGGTCAGGCAATTCTCGCGTAGGAGACCTGGGCCAACGTCCCGCAAA
Source organism: Prorocentrum cordatum (assembly GCA_963575745.1). Classification (NCBI taxonomy): domain Eukaryota; class Dinophyceae; order Prorocentrales; family Prorocentraceae; genus Prorocentrum; species Prorocentrum cordatum. Next base: position 5,528 of record CAUYUJ010008636.1, on the reverse strand, counting down.
TTTCTTTAACTAAACCTGGGCATCCATTGTCAACGTTGGAGAGGCGAGCGCGCTTAAGGAGCTGGGCCAACTTTCCGGCAATTTGGTTCAGAAGCGCTGGCCCAACTTTTCGGGAGGAGTTCTGTACATCATATGTTCGACCGTAGGGTGTTGGTCTTTCAAGGGGACGCTTCTTGAAATGGAAAGGAACGGTTGCAGGGACATATAAGGAGGGACTTGGGCCAGGAGGGTGTGATGCAGTGCCATTGATGCATCTTGGATTTACTCTGGTCCTCTTCTTGCTGCTCGTCTTCCTCCTCCTTGTCCTCCTCCTCCTCATCCTCTTTCCTCTGCCCTCTCCTTCTCCTTCTCTTCCCTTTTCCTCTTCCACCTCTTCTCCCCCCCCCCTCCTGCAGCAGCGCGCTGGCCGCCGTTGAGCTGTCGTCGCCGTCGCAAGGCCGCACGCGGGAGCCCTGGCGGGCGTCGACGCGGGCGCGCCGGGGACCGCGGGGGGAAGGAGGCAGGAGGCAGGATGATGATGATGATGATGATGATGATGATGATGATGATGATGATGATGATGATGATGACGATGATGATGATGATGATGATGATGATGATGATGATGACGACGACGACGACGACGACGACGACGACGACGACGACGGCGACGACGACGACGGACGACGACGATGATGATGATGATGATTGATGATGATGATGATGATGATGATGATGATGATGATGATGATGATGATGATGATGATGATGATGATGATGATGATGATGATGATGATGATGATGATGATGATGGGGAGGAGACAGGGAGAGGAGGAGGAGGAGAAGGAGGGGGAGGAGGAACAGGAAAAGGAGGAGGATGAGGAGGAAGAGGGGGCGGAGGGGGAGGAGGGGGAGGAGGAGGAGGAGGAGGAGGAGGAGGAGGAGAAGGAGGACCAGTGTAAAGCCAAGAGTCATCAACGATGTTGGAATAGACCACCCTCCGAACTCCTTTACGTAAGCGCCTACAACGGTTCATTCCCACTGAGGGAGCTGCCTCGTTGGAAGACAACCGTTTGAAGACCGTGAAGCATGCCACAACGTTGTTCTCGGGATTTCGACGCCACGGATCAACCTGACTGTTCCGTCTCGACGACCTGAATCGCGCCAGAACGGCATTCCTGGGACTCCAACACCGCGGATCAACGTAAGTGTTGGCCCTCGTAATCCTGAGTCCATCCAAAATGCAATTTTCAAATTCGTTGATCATGGGAACCAATGGAACTCTTGCAAATATGAAGAACGAATGTGCGTGGCGCTAAGGCGAGAACCGCATTTTGAAAAGGAGCCGCCCTCAATCCGTGAAGCTTTGGCAATTAGTTTGAACGAATTTGCGCGGCGCTAGATGGATAACAACATTTTGAAAAACACCGGCCCGCAATCCGTGAAACTAACCCTTTCAAATGTTGGAAACGAGTGTGCGCGGCGCTAAAGCGAAAACCACATTTTGAAAACCACCCGTCCTCGACCCGTGAAGCTCTTGCAACTTTGCAAAATGATTGTGCGCGGCTCGAAGGCGAGAGTCACATGTTGAAAACCACTCACTCTCAACCCGCTTAAGTCTTTCATGGTTGCAACGCGTGTGCGCGGGACTGAACCGAGAACCATATTTTGAAAACCACCCGCCCTCAATTTGTGAAATTCTGGCAATTTGTTTGAGCGAATTTGCGCGGCGCTACAAGGAAAACTACATTTGGAAAAGCACCCGCCCGCAACCAGTGAGACTAACTCTTTCAAATGTTGGAAACGACTGCGCGCGGCGCTAAAACGAAAACCACATTTTGAAAACCACCCGTCCTCGATCCGTGAATCTTTTGCAAATTTGCAAGATCAATGTGCGCTGCTCGAAGGCGAGGGTCACATCATTAAAACCATTCGCCCTCAACCCGCTTAAGTTTTTCATTGTTGCAACGAATGTGCGCGGGACTAGGCGAGAACCACATTTTGAAAACCACCCGGGCTCAATCCGTGAAGCTCTTGCAAATGTTTAAAACGAGTGTGCGCGGCGCTGGGGCGAGAGCCACATTTTGAAAACGACCCGACCTCCATCTGTGAAGCTGTTGTCAAGTTTTAAGCTGCAGGGTCATAGATGGTGAGGAAATCTCAGGCGAAACGCCCAGGCCGCCCTAAAAACTTGCCTCGGGGTGTGACAGGGAGAAATTGTGTATAAGGAAAAGGAACGGAGGAGGAGGAGGCGGAGGAGGAGGAGGAGGATCAGGAGGAGGATGAGGAGGAGGAGGGGCAGGAAAACAATAACTTCGGTCTCGTGTAGGGTAACGCGGGTCCAAGCCACGTGGTGCTCTGGGTCAAGCTGAACCTGGGCAGCGCTCTGTTTACACTGGACCTCTTTGGTACCGAGCTGGTAGATGGTGCCGTCAATGTGTGTCGGCACAGGCTTGGCAGCCTTGAGCCCGCGTTTGAGCACGAGGATTGCGAAGGCGGTGCCCACATACGTGGGGCTTTTGGGGCCGAGGACGGCAATGGCCATGGCGACCTCCGGGCGGTTGCCCTTTCCAAGCACTTGCTCTAGGATCTTTTCGCCGTCGTCCATGTCGAGGAGGGAGATGCCATCTTGGTGCGTGGTGCCGTCGACACCCTCAGTGGGTGCTGGGGTAACGGGGACGGACCAATGGTCAGTGTCAAGGCTAACTGGCAAATAGGGTTGCCGAAACCGCAGCCTGGGAGCTTGGCGATCGGGGGTGATTGTGGTGCTGTCTCGTTTTTGCTTAGTGCGTTAAAAGTGGTCCTGCGTGTGACGGATACTGTTGGGCGCACAGAGGCGCGCTAAGGCAGCACTCCGCTTCTTGGCGTCGTCGTGGTGTTTGTCGAAGGCGCTTCGGCAGTCTTCGGCGTGGTGCTGCGCTAGAAGGTTGTGCGCCTGTGTGGCGCGGTCGTATCCGCCCTGAACGAGCGAGGCGACACACAACTGCTTGCGACGAAAGGGAGTGCCTTCAACAGGCGGCTTGCGCGGCGTGTGCTGCTTGGGGGGCAGGCGCTGGCAGCCAGTCGACTTCGGAGCCACGGCTGCGGCCGTCTGCGGGGTACGGAGGGGGAGCGCGAATCAGCCCCGCGGGTCTGGTCTCGCCGGGCAATGACAAGCGGGAGGCTTCGCGTCGGGGCTCGCCCTGAATGCCAGGCACTCTCGAGCCGAGACTCGAGAAAAAGAGAGAGGGAGAGAGAGAAATAGAGAGAGAGAGAGAGAGAGAGAGAGAGAGAGAAAACGCGGGCAGCGGGCCGCGCGCCTTTTCCCTCCCCGCGATGCGAGCCAAATAATGCTCGCGGCGGGCATTCTCGATCCTCGGGAAAACGGAGGGGGGAGGCAAGAAAAGGAGCGGGGGGAGACCCAAGACGGACCACATGACCACCCCAACACCCCAGCGGGGCTCAAAGTAAAAAACGTCAATTCCGACGGCAGAACGCGATGACACAAAGTGAACGCATACAACATTTGATACAACGAACGAAACAATATGGCACCGCTTGTCGAGGTGGACAGACGCATTATCCCGATAATACAACCGAATTGAAGTCACACAGCAAAATCGGTTGCGCACATAACCACCCCAAACACCACAACTGAAGTACCCGACAATTGACGTACGCCCAAAAACCGAGAAGATGGGCTTCGGCTTCATCGGCCATTGCGGCCGGCGTGCCGCCTACGCAACCCGCTGCCCAGGACGGAGCTTGCTGAACAAAAACCAAGACACATGCCCGCCAAACAAGTGGCACGCGTGCCATGGCCCTAGCACAAACAAGAAGGGGGAGGAGGCGGAGGGGGCGCGCTGGCTGGTGGGTGGGGTGATGGAGGGGGCACTCGGGATGGAGGGGAGGTGCCGTGCCGAAGTAGAAGGGGTCGGAGCGGAGGGGGCGCATTGGTTGGTGGATGGGGGGATGCGGAGGTTTGCCGCGCCGAAAAAGGGTCGGGGCGGAGGAGGCGTGTGGCTGTGGGTGGGGGGGTGCGAGGGGGCGCGGGCGGAGGGGGCGCGCTGGCTGGTGGGTGGGAGGATGCGGAGGGCCTATAGTAAGGGGTCGGGGCGGGGCGGGGCCGTGCCGAAATAAAGAATCGGGGCGGAGCGGGCGCTCTGGCTGGTGTGTGGGGATGCGGAAGAGGCGCGCGGGATGCGGGGGGGGCGGTGCCGTGCCGAAATAAAAGGGTCGGGGCGGATGGGGCGCGCTGGCTGGCGGGTGGGGGGATGCAGGGGGGCGCGCGGGGATGGGAGGGGGGCGGCCGTGCCGAAAAAAAGAGGGGTCGGGACCGAGGGGGCGCGATGGCTGGTGTGTGGAGTGATGCAGGGGGGGCGCGCGGGATTGGGGGGGCGGTGCCGTGCCGAAATAAGAAAGGTGGGGCGGAGGGGGCGCGCTGGTTGGTGCGTGGGGCGATGTGGAGGGGGCGCGCGGGATGGGTGGGGGGCGGTTGCCGTGCCGAATAAAAAGGTTCGGGGCGGAGGGGGCAGTGCCGTGTCGAAATGCAAGGGCCGGGCGGAGGGGGCGTTCTGGTTGGCGGATGGGGGGATGCGGAGGGGGCGCGGGTCAGAGGGGGCGCGCTGGCTGGTAGGTGGGTCTATAGTAAGGGGAGCGCGCGCTGGCTGGTGGGTGGGAGGGCGAAGGATGGGGGGGCGGTGCCATGCCGGAATAAAAGGGGTCGGGGCGGAGCGGGCGCTCTGGCTGGTGGGTGGGGGGATGCGGCGGGGACGCGCGGGATGGGAGGGGGGCGGTGCCGTGCCGAAATAAAGGGGTCGGGGCGGAGGCGGCGCGACTGACTGATGGATGGGGTGATGGAGGTGGCGCTCGGGATGGGGGGGGCGGTGTCGTGCCGAAATAAAGGGGTCGGGGCGGAGGGGGCGCTCTGGCTGGTGGGCGGGGTGCTGCAAAGGGGGCGTTCGGGCTGGGGGCGCGGTGCCGTGCCGAGGGCTCGGGGCGGAGGGGGCGCGCTGGCTGGTGGGTCGGGCGATGCGGAGGGGGGCGCGCGGGATGGGGGGGGCAGGGGCGGTGCCGTGCCGAAATAAAAGGTTCGGGGCGGAGGGGACGCACTGGATGGTGGTCGGGGTGATGCGGAGGTGGAGTCTGGGATGGGAGTGGGGCGGTGTCGTGCCGAAATAAAATGGTCGGAGCTCTAGACACCCTGTGCAATATGGTCAACCACTCAATACTCAACACATGTATACATGTAACAGAGCACATTGAAATAGAGCAAATGCAATCCAAACGAACGGCAATTCGGAATACACCATCATGCCCGATCGCAAAGCATGTGCTGAACGTTCAATTTGCCCATTCGAACCATTCCACGCCAATGACTTCCGATATAAGCATATAGCACAGTGGATGATTGTGGTGGGAGCCCCCCAAGCGCCAAGTGAAGGCAATGGGCTTGGCGCCCCATATCTGGCCCGAACCCGAAAGGGTACGATGCCTTGGGCCACCAGTGCGTGAGCCGAAGAGGGAGGAGGAGGAGGAGGAGGAGGAGGAGGAGGAGGAGGAGGAGGAGG
>CAUYUJ010008635.1:318488-500002 GCA_963575745.1 Prorocentrum cordatum | reverse complement strand
GCCAGGTCGCAGGCGAAAGCAAGTGGCCTTCCCTGGCGGATCTTGCCATGGTCTCACCATGCCCGAAAGTCCGAACCTGCAAGTTGGCGTTCAGGGTTTGTTCGTGTCCGGGGAGGAATTGGCAGGTGGGATGGGATTCCCCTCCCCTTGTCTGGGGAAGGTCTGCGTCGATCCGTCTGGCCTGGGCACGGCCCATTAGCAGGTGGGCAGCGTTTAACCCGGGCTAGTTGTTTCATGCGTTTTCCTTCTCCTCCTCTCCTCCCCCTGGGGTGGAGTTCGTTGGGGCCGAATCGGAAATGGCAGCGCCCCAGGCAGTGCCTGGGGGTCAGCTGCTGTCCGTCGAACGCGCCTGTGCTTTAGATCATCCCCGAAGCGAATGTCAAGAGCATGTCCTCCTCCTCCTCCTCCTCGTCCTCCTAGCCCCCGGGTTCGAGAGATTCGAATCAGCGGGGCCAGAGTTTCCGGATTCAGTATGCAGCCCATGGCGCCTCTTCGACCGTGCGGTCGTCGCTCCTGGGCGGGGCGGTGACCGCCGACATGACTAAGCTACGGGTGCTGGGCTGGAATCCAATGCGGGCCACGGGCGGTCGCCTCGCGGAGATCGCCAGCTGCGCACGCAATGGACTTCACGCCCCTGGCTGGCGCCCAGAACGTTTGCCGCGAAGCATCCCGCGTTCTCCAGCGGCGGGTCGGTGGGCGACTGGCCCTCGAAGCTGCAGCGCAACCAGGCTTGTGCACCAACGCTAGTGCTGGTGTCTCCATCCTTCTCGGACGTGGATTTTGCGAACATCCGTGTAGGTCCCAGCCCGCAGGGCGTGGGCGGACGCTGCTTGGCGGCGAGGATCCGCTAAGGCGTCGTGAACGCGTGCGTGGGCGTGCTCTACTTTCCCCCTCAGCCCCGCAGTCGCGGGGCAGGCCCACGCTACACGCAGACGGTCGCCAATATGATTCAGTGGTGGCGCACGTGTCTATCGCAGTTGCCGACGCGCTGCCCCCCGCTGTTCTGCGCTGACGTCAACGACGGCCTGGGCTGCCGCAAGGTCGACGGCAACTGGGCAGGCTACGAGACCAACGCCATCGGCAGGATACGCACACGCGAACGACGCCGACTGGGTGCTTGCGAGGCATCGGGTGATTTACTTACGCAGCAGCACCTCCTGGCGGCCAACGCGATGGGCAGGTGCGACGCGACCTTATTCGGTGGCGGGCCTGAGGGCCCAAGCAGTCTCATCGACTTTGTCTTTCTCCCGCAGGGCTGGGCGCCCCACGTAGTCAAGTGCCACGCGTTGCACAGAGTGGGCGCCCAGCTCCAGGCCCAGAGAGGTCGACCTCCACGCGACTACGTACCAGTATATCTTGAAGTTGCACATCCACGGGGGCCGCGCGACTGCGAGGACCAACCAGTCACAGCCAAGTGGGACATGACAGCCCTCATGGCGGCGGTCAAGCGCGGCGATCAGCGCGCGGACTTCGTGAACGGCGTCGCCCAGTGGTTGGGCGACCGCGTGGCAGAGCGCACCGCGGCCCACGGCCAGGGCGCCCCTGACCGCACTTTCGAGCTGCTGGGGCGTTGCATGGTCGAGGCTGGCGCCGAGTACTTCACGGGCCCCAGAGGAGGATTGACATGCGTGCCTCGCGCGCGACTGTGGGCGACGTCGAGCTGGGGCAGTTGGAGCGCGACCTCCGCGATCTTGCCCAGCGACCCACACTCCTCCGACGAAGACATGCACGTGCTGTGCGGGGGTCTTACGTCCAGGCCTCATACGACGCATGGGCCCAGAGGAACTTCTGCGAGGCCATGGGGTGGGCCCGCCGCGCTGCCCTCTGCCGCTTCTCGGCAAAAAGACGGGGCGGGCGGCGCTTCGGCGGCGCCCCCATTGCGCGCGAGGAGTGGCTCGCCGCCCGGGCCCCCCCTGGCGGCGACGGCGGGGTGCAGGCCCACCCGGTCGACTTAGGCGCCTGGCGTGCCGCTCGAGACGACATTGGCATGAGTCAGATTTACGACGTGGCCCGCTATGGGGATCGCCCCCAGCAGCTAGGATACGGTGATATTCGCCGCCTTCGTAGATGCGTTCGTCGGGCCCCGAAGCGCCGCGTTGTTCCAGAAGAATCGGCCCCGCTCGAACTTTGACAGCAACTCCTTCACCCCGATCGAGGCATGGAACGCCAGCGCCCTGGTCTTGGAGCCAGACGAGCCCCCGAGGAGCCCGCGCAGTTTCTGGAGACCCTCTTGGACGGGATGACGCAAATCAGGATCACCGACCTGGCCCCATTATATTGGAATGTACGTCGAGGTTATGCCTTGTATAAGTCGGGCCAGCCTGGGCCTAAGGGCAAAAGGGTGGTCCACGTGCTTCCTGTCGCGGGGGAATCCTTCTTCGCGGAGTTGTTGCCCAACGAATTGCCCCCTGAAGATTGTGGGTTCCAGCGTCGTCGTCGTCGGGAAGGGGCCATCATGGCCTCGCAGCTGGTGGGCTGGAGATTTCGACGGGCTGGGCGGAGCTTCGGAAACAGTCTGAAATATATAAGCAATTGCGTTCGGGAGCACTAGCTGGGAGGCCATGGACCATACCATACCCGCTATTGTACAGCCTGAACATGTTGCGCTTTGCAAGAATAGGTATCGTGATGCGGTCGTTCTACTTCCTAGTGATAAAGGGGGCCTAGCAGTACAGACAGGAGTGGGAGGAGTGATGGGGGGCCCGTTCATGGTGGCCGCTTTTTCCACCACCTTCTGCCGCCCTGTGTTGAAGTGGACGGGCGCTCTGCGCGATGTCAGTCCGCCCCTCAGGCTCCTCCGCGCTGAATGGGGCGGCCAGGAGGTCGACCTTAGCTTTTGCAAGTATGCTGACGACCTCTTCCGCTACGCTCTCATTGTACATGGAGACTCCATGGGGAGTTTCTTGGCTAGGCTCAAGTATTCAGATGACTGTCTCGACTCCCTCCTCCAGGACTACGGGCGCAAACATACTCGGGAAACCAGGAGTTGGCCGCCTGGATCGAGGGGGGGGGGGGGGGGGGGGCGGGGAAAATTCAAGGAGGAGGTCATGTATCTTTGGCCCCGCATCACGATGCCCCAGGCGTCCGGCCAGGAGATCGCCCGCCGTCGCCAGGCAGCTCGTGCCGCCTTTTATTCGATGGGCGGCTGCTGGTCTTTGCGGCTGCCGTGGAAGCCCATGCGCTCGATGTCTATGTCTTTGGTTCAGAATTCAGCCTTGCGTGGCTTGGGGGCCTTCTTGGCCACCAAGAATCAGAGCGCCAGTTTAGATGCCGCGTTGGCGCGCTTCGCCCGCGCGGCCATGCGCGGAAAGGCCACCTGGCAGACAGAGTCTGGAGCGACCCGCTCGTCGACGACAAAAGGGGGCCCCAGGCACTGGCGCATCTGCGAGACGCGCGTCGAGCTTGGGACTCGTCGCCTGAACTGGTAAAGGGCTTGGCCCCGCCACCCGTCCTGCCACCTCCAGTTGCTCTCCGCTCTCTTCGGATCCGTGGCCTTCGAGACAGGCATGGCCCTCATGCCCGACGGCGCGCTCACTTCGACGGCCTCTCCGCGGGCCCGACGCGTCGTTGATGATCCCCGATGGGCTCAGGGGTTCCTCCCAGATCACGGTGACCTCTAGGATGTCTCGAAGCCCGCCCTCGCCTCTTGCGGGATCCTGAGGTCCAGTGTGAGTTCGAGAATATCGATTTCACGGCTGTTCGATCGCGTGCGTTCGGTTCACGGTTCGCGCCCCCAGAGTGCACGGCAAGGGCTCCTGAGGCTCCATTTGAGGAAGGCTTGGGCCCCGATGCTCTCGAGTTCGTCTGTCTTGTCGCTGAATGTGGTGAACGTTTTATTACGTCGCAGGGGCTCATGGCACATAAGCGTTCTCAACGTGATTATCGATATCTGTGCCATGTCCTCACACCATGCAATGCATGTATATGCTGTCGGGAAGTCTTCTGGGACAGGGCTTGCGCTGCTCGGCATCTAGTACTAGCCGTGCAACGGGGGCATTGTCGTTTCGGTGGGGGTAGGACGCCACGGCCTCTGACGCCTCCGTCGACCCTGCAGCGCCCCCGATGCGAGTTCGAGGCTTCTGACTTGGACCCCCTATGCCGACGTATGCGCAGCCGTCTCCCTGGCCCACTTCTCCCTCGGAAGCGCCGCCGCCTCGCGGGCGCTCGGAGCGTCGCCCTAGGCAGTGCCCCAGGCGGCGGCCACTTCTGTCCATCAGCTCGATGGGGCACTCGTCCTGTGATGCCACATAACTGCGAAACAAGAAACACCAGTCTGACCAGGACTCCTGCTTACCGTCAAACCTGTCGGGGTTCTTCGTATTCTTCGTGTCGAATGGCGTTGTGTCCAGCTCCGTTCCTGCTGCAGCGGCCACTCCCGCCGCAGCTCCTGCCGCCGCACCGCCATCAGCGGCGCGAGCGGCTGCCTCTTGAAGTTGATCCGCTCGATCACGCTGGCGTCGAGCCTCCTGCACCAGCTCAATGCTCGCCTGCTCGAGCGGCGAGCTGGATGCAGGGGCCTTCGGCGACGGCGAAACGCGGGGCAGATGGGGCCCGCGGCTCGGCGCCGCCAGCCAAGCAGGCCGCCGAGGGAAACGAGAAGAAGGAGAAAGGGCGACCTGCAGGCTGCGGCTGCGCTGTTGAAGGCGATCAAATAGCTGCGCCTCAACGACGCGCGCGAGCTGGCCAACCTCGCAGGGGCAGTCGACCAGTCGTGGGAGTCCACCGAGACCGCGGACTCTTCTACGCAGCTCATAATCGACGCGGGTCTCAAGTGCGACGAGGTCTCTCTCTCTCTCTCTCTCTCTCTCTCTCTCTCTCTCTCTCTCTCTCTCTCTCTCTCTCTCTCTCTCTCTCTCTCTCTCTCTCTCTCTTCTCTCTCTCTTCTCTCTCTCTCTCTCTCTCTCTCTCTCTCTCTCTCTCTCTTTTTTTTTCTTTTTCTTTCTCTCTCTCTCTCTCTCTCTCTCTCTCTCTCTCTCTCTCTCTCTCTCTCTCTCTCTCTCTCTCTCTCTCTCTCTCTCTCTCTCTCTCTCTCTCTCTCTCTCTCTCTCTCTCTCTCAAAAAAAAAAAAGAAAGAAAAAAGAAAAAAGCTTCAGGGAGCGCCAGCAGGCTGGCGGAAGCGTCGACTTCAGTGCAAGAGGACCGCCGCGCGTGCAGGCCAGGGGGGCGCCCGCCATGGGTTTAGCGACTCAGATGGGCACCTTCCTCGACGGCAGCGAGACCTACAAGGGGAGCGAGAAGGATGTCTTCTACGAGTACTTCCAGAAACACCTGGCCCAGAAGCTGCCCCGTTGCGAGAAGTTCAAGCCGAATAAGAACCAGGGCGGGGCCGCGGCGGCGGCGGAGGAGAAGAAGGGCAGGCCCGCCTTCGCTTTTTTCGCGCGACGAACCAGGCCGGGAGGCGAGGTCACTGCTGATCCAGTTTTCGAATTCGGACAAAGCCAAGGCGACGCAGCTGGCGGGGCCTGCCCCGAGGGGCCCCCTCGAGCGCGAGACGGCGAGGCTCCTCGCGATCCCCGAGAAAGGCGGCGGCGCGGACAAGGATCAGGATCAGGAGAGCTGAAGCCCCCAACAAAGAAAAAGGAACGACAGGGGTCGTCCGCGCGAGCGTGAGAGCAAGGGCCCCCGTGAGAGACGGTTTTTGAGTAGAGGGCCTTCGCAAGCAGCGAACGATTTGCAGCTCTAGTGGCCCAAGGGGCCATCCCAGACCCTGTTGAGGCCACGAATTTCGGTGCAGATTCGAATCCCGATCTTCCCCCGACCCCCTTAGCGGTGGCGGCTAAACGGGCTCCACGCAGAGGAGGAAAGGGCAAGCAAGATTCTCACGGTAGACCTAGTGCGTCGGTCCCCTAGACGGTCCCCTTCGTGCGCCTGCGCGGCGTCTGGGGTTCGCCGTCGTCTCAGGGGCAGTGCTGGCCCTGCCAGAGGGGGTTCCCCCCTGTCTTTTTCAAGGTGAACCCGCTCCCTCAAGAAGTCGGGTTGCGCTGAGTTCGCGGCCAGTTTTATGGCATGAGATTGAGTACCTCATGTGGACTCCCCGCGCACTGTTCATTGCTCATTGCTCCTCCTCCTCCTCCTCCTCCTCCTCCTCCTCCTCCCCCATCCTCCTCCTCCTCCTCCCCCTCCTCCTCCTCCCCCTCTTCCTCCTCCTCCTCCTCCTCCCCCTCTTCCTCCTCCTCCTCCTCCTCGTCTTCCCCTCCTCCTCCTCCTCCCCCTCTCTTCCTCCTCCTTTTCCTCCTCCTCTTCCTCCTCCTCTTCCTCCTCCTCCTCCTCCTTCTCCTCCTCCCCCTCCTCTACGATCCCCCCCTCCGTCCGACCCGACTCGCCACGTCTCCGCCTCCCAGGGCCCCCAGGAGCCGTGGAAGAGATCGCGGCCGGAGTCTCGGCCACTGGCGGCCCTGGGGGAGGCCTGGGGGCCCTGGCCAGTCCCCAGGGCCGTCCCAAAATCGAGACGATCGAGATGGGTACGGAAAGATGGGGTACGATGCCCAACAGCAGTTCTTCAAGGAAGGAAAAACCACCGGGACCGGACAATTGGCGTTTACTAAACAGCCCCGGGAAGTTTCCTAAACAGCCCTGCCCTGTTCGACTCTTTCTCTGGGCGCGTTTACTGAAGGCCTCTGGTGTCGGGGTGGTTACTATCGGAGTGGATGTTCTACCTTCTAGTTCTTGTAGATTTTGAACCGGACTCGCTGTCCGCGCCGCCGTGCACGTTGTTCATTGAAGGCAAGACGCCACCCGCCCAGCCGTCCCAAAATCGAGACGATCGAAATGGGGACTCGCTGTCCGCGCCGCCGCGGACGTTGTTCACTGACGACGAGAAGCCGCCCGCCCAACAGCGGCCGCTGTTTGTTTTGGACAACATTTGTTGTTGGGCAATGTACCCATGTTCTCCGTACTCATTTTGAGCGTCAAAACAAAATGCCTCAGGACGAACTCGCCGGTCTGGGATCCATGCTGTGATGGAATCGTGGCGTCTTCATGGCCTTCCTCGACTTCTGAGGTTGGATGCTCGAGGTGATAGTTTTCCAAGGGTTGTTGCACGGAGACGGTTCTGATTCTCCAGCGTGCAAGGGTCGCTACCCAGGCCAACCCCCCACCCCAGATAATGGTAACGATCTTACGTGTGGGAGGGTCCTGAACCCCCCCCCACGCATGCTGGTTCTCGCGCGCCTGCTGTGGCGATCGCAGCGGCGCGCCCCCACCCCGAGGTACCCCACCCCGCCCAAGCGGTACCGTCACCCACTCTACCCTTCGGAGTAACGACCGTTGCCCGAGCTGGTGAAATTACACCAGAGGAAAACCCCCAACAGTGGATGATTTTCGCTGAGGAGATCGACCGGGGACCCGGGAGCCCGGGAACCCAGAACCCACCGAATTCGGCCCGGAACCAATAAATGGGAACCCGGGAACCCGGAACCGGGAACCCGGGAACCCAGCCTGCTACCAAAATCGGCGGGAAGCTGTCGCCAAATCTTTAAATCTCCTGTAGGACCCTTTCAGTTCAGAACAGGAAAAACACACAAAACACAAAGGGTTTGTATTGGTTTTATGGTGGAAGGGGGCGTCGTTGAGAGGGTGCTTGGCACGGACGCGGGGATCGGGGTGGCGTCGTCGGTGCTTGGAGCTGGCGGTTTGCGTGGCAAGTGCTTTTAGCTGGCCGCATTTGTTTGGAATGCGTGACGGGCGGACAAGGTCGTTCACCAGCAACTGGGGGTCCTCTGCCAGCGTGCCAGAACATATCGTCGCGCCCTCGCAACGGGGTGCGGGAGAGGGGGTTGGGAAGAGAACGGGAGTCACTTCCATAGGCAGCAAAAAATTCTTTTTCTGTTCATATGCCGCACGGCCAACCGAACGAACGAACAACTGTCTCGGCGCGCTGTGTTGGCTTCGCTTGCGCGCATCCTGGCTTCCTTCCGTTGTTTCCTTCGCTTGTTTCTCGCCCTCATATTATTGTTCTTCTTCCCCTGTTTTAACTTGCCCCGTCCTCCCTTCCTTTCCAGCTCGGAGCTGCCACCGCGCGCGAATAGCGCAACCCAAGGTGCGTTGCTGATTTTTTTTGTGTGCCGCGAAGTCTCGTGTAATTTCTTTGTGTGCGGTCCGGGTGCACAAAGGAATTTCTTTTGTGTACGATCGTTTTCGCCGGCCCCTCAAGAGCATGCGCGATTCCTTTGTGTAGAGCTTGTTTTCCAGCCTCGAGGAGCGCGCGGGGCCTGGCGCTACAAACGCAAGGCCGCGGCCCCTGGCAACGCCATGCAGCTGCGCCGGATGCCACGCCCAAAACGATCCGATGTGGATTTCGGCACTTTTGCCGACATCGCGCTGGCAGCTGGCCGGCCACATCGCTGGCCTTGCGTGCCCTCGCGCGCTATTTCGTTTTGCTGCCGCGACGCGTGTTGCTGTCAACGGATGAACAAACTGACGTTGCATGGTGGTTTGGCTGTGCCAAACCACCATGTCTGTTAGTACCGGAGTTTAGGATTTTGTCGCCGCCGACAGTGCTGCCACACCATACCTTCAATTGTATTTCAGAGCGCGGCCGTACATCAACCCTGGGTCGGATCGCCGGGGATCCAGTGGCATGGGTGCACATGCGTTGCACCGTTGGTGGTGCCAAAACCCTTTGTGTGAGATTCCTTTGTGTGTTTTTCTTGGCTCCCATCAGTGCAAGCATTGATTGGGGAATCAACACCCGTCGGCCGGAAGAAATGTATAGAAACATGTAGCGCAGTAGCGCGTTGGAAGTAGATTGGGCTTCCGCCCGCCCCCTGAAGAGGAGGGAACAGGGAGAACCGGTCGACCCCGGAAGTAGGAAGGCGCCTACAGTTGATTGGGATATGCGAGTCCCAGAATACACTTCCAACGACTGGCGTGTATCATGAGATGTTGGGCATCTGTCCCTCATCCTCCTGCTCCCTCCGGTGGCCTGCGAGGGAGCTCCAGAGAGTTCCAGAGATCACCGGCCAACGCAGGTCATGGTAATGGATGGGTTGTTGCAGTCTATAAGTTGTGCGCAAAACACAAAACAACAAAATTTAAGACACCGAGCCACCGAGTCAAAACAATACAAAACAGCATGTAGTAAACGCAAGAGCTGGTACATTACATTCAAGGACGAATTTTCTGAATTTGGGGCCGTTCTCCGAAATGCGGGATCCTACAGTGGGGGTTCATGCCAAGAAATACACTGCTTGCCTCCAGGGTGCCCTTGGTTTTTTAGGGGCTTCGAGGGTTTGCCATGGACGGCGTGACGGTCCCACACCAAGAATGGACGGACGCCCTGGGTTATCAGGGTTGGGTTTCTTGCGGAAGGTTTCTTGTGGATTGGCCTCCACTGTATCACTACCATGACTCGGCGGCACTTGCGGTACGTTGCACGCGCACGCACTTTTCTCCCCCCCCTCTCCACACAGCGATGCGCCAACAGCTGGCCGCCTACTGAAGGGACGCGCCAGCGCAAGTTGCTATCGTGCGTGTACCGGTCGCGCGTTATCCAAGGCCGCGGATTGGTAAGGGGCGGCCCAAGTCGAGCAGCACCATGACTCAGGTTGGTCGATCAAGAGTCAGGAGGAAAAGAAACACACAGACACAATTATCCGTCGATCCCCCAGAAAACATGGGAAGATATAGAAAGCGGGGGGGAAGACAAGAAACCAGAAGATATGGGAAAATATTGGGGATCCTGTCAGTTGTGTGTATGTATATATATATATATATATATATATATATATATATATATATATATATAATATTTATATATATGTATATATATATATGTTATATATATAACATATATATATAACATATATATATATATATATATATATATATATATATATATATATATATATGTGTGTGTGTGTGTCCCAGGCAGGGCCCCTTCAAAGAGAGCTCCGGAGGCCGGAGGCCGCTGCACAGGAGGCCAGGCAGGGGGGACCTTTCGGGAGGTCTCCGGGGCGGCGACTCGAGGGGGGCGCTGCCGTGCGGGGGCCTCCTCGGGGCCTCGGGAGGGCTCCAGACCTCCAGATTGCCGACGGGCGCGTCCCTCTTCAGGAGGCGTATTCAAGAACAGCAAAATGTAGTCTGGGGACGATTTGTTTGATGCTGGGACATGTTTGGAGTATTTGTCGAGTTTTTGTTCTTTGGGGGGTATGCTTTTACCATTTTCTATGGTTCGCCCAGAATCCGCCTGGAGGGGGACATGCCCGACCTACCTCAAGACTTCGAGGTTTGAAGTTCAAGCTTCTGGTACAGTTCTTTGGAGTTTCATTTGTTTCTATTGCACCTTATCGTCGCCACGGATGGGCTCCCTTCGATATTCTGGCCATGGCGCGCATTCCGACAGGTCCGGGGTTGGACCTCCTCCTCCACCTCTCCTTCTCTTTTGCCTCCTCTTCCTCCTCCTCCTCTACCTCCTCCTCCACCTCTCCTTCTCCTCCTCCTCCTCCACATCCTGCTCCTCCTCCTCCTCCTCCTCCTCCTCCTGCCCCTCCTCCTCTAGCTCCCGGTTCCTCCTGCAGAGTCTGGGGTACTGGCCCTCGGTCTTCGTCGTCGGTTGCAGATCCGTCGTGGACAACTCCGTCATTCCCGCAACCAGGCACCGCGTGCCGAGCTGTGCGTCGGCTGTCGCCGTCCTGCGCCTCCCTGCTCCGCCCCCCTCCTCGTCGAGGCCCTCCCGGCCTCGCCCATCCCTCCTCGCCCCCCGCCCGCCGCCATGACGAGCAGGGGCCCCGAGGCAGGCGGGCCCCGAGGCTCCTCTGGGCAGGGCACGGTGCCAGAGGCCTGCCCCGGGGGAGAGCCGCGGAGCCCAGGAGCCGGACTCCTCCCTCGGAAGCCCCCCCCCCCTTCCTCCCCGTCCTTCCTTGGCCTCCTTGTCCCTCCTCGCCCTCTCCTCGCCCTCCACGCCCTCCCTCCTCGCTCTCGGACCGTCAAACTCCGGTTTTGCAGCACGCGTTGTTTCGTCGGTCAGGCCCAGCTCAGGGGCCTGGGGGAACCGTGCAAGCTCCCCGTGTCTGCGGCAAGGCGCGGTCATCAGGATGGGATGCGTCGCGGTCTGTGCCCGAGATGCTGAGCCTTGGGAGTCCACCCTCGCCCGCCTCCTCTGCCTCCCTGTCCCGCCTCTGGGACCGCGGGGGGTGAAGGCAGGTGTTCTTCCCCGCTCCCTGATCCTCGTCGTCGTCGTCCTCCTCCTCCCTCCTCCTTCTCCTTTCCTTTCGCAGGTTGCTGAGCGCTCCCGAGCGCCCGCCTCCTCCTCCTCGTCCTCCTCCTCCTCCTCGCTCTACCCGTCCTTCTCTACAGCAGATGGTTGTTGCGGTTGGCCATTTTGCGTGAGTTGAGGGTTCCTTATTCCCACTGTCGTGGGATAGCAGATGGGCAGGCTCGCCCCCGCAGCGGATGGGCCCGTAGAGCCAAAACCGAGGTCGTCCTTTCAACGGGTCAAGGAGCCAGATCGCACCCAAATTCGTGAATGAATGAATGCAAGCCGGGTGTCGAAGCACATGGGCAATAATGCAACATTATGGGCAGTAGTGTCGCACAGCGGCTTTCCAGGCTTCTGCTGGGATTGCCGCGAGCTGTCGAAAACCATACGCATTGCTCTCGCAGACTCTCTTCGCATGCTTGTACAATTCATTCGTCCATGACTGTCTCGGCTTGCCCCGGGGTCGTCTGCCGGCCGGCGGACGCAGCTCCGAAGAAGACGGCTGGAAGACCGCACGCCGCACAGGATGATCAACCGGTTGCCGGGCAATCTGCGCAAAAAGACATAATTGACGGTGCAACAAGATGCGGCTCAACGGCGGCCGGCGGGCCCTGTCCAGAACTACAGCGTTCGAGATACGACTAATGTATGAATGCGGTATCCTTAACACCTTCCTCAGACACCGCACGTGGAAGCTGTCGAGCTTGGCCAACTCATGTTTCCGGAGCCAAGCCGCGTGCAATCCGTACAGCAACTTTGTCTGCACGCAGGCTTCGAAGATCTGCAACTTCCGTTGTGTGGACAAGGTGGAATAAAGACCAGACTCGGGCAAGGGTGTCGAACTCAGCCCTGGCGCAATCAAGTCGCCTGCTCAGCTCGGAAGCGATCGATCCATCCGCCGCCAAAACACACCCCAAATAAACCATGGAGTCCTTTTTGGGGATCTGGGCGCCGTCTGGACTCGTCACGCTCCCCTGGCACCAGATTGTCAGCAATTCAAGCTTCCCCCAATTGAATTTGAGGCCGTAGTTCGTGCCAGCGGCAGCTATAGCCGTCATGTACTCCTGCGCGCGCTCCGTGCTAGTGGCTACGATGAGCGTGTCATCAGCGTACACGAGATCCTCCGTGTCCCCCATGCGGTCGCCCAGCGTGACCCGGGCGTCGCGCAGCAGCACGGTCATCACCATCGCGAAGAGAAAGGGTGAGAGAGGACAACCTTGACAGATTCCCGCGTGCTGCTCGCGGGTCCCGGACGTCACGCCGGCCTCGCGAACCGCGAAGTTTTTGCCCGTGTAGATGGCTTGAATCATTGTCAACATCTTCCCTGGGACTCCGAAGCGCTGCAGCGCTTTCAGCAGAGGCCCCAGCATGACGCTGTCGAACGCCTTGGCCCAGTCCAGAGCGAGCAGCACGAGCTGGCCCTCTGCGCTCGACCACGTTTCCTCCAGCCGCCTGGCGAGGAAGATGGCGTCGGTGGTGCCGTGGCGCGATTTGAATCCAAACTGGGTGCTGTGGGAATGAGCGCCTACAGCTCATTGCTTTGCAGTTGTGTCCTCCAACGTTTGCCTATGTGCTTGAACATACAGAGAGGGGTGCGATGTCCGTACCCATTTTGGCTCAAGCCGTACGTCCCTCACAGCCCCTTTCTGTCAATCCCAGTCACCTTCCAATCCATCTACCTTCCCTCCGATATCCTGGCTGGCAGCGGCTGGTGGCCTTGGGACATTGCTCGGACGGGCTCGAGAAAGAGGCAGCATCTCATCCTGAGTTGACATCGTGGGGAGACAGTGGTAGCGGAGCGTCGGTACGACCGGCGCTCAGTCGACTTTCTGCGGACCGATGCCAGCGGACGAGGAGGGTGCTGATAACCAATCTCGAGGATCCGAACATAGTGGCCAAGGGCCTGTGGCAACAGCTATTGGGACAGCGAGACAATGGGCAGACGAGGACGGACGCATCAGGCTTTCAGAAGAGCAACTACGATGCCTGCTTGAGAGTGCACGACGATCTGAACGGACTGCCGAGCAGTACCGCATCTCAAGCCCGCTCTCGGAAGCGCAGCTGGAGCAGATCCTCGCCTACGTGCGTAGCCAAGCTCAACAGCCCAGTCCAGAGCCAGAGGCGGACGAACGGCGAGCAGAGGGCAAAGCACACCAAGAGGATGAATGGCAGCGAGATGGTACGGACCCGTGGGCCAGGGACAGAGCCGCAGCCGGCTCAGTGTCTAGCAGGGCCCCCGAGCGAGCTGACCAAGATCGCTGGTGGCAGGGCCGCTGGAGTTGGAGTGAAACCCAAAACGACGGCAACTGGAAGTGGGACGACTCCAAGGACGGCGGCTGGAGCTGGAAAGAAAGGGGTCGCGACTTCGCGGACCCCGAGCCATGGGCCGGATGGCCAGAATACAAGCTATGGCGACGGAAGACATTGAGGTGGCGCCAGAGCACAGACGTCGGCGAGACCAAGCACGCCGATCGTATCCTGAAGGCGCTGCCCATGGACCTCCAGAGGAAGCTAGAGGACATCCCAGACGAGGTTCTCATGTCGTGGGAAGGCGCTCAGAAGGTGATCGATCGCCTGGACCTCCTGAGCGGCGAGCGCGTCGGGGACGAGAAGCGCAAGGCCGCGAGGGAGTGCCTCTTCTCCTTCCAGAGACGGCAGGGCGAGGGTCTAACAGAGCACGCCGCGAGAATAGACCTGGCCTTCGACCGAGTCGGCACTTTGGGCTTGCCCGTGCCAGAAGACTGGAAGTTCATGTTCTTGGAAGAGGGCGTAGGACTCGATGAGCGTGGCCAGCAGCTGATGAAGGTTCTTATGGCCGCGAAGGACTCGTATCCCGACGCTCTCAAGGCCATCCGAGAGATGGGCGTGACGAGAAAGGAGCACCTTGCCCACCAGAGTGCACGAACATATCATACCGATCGAGGAGCCGCGTCGTCGTGGACATCACAATGGACGAACAATGAGCCCAGCTACTCCGTGGAGAACGACGAGGACGACTCGATGGTGGACTACGATGACGTCTCGCCCCTGAACACCGAGGGAGAGAATGAGATATACTTGGCCATTGAGAACCTGAATTTATACGACGACGAGCTTCCAGCGGTATTCGCCAGTATGCAGGAGGACAGACGGAAAACGTGGAGGCAGAACAGGGAGCTCGAGCGAAAAATGAAGGTCGATCGCAGGTTCTTCGACAGGACGAAGGAGACGGTCAAAGTGTCGACCTCGCGGGGGAACAGAGGTCATCGAGGAGCAGACGGCACTTTCCGTCAGAGAAAGACCAGGCTTCCGCTCTCAGAGCTCATCAAGAAGACCAGGTGCAGGAAGTGCAACGAGAAGGGCCACTGGGCGCGTGAGTGTCCCAAGCGGAATGGCCAGAGTCTCAGTGCCAGTGCAACCGCAGGAGGGATCACGAACGTCACGGGCTTCGTCTACGCGAACGTGCTGGATCCTGTCGCGTCGGGGACGGAGCAGAACGAGAGGGACCAGGCCGCGCAGGCGATGGTGCTGCTCACGGTGGAGGCCGGCGAGGCAGTGGTGGACACCGCCGCCGGCCAGGGCCTGATTGGGGCCCAGGCGCTCGAGCGGCACTCCCAGAGGCTGAAAAAGCTAGGCCTGGAGATTCCTTTGGTAGAGCCTAGGAACAGGAATGCCAGAGGAGTAGGAGGTGGCACTAGGGTCTTGCACGCGGCCCTGGTCCCGACCGGAATTCAGGGCAAAGAAGGCATAGTAGAGCTAGACGTTTTACAGGAAGACGTGCCCCCTTTGCTTCCAGTAGGCCTTCAGGAGATGCTAGGTTCCAAGATAGATCTCGACAGTAATGTTATGAGTTTAAGGCGCTTGGGCGTGGAGACTCCGATGAGGAGGATGCACAGCGGCCACAGGACAATTCGAATAGACGAGTTCCAACCCCCCCGGAGCTTCAGGTGTCCGGCCTCCCTGTTTCAGCAGCATCCAGGACTCAAGGAGAGCGATTTTCAGTGTGACAGCATTGTTGGGGCATACAAGACCTCGACCATCGTCGATCCCCCCTCTCACCTCTTCTACTTTTCCTCCTCTCAGAGGGCCGAATTACCCAGCTACGTCGGTCTCCGGGAAAGGTTGGGGCTCGGTCTGGGGGTCTGTCTGGGGGCCAGAGGGCCCCGCGGCGGTCTCGACACGCCGACAAGGGCCAGTGAGCCCGACATAGACCCAGGGAATCGTTCCGAAAACGACGTCGCGATGGGGCTTAGCCAGCCTGGATCGTCAGCTAAGGGATCCAGACATTCAGGGACGAGACGACGCCAGGGGAGATATCGCGACGACGCCTTCGGAGCGATGGTGAGCGGGACCCTCCCCCGGAAGAATCTCATCCACATGTGGGCGGTGACATTCATCACAGTATGTCTCATGCTACAGCGGTTCGGCTCGCGCTTTCGAGCTTCAGAGAGGAGCGAATTCCGCTCGCAGCATGGGCTCCAGCCACGAAGCCTGCCGCGTTTCGGAGATGCCCAGTGGTCCCTCAGTCGGCAGTGTCGACGCCGGCCAGCCGTCGGAGAGGAAGAAGAAGCAGCAGACCGAGGCTCAACGTCGAGCTCAGCGGCCGCTGACTTTGGTCGACCACCTGATGGACCCGAGCTCCACGTGGACGTACGCGGTCACCGGGACACAAGTCCCGTCCAACCTGAACCGCAAGGAGAAGGGGTGGGCGGCCATCGTCGGCAGCATCGCGTTCTGGCTCAACAAGCTCGCCGACGAGTTTGGGCGCATGATGCTCGACAAGAGGTTCTGGCCCACGAACCTGATCAGGCGCTTGCGGGTGATCCCGGACGCGTTCTACACGTGTCGACACTTGCCCACCAGCGTCGAGTACGGGTGCCATGGGCATGGACAGTGGTGGGTCTGTTCATCATGTACTATGCGGGTCGCCTACCGCGAGGTCAAGCCCGAGAAGGGGAGCCCGAAGGTCGACGTTTCGTGCGTTTGCAAGCGCACGACGGCCGCGTGCACCTTGTACGGCAAGGGTTTCGCCCAGTACGGGGCCCCCTCGCAGGACTGGCAGGCCCTGGTCAACACGCCGGCCCCGCCGCCCGGGTCGTTTCAGGGTGGAGTCACGCCAGCCGGCACTCTCCCGCCCTGGCCGGCTGCTCGCGACCGTCGGGCAGCGGAGGAGGTCTACCGAGGTCACGAGGAGGAGCAGCCGGACGCCGCGATGGAGGATGTAGAGGAGCAGGCTCGCCAGGCGAGGGCTCAGAGGCGCAAGGGCTCGAGTCAGGCCCCCGCCAAGCGTCCCATGATCGATGGGGCGGCGAGCTCGGACGATGCCAGCAACTTCGGGGAGACGCTCCAGATCCTCAAGAACCTCGCGGCCAAGCAGGAGGCGCAGGACCGCGTGATTGCGGGCCTGCAGAGCACCATCTCAGGGCAGATGAACGCTTTGGCCACGATGCAGTCGCAGCTCCAGTCGAACTCGCAGCCAGGGGCGCCGCTGAAGCAGCAGCCCGAGTTTCCCCCGCAGCAGGTGCCGCCGCAGCCCACTCTGGCGCACCAGCTCAGCCCGCAGCCAGTCCCATTGGCGAGCGCTCCGGCGCGAGGGCCGGGACACGGCGGGGCAGCAGCGATGACGGGCCAGACGGGCGAGGTCGGTCGCCAGGGGCCTCCAGGTCTACATCAGCCAGCAGGAGTTCCTCCCGGCGTGCTTCAGATGTCGATTGCCACGCCACCCGCGCAGGTCAGGCAGACGATCGGGATCGGCATGGCCCCCCAGGTCGCGGGCCTCCAGGAGTGGGGGATCGTCGGGGCGGCGCCCGTGACCCCCGCGTACCCGTCGTGCGGCCTGCCTCCCTCGCAGGCAGCGGCCGCAGCGGGCTCGTCGGTTCAGTGGCCGCCGCCAAAGGGGCATGCGGCGTCGCAGAGGAGCCTGCTGAAGAAGGACACCGCCAACCCGAGGGGCATCCGCGACAAGGAGGGTCAGCTGGTGTCTTCGTCCACCATCAGCAGCATAGCGACGTTTCCTTCTGTTCAGCCATCACAGGAGCCGGCGCCAGCCGCGCCGGCGGGGCATCCCACGGCGACCGCCTGGCAGCAGGAGACTCCGCAGCCACAGGAGCGCCCTGGTCGCCCACAGAAAGCCTCAGACGCAGCTTGGCAGCGGTCCGAGGACGAGCGCGCATGGGAGGCCCAGGAGCACCAGAAGGACGTGGAGAAGCGCAGGCTGGCCCAGGAGGGCTGGACTCCGACGGGGTGGCAGGACCTACCGCTACGACAGCAGCGACGCCAAGTGGAAGTGAGTAGGGCAGCGAAGCCATCCAGTACCAGTACCAGGATAGGGGATCCCAACCACCCAAGCGTATACACCATGGAAGCCGGGTCCCGGGAGTCCTTCACGAAGTTATGTTCGCTCTTCGAGGTCACCGAATTGGGGGAGAGTCAGGATAATATCCGTTTCAGATGCCGGGAGCTCGACGACACCATCTTCGGCGATTTCAATTCCGACGACAGGGAAGTTCTCCTTAACAAGCGGGAGAGGAAAAGCATATCTGTCGATTCGGGAATCCCGAATAAGATCAAGAGTTTCAGGGCTCAGCTGAGGAGGCGAGCTTTAGCGGAGGTGTTCTCACCTCCAAGAATCGCCAGGCGCGCGGAGCATGCTGGCATCAGAGGTGTCGGCAGCTTCGATCAGGAGGGGGGATGGGACTTCAGAAAAGAGGATCACAGGCGCAAACTTAGAACCCGCCTCCGAGAGGAAAAACCGTGGCTGGTGGTTCTTGAGCCCCCTTGTGATCAGTTCTCGATAGCCCAGAATGGCCAGCTCCACCAAGAAGTCTCAGAGCATCAGCGACGAAATCACGCCGAGGCTCTGGTCCTTCTCGGCTTCGCCATGGAGGTGGCCCTGGAACAGCATCAAAACCACAGGAAGTTCGTTTTTGAGCATCCTGTCACGGTCAGCTCTTGGTGTACGAATGTGGTTCGTTTCATCTCGGAGCTCCCGGAGGTGCGTGTCACGGATATCGACATGTGTCGATTCGGGCTTTCGATCGCCAAAGGGGGGGGGCTCTCGAGGAAACCCACTAGACTGATGTCGAATTGCGAGGTTTTTCTCCGGCGTTTCGAGGACGCCCGATGCCGGGGCGATCATCCTCACGCCCAGTTGATAGGAGGAGCTATGACCAGTGCGGCCCGAGTTTACCCCCCCAAATTCTGCAAGGCTCTGGCCGAGGCCATCCGTTCCAGCATCGAGGAAGCTTACCCTCCCCCGACATCAGAGCAGGTCGCCCGTGCCAGGCAGCCGGAATATAGGCAGCTCTACACGGCCGCGAGTTTTCCGGCTGAGGCTGAGGAAGGCCAAAGCTGGGGAGGAACCTGGTCCCGAGGAAGCCGAGGAAGACAATCAGGTTCCCTCTAGGCTTGAGATTACCCCAAAGGTTCGAAGAATGATCCACAAGGTTCACGTCAATCTGGGTCACCCCCATAAGGAGATTTTCGTGAAAATCCTGAGAGCTGCCCAAGCCAAGCCAGAGGTCCTGCAGTTTGTTCGTGATGAATGCCAGTGCGGATATTGTGCCGCGCACGCTCGTCCCGACAGCACGCGACCAGCTGCTGTTCCCAGGACTTTCGAGTTCAATAAGATAGTGGCTATGGACACCTTTTTCGTCACCTTTCAGGATCAGCAGCTGGCCTTTCTCAACGTGATATGTCACGGCGCTAACTTTCAGATCGTTGAGATGTATGATAGCACGGCGCTGGGGGCCTGGAGGGCTCTTATGAGGTGTTGGATTCGACCCTTCGGGGTCCCCCTCTTCGCTATCACGGATGGAGGATCGGAGTTCAAGGGGGAACTCGAGCGGGGAATAGAACACCTCTGAGTTTTTCAACACGTCACGGACTCCGAGAGTCCGTGGCAAAACGGTAGAGCCCAGAGACATGGGGGCTGGGTGAAAGACATTCTCGTGAGGGCTTCAGAGGGGGTTCTCGTCGCCGCGCCGGCCGAGCTCGAAACTCTCGCTCACGAAGTCGTCTCTGCCAAGAATCGGTATCTTCATAGGGGGGTTCACGCCATATCAACTGGTCTTCGGGATCAACCCCAGGATCCCGAACGACCTCACTGGAGACGATCCCCTCCAACTCGTGGGGGCCGAAGATCTCTCTCCTGGATCCTGGGACAGCGACACGGCAGCGGCAGAGCACGCCCGTCGGGGCGCCATCCGCCGCCTGGCCAGGAGAGAGCTCTTCGAGAGCTCCAGTCGGCGGCGCCTCGCGGACGCGGTCCGCTCCTCGGTGCACTGAGAAAAGCACTTCAGTCCCGGTCAGTGGGTTTACGTCTGGAGGAGGGCCCCCAGAGGGGGCCAGAAAACTTTTGCGCTGCAGAAGGATAGGTGGGTCGGTCCTGGGCTGGTCGTTCTTCACAACGGCACCTCCGTGCGGGTGGCGATGCGGCCCAGATTGTGGAAGTGCTCCACCGAACAAGTTAGGCGCACTACGACAGAGGAGTCCCGGGGTGCCGAGGTTCTTTCCGATGTTTCAGTTCAGATGCTGCTTAGGGAAGCTCAGACGAGTAATCACCGGGCGGGGACCAACGTCGCCGCGGAAGGCCCCCCCCCACCAGAGGCCTGGGGGCCCGATGCTCAGGTCGCCGAAGCCGGGCCGGTTGAAGCCCCACCTGTCGAGCAGGACCCAGGTGCTGGACCCGAAGGAGCGCTTGGAGAGCCTCCACCTCCTCCGCCAGGACTGTCGAGGGGTCCGGGAGAAAGCATGGGGGGGCATCCGGCCGCGGAAGCCAGTGGAAACGCTCTTCGACCGATCCCAGAGGAGGACCGGCTCGACGTGGCTTCAGAAGCCACCAGAGATCCCGGGGAGGAAGTGGCGGAAGTCTCCGACGTTTGCCAGTCCCGACAGGTGTCCAGCGGAGGAGGATCCACCACTGTCATTTCAAGGGGCTCCAGTGGGCCAGAGAGCCGGTCTGTTTTGCCCGTCGCCAGAAGCGTTAATGACAGGGATGGCGGTCCAGGCAAGACCAGTAGGCGTAGGCAACCACTGCCCCAAGGGGAGAAAAGAGACAGAGGGGACGGGGGTAGCTCTGGAGCGTCGGCCGACCCTCCCTTTGCCGCCTCTCCCTCCTCTTCCTCTGCTCCGCCTGTTAGTGCTCCCAAGCTCGATGCTTCTGACGCGGCCAGTCGACATCGCAGCGCGGAGCCAATAGACTCTGTTCGACTCAATCGCCTGATGCAAGACAGTGCTCGGCGAGAGCTGCTGGACCTGGGCTCTAGGATTCAGAGATCCCGTACTCTCGGGGAAGGATTTGGCGGTGCTACCCCAGGCAGAGTACAGCAGCAGGTACAAGAGCTGGAGAGACGCCCCGCCGAGGACCGCTCCAGGTCTCCAGAGGGGCCGGGATCCCGGGCGGAGACACTTTGGGCCTCTTTTTGCGACGAGGAAGTAGATCAGGACACTTTCCGTAATCAGCTTGATGAAGAGGTCTGGAACGAGGGATGGAGCGGAAACTGGTTTCGTTACTCCAACGGAAGTGCCGACGTTGAGATCATCCCGGGACCAGGGGGAAATTGTGACCTTTCTTTGCTTGTGAACCGAGGGGCCGAGGTCAGGTACAAAGACCTGAAGGGGGAAGAAAAGAAGCAGTTCGATGAGTCTGACGAGAGCGAATGGAAGGCCATCGCGGAAGGCACTCGTGCCGTGATCGGTCATCCCCCCGAGCAAGCCAAATAATTGAGACGTCTTTTTCCAACGAGGATTGTCTCTAGTAGGATGGTTAGGAGATGGAAACCCCAAGAGGGGACGCGCGCCCCTCCCAAGGCTAAATCTAGGTGGTACGTGAGGGGTCACCAAGACGAAGATGCGAGCGAGCTCCAGGTTTATGCCCCCGCTCCGTGCATGGAGGCTTTGATGCTGTTCTTGGTAGTTTCCCTCATGTACAAGATGTGCATCTACATAGGAGATATCAAGAACGCGTTCTGTCAGTCAGAACCACTCAAGAGGGCCAGGGGAAGGGTTTTTGCCGAGCCCTGCGAGGGGGTTCCTGTTCCTTCGGGGTCCCTCATTGAGCTGATCGCCCCGGCTTACGGTCTCGACGACGCCCATCTCGAATTTCACAAGACAACCGCTAATTTTCTTAAGTCGCGAGGTTTTGAGCGGACTCGTCTCGAACCGTGTTGGTTCGTGGAACGGGCCAAGCAGGCCCTCCAGGCCCAGGTCCTCGTTGAGGTGGACGATTGGGCCATCGCGTTCAGAGAAGGGTGCGAAGATAACTACCTGAAGCCGTTCCAAGCGAGGTTTACGTTTGGAAAAATGAAGAAGCTCGATGCCGCCGGTGTGGAGTACATAGGCAGGAGGCTGCGTCTGGACGGGGACAGGGTCCTGGTGGACCAGGAAAATACATTCTGGAACAGCTTCAGAAGATCCCCCTTGCCCGAGGTCGGAGGGGGAATCACGAGGCCCCTCTTGTCGGCGGCGAGGTGGCCGCCTTCCGGTCGCTCGTGTATAAGCTGCAGTGGGTGGGCAGGGAGACCCGCGCCGAGGCCGCGGGCACGGCCTCGATTCTTGCCACAAAGGTCAACGGCCCTTCGGTCAAGGACCTGTTGGACGCTAACAAGATGGTGGACCACCTAAGGTCCACCGCATCTCTTCCCATAGTAGTCTGGAGGTTTCGACCGGGCGGTTTCGTGCTGGCCGCGGCCAGCGACTGCGGAGGCATAGGGGCCGAGGATAAGAAGGGGGCCCCCCAGCACCCTCGAGAGGCCTGGCAAATCTACATTGCCGATAATTCTTTAGCTCACGGGCCCCGGGCCCGGGTGGCCCCGATAGCATGGTGATCGGGAAAACTGCGTAGGCAAGTGGCGTCTACCCTGGCCGGGGAGACGTTGTCTCTCTCTCTCTCTCTCTCTCTCTCTCTCTCTCTCTCTCTCTCTCTCTCTCTCTCTCTCTCTCTCTCGAGTGCTTTAGGCGAGGCGGAGTGGCTGCAGATTTTGCTGCTCGACGTCACTCGCGGCAATGTTGTCCATGAGCGGTGGCGGGAGAACCTCGGCCCGTTCGTAAGTCTCCTCAAGGAGGACTGCACTGTGCTTGGAGAGCCGGTGACCGGCAACGTCAGCGTCGTAGACGCGAAGGGGATCTATGACACTCTCTCGAAACTCACGTCGGGGGCCAAGTCGGATAGGAGGGCCGCCATAGATCTAGCCGTCGTCAGAGAAACCATGGATCGGATAGGGGGCGCGATCAGATGGGCCCCACGCCCCCATATGCCCGTGGACTGCCTCACCAAGGCCGATCTGGCCAAGACGAACGCCGCCCAATTTGCTTTGCTCAAGTCGGGTATGCTTAGGCTCAGATCCGAAGAGGATTCCCTAAGAGATCGCAAGGACGACCCCCAGGTCAAGAACCGATCCAGAGCCGAGTCCAGGCGACAGCTGCAGTGATTTCTGCCCTCTGTCTCGCCTCTTTCACCTCTCCCTTTTCAAGGCACTGGCGTGGCAAAAGTTTCTCTTCGCATAGTCTTGGAGCGCAGTTTTCCTGTCCAAGTGTTCTCGTTGTGCCGGTGACTGCCCCCCTTTTTCTTGTTTGCGGGGAACACCAGGTGGCCAGAGTGTGTGTGATCGGATGCAGGAGTGTGGACCCTTGCTCAGTCAAACCGCTCTGCATAGCCACGAGGACGGCGTCCAAAATGCCGCTTTTCTTTCGCCCACCAGCGCCAGCACAGCTAGCATTAATCGTTTGAAGAACGCCAAATGGGTCATGGATGTTGCACCTCTGTTCAAGCCCACTATTTTTCGGGGGACTGTGGGAATGAGCGCCTGCAGCTCATTGTTTTGCAGTTGTGTCCTCCAGCGTTTGCCTATGTGCTTGAACATGCAGAGAGGGGTGCGATGTCCGTACCCATTTTGGCTCAAGCCGTGCGTCCCTCACAGCCCCTCTCTGTCAATCCCAGTCACCTTCCAATCCATCCTACCTTCCCTCCGATATCCTGGCTGGCAGCGGATGGTGGCCTTGGGACATTGCTCGGACGGGCTCGAGAAAGAGGCAGCATCTCATCCTGAGTTGACATCGTGGGGAGACAGTGCCCCAGATGCGGACCTCGGCCCCGGCGTCCTTCAAGCGGCGGAGGAGAAGAGTCGCAAACCACTTGTGCCCGCACACTGGTCTGTAGTTGCCGCAGAGCGTGGCGTCACCCTTTTTGAACAATGCAATCACGAAGGAATTGTGCCAAGATTCTGGCACGACGCCCTGGTCCCAACACCGCCGGCACAACGCTAGCGCCCAAGCTCTCGCCGGGGAGTCGCCTGCGCAGACCGCTTTCCAGAAGTCGCCGGGGATGCCGTCACTGCCGCACGCCTTGCCCCACTTCATGCGCTTGGCTGCCTCGGTCACCTCCCAGTCTTCGATCTGCCCCAAGTTGACCGGCAAGTCGGTGCCAAGGGGCGTTGTCGACACCGGCGTGGTGTCGCGCGCGGCCCATTGCACCTCCGTCAGGAAGTCTGCCAGCGTGTCCGCACGGACCTCGGAGTCAACCAGGTCGCCGCGAACGTTGCGAAGTTTGCCTTGCTTCCGCCCGGCCCCTTTACGCAATCGTCGCACCTGGTCCCAGTCGCCCGTCGCCAGGAGGTGTTCCCACCACTCCGCCCTATCCGTTTTCACAGAGCTCTTGACGACGTAATTCAAACGTCTCTCTTCTGCCAGGTCGCCGCGTGTTCTGGCCTCGGTGCGCTTCGCGATGAGCGTCATGGCGAGGTCTGAAATCCACGGCTTCCGCGGCGCCGGCGGCGCTATAGGTAGCGTGGCGGCTGCCTGTTTGAAGGAAACCACGGCTGCAGCATCGATTTCGTTGGCCCCGCCGTCGCCCGTGTCGGCGGCCTCCATCTCGTCGGCAAAGGCCACGGCGAAACGGTTGGCATGCTCTGGCAGCCGGAGAGTCCGCAAGCCAGGCCGAGTCGGTTGCTCGCGGCGGGCCTCGATCGGCACCATTATACCCACGTCCGCCTGCACGAGGAAGTGGTGAGACTCCAGTGCCAAGTCTTTGTTGCTTGCCACTGATTGCAAATGCTCAACCCAATTCTGCGAAACCAAAACAAAATCGATCTGGCCAAAATTGTCCGGCGTGTCAGGGTGAGACGGCTTCTTGCCCACGTTGTAGCAGGTGGCCTGACGATGTGCTGGCTCATGAAACATTGTGTTGCCGATGCAGAGTTTGTGATGCTCGCACAGCTCAACCAGCAGGCTGCGGTTGGAAGCGGCGTTGTGCTCAGCCTCCGGGTGCCCAAACACATGCGGTCCCATGATATGCTCTTCTTGCGGGTGGCGCCTGTGCAGGCGCGCGTTAAAGTCTCCGAGCAAAATCATCGGGCCGCGCCGCGACGTCTGAGCGAGGAAAGCTCCAAGATATGTGAAGAACCGCTGCCTGTCCTCGAAGTTCTTCCCGTTATGCGGCGCGTGCGCGCTGCCGACGATAGCTTTCCCGCCTTGCACCCGCAGCTTCACGTATGCCGTTCTTGCTGACTCTTGCCTGAAGCCGACCACATTCGAGCGCAGCCGCGGAGAGATGATGAAGCCAACGCCTGCCGTCTCCTTATCCTCCTCGTCCGCGGACCCAGAGAACATGAACAAGTAGCCGCCGTCCGATACGTAGTAGTCTGATATGTCCCTGTGAGTCTCTTGCATGCACAGAATGTCAATGCTCTGTTGGCGCATGTGCCATTCCAGCTCGATCTCTTTCGCGTCCGTGAAGCCCTCAACGTTCCAGGTGGCAATCCGGAGCTGCCGCGAGCAAGGTCTGAGGCCGCCACCTCGGAAGACACGTGCCTGCCAGGCCCGGTTGGGTAGAGGCTGCTCCGCAGTAGTGCCGACTGTGGGTGAAACTACGTCGTTTGTGCATTCATGAATTCTCAAACGATGGTGGCTTATAGTTGCAGCATTGCCGACTGCTGCCGGTGAAACTCTGCCCATGTGCTGTGCGTCCTAAAGGGGCCCGCTGCCTCTGCCCTTCCCTTTGGTTCCGCCCTTCATGCCCTTGCCGGCACGGGCGAGCAGATCCACAGACTTTGTCGCGAGGTCCTTGACGAGGGGGTGGCCGTGCAACTCTTCCCACGCAGCCCACTCGCCGTGCCACTGGTGCTCAGCGTCGCGGTCCTTCACGGTCGCTGTCAACGCGTGCTCGCCACCAACGACCACCTCGTAGGGGTCCCCGTCCGACACGTTCACAACGTACGGCACTTTGAACTCCTGCTTCAGGATCCGCTTGAAGCCAAGGCAAAAGTTGCGGGCCGCCCGGTTCGCTGGTGAGCGATCTTCGCTAGCCCACACCTTCTTCTCGCCGTTGGCGGGGGCACTGGCGCGGAGGACCTCGACTGCACGGTCACGCTCGTCTGCAGTGCCAAACTCTGCAAACATAATGCCCTTGAACTCGCCTTTCGAGTAAATCTTGGACGGGGCTGGCGAGCACAAGGCCTTGAGGCGCTCCGTCAGCCACTGGGTCGACGTGGCAAGGTCCCCCAGGCCGTCCAAATTTCCAACGACCATGCTCAAGGACCTCCTGGACATCAGCGTGAGCGAAGAGGCCGTGGTTTTTGGGGGTGGGGCTCGCCGAGAGGGCTTCCTTGATGCACTCCTGGATCTTCATCTCGAACGCGTCCCCTCCCGGAATCTTCTGCGCCATCGTCTCGCACATGGTCTCTAGCTTCTCGACGCGCATCTCTGTGGAGTTGACGCTCGCCTCCACGTCCCCCAACCGGCCGCTGAGGGTCTCCGCAAGGTTCCCGACCTTGCCGTCTAAGGTCCCGAGCTTCTTTTTGAGGTCCTCCACAACGTTGGTGACCGGGGCGAGCTGCTGCCAGAGGAGTGCCGCAATGCCAGCCATTGTCATTGGCTCGGCCTCGGCCGCCATAGTTTCTCCGAAATCTGGTTGGCGAACAGCGTCCCCGGGGTCCCCCGCCATCGGCACGTGCCCCTCGAGGTGGGCCTGCGCGTCGTCCAGGAGAGGGGTGTACGGGGAGTCGGGGCCGTGGCCGGAGCGCTGCTTCTTGGCCGCCATGTTCGCCCACGGGTCGTTCTCCTGGAGGCCGTCCTTGAACAGATGGCCTACCGGGGAACCTGGCACGCGGGACCGAGGTTTCGGGGTAGCAATACTATGAGCATCCGCCATTGCAGCTACAATTGCAAGAGGGATCGGAGAGCAAGAGAAAGTGCTCTTGAGAGAAAGTGCTCTTGAGCCAGGAAGTGCTCTTGAGCCCAAATTCGCGACGCAACGAAAATGCCCCGAATTTCGGTCCCGCGCCCGAGGGGGTATCCCTCGACAGTGGAGCCCCAATCCGCTAGATCAGAGCGGGGGTGACTTCCCAATTCCCCCACCTTTCGAAGGATTTAGCACCCTATCCCGAGGTATGGCCGAAAACTATAAGTGGGGCGGAATGCGTCTTCACGGCCGCTGGCAAAGAAAAAACAGGTACATGGACCCCCCTGGTTTCAGCAGGTGGCCGATAGCTTTCGGCAGTACCTCCGACTTTGAGGATGTGGCTTGCGGTCGGCCAACTACTAGATTATGTATCCCTCGCAGTCGCACAGTCTCCAGTATTTCGCTGATGGCCGCCTCCTCCTTAAAGATGGGTTTAGGTACCCTTTAAGCCTGTAGCGCGCTTAGCAATCCTCCTCCTCCTCCTCCTCCTCCTCCCGCCTCGCCATGCATGCCTTCGTCTCCTCCGCCCTCCCCCGCTCTCTCTCCACGCATCCCCTCCTGCCTCGTCTCTTCTCCTGCCTCCCTGCCTCCCTCCTCAGCCAATCGGGGCCGAACCCACCGCGCCTCTGGAGAGCGTCGAGGGCTGCCTATCGCGGTTCGCGTCTCCATATTTTTGGAGTTCCATCGGAGGCCCTTGTGGCACAGGCCGCGAGCCGCGTCTGGGCCACTTCGACGCGCTCGCCACGCCATTCGTGGCCCCACAGGGAATGCCACCGAATGCTTTGTGGGATAGGCCGTTTGCCACCGCCGAGACCGTTTTAGTTTATTCAATTTACGGTTCGCGGACCCCCGCGGAGCTGTGCCAAATGTATTGATGTTGCGCAGAAAGCATGCCACCGCGCAGACCGTCGCAACACGCCCATCGAACGGTTCGTCGCCCAATCATACGAAGCCCCATCGAAGGCGTTCGTAGCGCAGAGCGCATGCTGCCGCTCAGACTCTTTTGGCGCGCCAGCCATGCGCTTCGTGGCAATATGAGGGTTCCGCCGAAAACACTGGTGACACAGGCCGCGCGTCGCCGCCCAGGCCATTTCAACAGTCTTCGCACGATCCGCGGCCGCATGAGGAAACTCCACTGAAGGGTCGCCAGGCACAAACCGCACGCCGCCACCCAGACCATGTAGCACACACCCCTCACGGTTCGCGGCCCCGTAGGGAATTCTTCCGAAGGAGTTTGTGGCACATGCTGCATTGCGCCGTCCAAACCATTTCAGCACGCGGCCAACGTGTTTTGTTGCCAAATGTGGAGCACAGGCCGCAAGCCGCCGCCCCAAGCCAATTCACTGCTGCCTCGCACGATTCGCGGGCCCCTTGGGAGTTTTACCGAAGGGTTTTGTGGCACAGGTTGTTTGCCGCCGCCCAGACCATTTAAGCGCAGTCTTCACACGCTTGGTGGCTTCATGGGGAGCTCCACCGGAGGCCCTTGTGGTAAATTTCGCATGCGGTCTCATTGTGTTCGCGCGTGTCGGGCTGTCTTGTCTATTTTCGCGCTGCGTTCAGAAAGTTTTGGCTCTTTCGCCGGGTTCAATCGGAAAGACTGACCAGCATGATGAGGACGATCGATGGCGGGGTCACTATTTGAAGGATGACGCGGGCGAGGGGCTCCTCCGATAAGGGGCATTCGGAGCATTTTTTAGCATGTGGGCGAGCGGTGCCTCACAGTTACAATATATATTTATATATATATATATATATATATATAAATATATATATATATATATATATATATATATATATATTGGTGAGGCTCGGAGCTGTCACAGTGCGCGGGCGGACGGCATTGGAGGCAGGATCGACGAGGGGGGCGTAGGAGCAGAAACGAGGGGGGGCGAGGGGCAGAGACGGGGGCGGCGGGCAGGGCAGGGTGGGGGCAGAGGGCTTTGCGGGGAAACCCATGCATGGAAGTTTCCGCGAGGGCTCCCATAGGCCCGCGGTGGGTCCGGACTCCCCCCCCCGCGGTGGGTCCGGACTCCCCTCGGCATCGATTTTTAAACGTCTGGGAGGACTGCCGAGGGGAGTCCGAACCCACCGCGGCCCCATGGGCGCTCCCGCGGCGGTGGGTCCGGACTCCCCTCGGCAATGGTTTTTGACATGTCCAGAGGGGCCTGGCGCGGGCTCGGCATGGCCCCCCGGGGCCCTCGAGTCCGTTGCGACTGGGGATCCAAAGCGCTGTCTGGGTCGCAGAGTTGTCGTGTCGCTGGGGGCATGGGCGGGGGAGTCAACCGACGTTGCCTCCAGATTATGACACGGGGTGTGCGAAAATGAGCTGATGGAGCCTGAGCGGGGCCTGCAGTGGGCCGTCCTGGAGCTGTCTTGATGTCCTGTATCAGTGCCGTATCAGGATTATCTGTTTTTCTTTCGGGGGCATCTTGGCGACTCCCTGGTGCCCCATGGGGGATCAATGGAAGGCTTGGGATTACGTTGCCGCGGATTCGGTTTGTCATCGAGCCGTCCTTCGCCTGCCTTGGAGGCGACGCGGAGGCATGTGAGCCATCGGGAGAGTAGTGTGATGGAGCTCTTGGAGGCCGTCGTTTTGTTCTAACTATCCTGTCTGTTGGGTCCTCGTTGTGAGCCCGCAGCGCTGAACGCCTCCTCTCCTGTCTTCCCCCCATCTACCGCCGCCTCCTACTCCAAGCCGCTTCAGCTCCTCTTCATGTATAATTGTTTTGCATGGTGGATCTTCGCTTTGTCTCCGCCGATGCAGTTTCCGCACGCCGTCCGAACGATTCGTGGCCCCATAGGGCCCCGCCGAAGGCCTCCGTAGCACAGGCCGTTTTCCGTTGCCCGATGCCAATTCAGCACGCACCCCACACGGCCGTTGCCCAGGCCATTTCATGTTTTAGCTCTTGCAATTCTTGGTTTCATACGGAACCCCGCCGAAGGCCCTTTAGCGCAGGCAACTTTGCGTTGTCTGGGCCATGTCAGCACGCCCTGACACGGTTTGTGGCCCCATAGGAAACGCCACCAAAGGTTTTGAAACACAGGCCGCTTGCCGCCGCCGAGACCATTTCAGTCCTTTCTTCATTCGGTTCGTGGCATCATAGGGAGCTCCACCGCCGGCCATTGTTAGCACAGGCCGCGCGCCGCCGCCCGGACCATGTCAGTGCAGTCTTCACACGGTTCGCTCGTGGCCTCCAAGGGGATGCGCCGAAGGTTTTTGCGGCGCACTTCGCATTCGGGCTCGATGTGCTGGTTTGTGTTGCATGCGCGCTGCGTTCTGAAAGGGTCTACCTCGTAGCAAAAATAGATATGTGAGTCTGTGTGGGGCTCGTCGTGGCGCTTTTCTGCGAATGCGTGGAACTGCGGCCTGAAAGAAGACGAGTATTGCGTTTGGACGGCCGGTAATGTCAGTCATGCCAACCTTGCAGCGCGCACCCTGTTGAACCTAGCGTGAGACGTGGCTTCACCGTCAGCCCCGACCTTGGGCGAGACACGCGCGGCGCTGCAGACATTCCGCAAAACCGACTTCACCACAAGTGTGCGGGAGGCGCGCTAATCGCAAATAGTTGGGTACGCAATTGCCAGACGTGCAACACACCGCAACATTTGTTGCATCGCTGCGCGACGAAAGCGTAAAAGTGTGCGCCTGCCGAAAGCATTACAGGACAGCAACACCGTGACACATGATGCAGCCAACTCTGACCAATGTCGGGGGACGCGGTGGGTTCGGTTCCGATTGCTTGGTAGTTACTCGTCCCTCCCCTCCCCCTGAGCGAGAAGCAGGCCCGACAACCAGCCCTACCGAGGCCGGGGACGACGGAGACCATTCACCGTCCCCGCCCCCCCTCTCCCGCCCCCTCCCTCCGTCCCCACAGCCGACCAGCTGCCCCGTATTGCTGCCAATGGTACGGCATCTCGGGAAAGGCGCTATAAGCGCATCTCCCCTTGGTCAGGCCAATTGGCGCTTCAATTCCAAAAGCTGTGTGTTGCCCTAGCTCGACCTGCGGTTTTTCATATTGTAGCTGCCAGAGCTGAGCACGTCTTCGCGAGACAGCTATGTTACGCCGCCGCCGCGCTCCCCCCCCCCTCCCCCTTTCCCGGACCCCCTCGAGCCATGACAAGATCACGATTGGAAATTGTTCACGATGTTCGGCTTCCGGGGGCCGTTACCGGGGCCAGTGGCCGTCAAAAAACGATTGAGGATGAAGAATCCGTCCCAGGAAATGGGTCGAGACTTCCTGGTCTCGACGTCGTATGAAAAGTTTGTGCTGAAGAGACGGGGGTCAATGCAAACGGGGGTCAGCCAGAGCACCGGATCTTTCAGGATCCTGCAGAATCATGGGTCGCATTGACCCGGGCTTGGGTGCAGGATCTTTCAGAATCCAGCAGGATCCTCAAGGGTCCTGCAAGGCCCGACGGATCCGGGTCTGGATCGACCCGGGCCAGTGGATACCCAGACAAAAATCACGACGCCGGGGGTCTGGGTCGTTTTCCTTTCCCCCTCCTCTCTTCCACCGCTGTTCCTCTTTTCCTCCCTCCTCCTGCTCCCTAGTGCTCCTCGCCTGCCCTTTTCCCCCCCCCTTCTCCTCCCCCTTCTCTTTCCCCTCCCCCTCCCTGCCCCTCCCACCTTTCCTCCCCCCTGGGGAGGTCAACTTTTGGTGCTGCCTTCTTCTCCTGCCCCCTTTCCCCCCTCACTTCCCCCCCGCAGGAGGGCGGCCTGGTCCGGCACGGTCGCGTGGGGGGGCAGCTGAGCGTGTCGCGTTCGCTGGGCGACCACCACCTGAAGACGTGCGGGGTGAGCTGTGTGCCCGACGTCTTCGCGTGCGAGTTCCTGCGGCCTCCCAAAGCTCGGAGGTTGCTAGAATTGGCCGCGCGCAGAGGGGGGCAGGGGGAGGGGGATAGGCTTCTCAGAAGCAGCCTCCTTCTAAGAAGCCTTCCCCCTCCCCCTCCCCCCTTGTGCGCGCCGCCAATAATCAGAAGGCTCCCCCTGCCCAGGGTGCCCCCAGCTTTCCGACCGATCTTGGGAGGTGCTCGTGGGGGGTGTTCCTTGGAGGTCGTGGGAGCCCTCCTGGAATTCCCCCGAGGGGCGCCCTGGGCAGGGAGCACTTTTCAAAGAAGAAGAAACCACACATAATCTTGTCGCTCCGCTGGGCCCCCGGCCCCCGCGGCGCCTCCGGCGCCGCCCCTGGTGCGCCCCGCGCGCCCGGGAGGGGGTTCCAGCGCAGATCCAGGAAGTCTGCGCGGAGCGCCACAGGTTTATGTTTATGCCGTGTGTTGTTATCTGTTTTGTTCTCGTGCTTGTTTTTTACACAAAAATGGCCAGAACCCACCTCGAGTCATGAGAAAATCCCGGGCGGTGGTTTTGTCGGCCAGTCTCGGCCTCGGGGGGCCCTTCACGCTGGGCCCTGGGAGCGTGAACAACACGGAGCTCGGGATGGAAAGCCGATCCCGGAGAAGGGGTCGAGATCCCCGGGAGTCCACGTGCGAAAACAGCACGACGTCGGCGGCCACCCTGGCAGCTTCTTCCCTTGAAGAACCACTAGCAATGTGGAGGACGATCAAATGTAGAGAGGAAGCATGTTGCCAAACAATTTCCTGATGTTTCAAATATAGTTTGAGCATGTCTTAAACATGTAACAAACATGTGTTAATCATGCCTAGAACGTTTGCTTCAACATGTTAAAAACACATGCTTAAATCATGATCTTGTTAGACTGTCGATTGTCATGGCATCCACAACGCTAGCGGCACAATTATACGTTGTCGAACCTCCCGCACGGATGTTTGGGACTGGTGCTGGGGCCTCCTCTTCCTCCTCCTCCTCCTCCGCTTCCTCCTCCGCTTCCTCCTCCTCCTCCTCCTCCTCCTCCTCCTCCTCCAGCTCCTCCCTCCTCCTCCCTCCTCCCTCCTCCTCCCTCCCCCCCCTCCCCCCTCATCCTCCTCCCCCCTCCTCCCTCCCCCCTCTCCCCCTGCCCCTCCTCCTCCGTCTCCTCCTCCTCCTCCTCCTCCGTCTCCTCCTCCTCCTCCTCCTCCTTTTCCTCCCCCCTCCTCCCTCCTCCACCCTCCTCCACCTCCTAGCCGCCGTCCCGGCCCGAGACTGCTGCCATACGCGTTTGCCCGCCGCGTGCCGCAGGCCGCCGCGCGCCGCAGGGCAGCCGTGCCCAGCCGCCTGCCACGGCGACCAGCAGGCGCTCGCGGGGTGACCCCGCCTGGTACAGGCGCCAACGCCAGGCTCGCAGCAGAGCCAGGGTGCTGGCACAAGTTGCCGCAGCAATGGACCTACTACGACGGCATCATTCCAGCCCGATGGGCGGCCGACACGGACAACGACAATTCCAGCCTAGGGGAGGAGGAGGCACCAGGTCGGCTCCATGGCAGCGCCCACAGCAACAGCAGGGCTACAAGAAGCTATGGGAGTGCCCAGCCTGCGCGTGTGCCAACCCCTCGGAGTCGCCCGCCTGCAAGCGGTGCCATCCCCCCGCCCCCCAGCCGGCTGGCGAGCGGCCTTGGCGCACTCGCTCGGCCTTGCGCGCGCCGAGGCGCCGCGCTGCTTCCGCCCAGCCGAGTCATGGGGAGGCCGCCAAGACGGCGCCAGGCGACCAGCAGGACCCCCAGGACGACCTCATCCCCGTGTTTCCTGCAACGCCTGAGGGCGCCACCAGCCACAAAAGGTGGCGAGACCCGCCCGGGGACCCGCGCCAGTTGGGCGAGTACCGCAAGGCGCTCACCTCGACCATGGAGTCGCTGGAGCGGCAGGTCCGCTGCGCGGATGCCTTCTCTCTAGACTCCCAGCTGATCACAGATCTTCAGGAGGAGTACGCGGTGGTACTATACCAGTTAACGTACAGTTGGCCGTCACAGGCGCGTGTGACGAAGCCGAGGCTCTTCGTCAACAGATGCCGCCGACGCCACCGCGAAGCTAGACCTCCTCCACGAGCAGATCGACGCAGCAGAGGCTCAATGCCAGCATCTGCAGGAGGAAGTTACCCAGCCGGAGCAGTTACTCGAGCACTTCGAGGAGCTCGAGGACGAGCTCCCTGTTGCTTCAGTACGCGCTGCTGCTGCTGCTGCTGCTGCTGCTGCTGATGATGATGATGATGATGATGATGATGATGATGATGATGATGATGATGATGATGATGATGATGATGATGATGATGATGGTGATGATGATGATGATGATGATGATGCGGATGCGGATGCGGATGCGGATGCGGATGCGGATGCGGATGCGGATGCGGATGCGGATGATGATGATTTTCGCACGGCAGAGGGCGAAGGTGGCACAGGACATGTTCGCCCAGGTCACCGCAGTCGCCAGGTAAGGCATCCGTTGCCTCTGCCGCCGCGACTGCGCCCTTTCGTCCTGGACAGCATTCCTGGCCAGCAGCCGCAAGGACAGGTGCTCCTCGGGCAGAAGCAGAGACGGCCAGCCCCCCGCAGGCTGCCGCCCAGCCCCCTCAGCAGGTAGCACCACCTGGCGAGGCGCAGTCTGCCACATCGAGTGACATCATCACGCCGACCATGCTTGCAGCGATCCAGCAGAGCAACGCGCAACTGCTCGCCAACATGAGGAACATCCAATCCGCGGCCACCACGCTGCAGACGGAGATCAGCACGCTCAGATCCGAGAAGGAGGAGGATTTGAACCAGATTCGCCAAGCCGCAGTGGAAGCAGC
This sequence comes from Prorocentrum cordatum, assembly GCA_963575745.1. Classification (NCBI taxonomy): domain Eukaryota; class Dinophyceae; order Prorocentrales; family Prorocentraceae; genus Prorocentrum; species Prorocentrum cordatum. Next base: position 465,972 of record CAUYUJ010008635.1, on the reverse strand, counting down.
GCAGCAGGCCATTGCAGAGCAGCCGAGCGGCAGCAAGAAGCCCCAGCAGGTTGTCGTCGATCCTGCGGCCCAGCAAGCAGGGCGCGCCCGCGTGGCGGCAGCGCATCGCAGCCGCGGCACGGCGCGATCTGCGCCCCCGCGCCGCCGCGTCGACGGCGGCCAGACTGGCGCTAAGACCGTGCGCGCGGGCCCCGCTGGCGAGGGCTCGCTCGGCGCAGGAGCGGCCGCCGTCGCCGAGCGCGAGGCGCAGGCTGAGGCCGCGGCTCGTCAGGCTACCGACGCCGAAGCCGAGCTTGCAGGTAAGGACGACAGCGGCAGTGAGCTCCTTGCCACTGACTCCGCAGCTGCTTCTGCCTTTGCAGTTTTTCGCTCGGGGTCGTGCCAGAAGCGCCTCGACCCTCTATTTGGAATTCAAACGCCCCCATCCCAGATCCAGATTTTCCGCCTCCCCCCCCTGGGGAGAGGACTCGCAAGCGGAAAATCTGTCATATCATCTTGGCTATCAGATACACGACTCTCTAGTTGGATCCGTGCCAGGTGCCCCATATTCGTTTATCCCTCCGCTGCGCTTTACCAGGCGCGCGCTTGAGAGGCGATGCCCCGTCCAGCTTTCCAATGACTTGCTGTCGCGGGCACGCGTCTGGCATTCGCCCCCAGTCTCAGCTGCCAGTAATCTCGTTCCGTTCGATCTGGAGGCCCAGGTTGATCACGTCAAGATCTACGCAGATGCTACGTCAGGAGCGTTCAGGCACCACGGGCAGTTATGCTCGCCTGCGTGTGCGTTCAGTGTTCTTGCGGCCACCGCCGTTGGGATCTCTCTCCTCGAGCATCTGGCAGGACCGCTGCAGGGGCGGGGCGCTCCTGACGCGAGAGCCCCGCTGCCAGCGGAGCTTGAAGGGGCCGTTTGGGCCACCGCTTGGCTTGTGCTTTTACACAGACAACATCTATGTCCTACGCATATCAAGTAGGCTCTGTGCATGGCGTGCTCCTTCCCGCTAAGACGCTTCTTGACGGTCTCACGCAGGTCGTTCGCATGCGCGTGATGGTGGTTGCATATGAGCACGCGCACGGTCACGCAGCGCGCCCATGGAATCAGCGCGTGGATGCGCTTGTCCGTTTGTATGCCATGCGCGTCCTACCTGAACTCTTCGAGCCCGTTTGGAGATCCCCCATCCAGCAGGGCCCCCACTCCAAGGCCCTACCCTGGCCCTGATTGCTGTATTCCGACTCCAGCGCCCGACGGGCATGCCCGCCCGACCACGGTGCGTTCTTTCCTGCGCCCCAGGCCCCCTCAGTTGGCATTCGGGAGATCCTGCCGATCCCCGAGAGCCCTCCTCGAGGCCGACATGTGTATGCCATGGGGTGGCCGGCCGTGGCTCGCGTGCTCTCGTTAGACCCCCGGGCCTGCAAAGGTCCCCGGCAGGCCCGCTACATTTTCCAAGGCGTCAACGCCAGTGGCCGCATGATGCAGCTGGCGGGACAGTTTGCCCAGCGACTTTATTTCATTGTAGGTGCCGTGGAGACGCGTCTCAGGCGGACAGGCGCCCCCGAGCTTGGCCAGCACCTCCTGTTGCACGCCCGGGCGAACGACTCCGGAGGGGAAGGTTGCTTCCGATGGATCAACGCCCACTGGGAATATCAACAGGGATGCAGGTTGCAACCTTCTCACTTCCAGGTGCTACAAGCAGTGCCCGATATCATGATTGTGGCCGCAGGGGCCCCTGCGCTGTCGCTCGATGCCCGCGTGGCCCGCGCCCCGCATTCGCGCCGACCCCCTGCGCACATGCGACAGTGGTGGAAAGAACTACAGCATCTCACCACACAACATAGGGGTACTGCCGAGCATATCGTTACTATGATTGACGCCAACACTGCCGCGGGATCGCATGCTGATACACATGTGGGGCCCACGCGTGCTGGGCCTGAAAACCTACCAGGCCACAGCTTTCGCAGCTTCTTTCAGGGCACGGCCCAACGGGCGCCGCCTACCTTTTACGAGGACCACTCGGGCTCTGCAGGTGCTTGGACAGCCCAAGGAGTATGCGCTACCCCTTAACGGCGTGACTATATCGTGGTGTCCTCTGATATACGTGGGCCTGCGCAGGGCGTCGATCACGGCGTCGACCTCGCAGTCTCGCAGCCAGGCCGCAACGCGGTGGCCGCGTGCCGACCGTTCCTGCCTTCTCGCTTTGTGCCTGCCGCGCCGAGGCCCTACAAGGTTCAGCGTGATCCTGCGCGGTGCAAGTGTCCTGCATCCGCCCAGCTGTTCCAACGCCTGCGTGCGCAATTCCGACAGCCCGACTTTGCAGTGCACAGTACCGATCATGTGAAGGCTTGTAGAGATCATGCGCGGTATGCCATGGGAACGGCGTGCCCGACAACTGCTAGTGGCCGACAGCCCCGGCAGTCATGTATTAGCATCAACGCATTCAGCCATCAGGATGAGCGAAGCATCTACTTACGCCTGGCCCGCAGGATCGGGCTGCAGGCCCATCAGGCCATGTTGCGCGTCCTCTTTTTCGCGCGGCAATGGCACTTCGCGACGGCACATGCGTCGCGTGCTGCGCCCGAGGGGCCACGCGACCCCAGCGACGCCGCGTGCCTGCCGTGCTTGCCCACGCTGGTGCGCCGTACGCGAGAGCTTCAGCAGCCGTGCCTAGGCGGCGGCTTCCCTCCTCCGCCGTGAAGCCGACATACGGACGCAACAAGGGGGCGGGAAGGGCATCGGCAGACTTCGTCCACATGCACACTGGGGACACCATGGGGGTCTCGGCAATCATCCTACCCCCCGCATACCAGCCACACATGTGCCATGTGGGTCATGGGATGGAGACAGGGGTATGGGATTATATTACTTGCTGCTGGGACTATGCGCATGGAGTGCGCGCATGTGTCCTCGCGCACCGCGAGCTGCTACTCTTCCGCGCCGCAGTTCTGATTCGCCATTCCATTATGCATGACGCCCTGCAACACTATACTAACCTAGTGCAGGGGGTATCGGATGCATGGGGCCGCAGACAATTTGATCCGGTCATTGCCAAATTACGTCCCATGGGGATTCGGCCATCTAAGAAGGTCAATACCATAGCTCTAGCCATCTTGGAGCTGGAGGACTGCAGCATGGTTGCCACCCGCGAGGAAGCAGCGGATCGCTGGCTGCGCCGCTTCGCTGCGGAGGAGGTTGGGGTCGCCGCCCCAGTCGTTGACTCTTGTGTTTTTGAAAGTAGCCCCCCATCCCTCCCCCAGGATTTGACTCATGACATCCCCTATGACGAGGTGTTCCTTCCCACTCTAGCAAGCTGCCAGAGCCTGCTGTGCCGCCGAGCCCTTTGCTGCCAGCCTTGATGGTGCACCTGGGGCCCTACTCCGACATTTTGCCGCGGCTTTGGGGTCCCTTTTTCACTTGGTGGCGGTTAAAGCACGCACCCGCATAGAGGAACCATTGCAATGGAAGGGGGACAAATTTTGGAATATCTGGAAGAAGAAAGCGACGCCGGCCATGTGCAAGAACCATCGGTTAGTGATGATATTCTCCCAGCCTGGGAAGAAGTACCGACAATTATTGCGGGCACCGCTTGCCGAGGCCTTGCCTGCCTACGCAGGAGATGCGCAGTGTGGCGGCATCGCGGGCAGGGGAGTCGACCTTGCTGCGCTTGCAATCCGCCCCTTTCAGGGGCTCGCAGAGGCGCTCAACCTATCCGCTCTCTTTTTCATGCTTGACGCCATCTCCGTCTATTATCGTGCTGCACGTGAGTTGGTCCTGCAATGGGGTACTTCTGATGCCGACTTGCACCGCATCTTGCAGATAGCAGGGCACCCACCAAGTGCCATTGAAGACCTCAAGGCCCGCATGGCCCCCCACCCTGCTTTACTGGGGCAGGCGGGGATCTCGCGTCACGTTCGTGCACTTACGGCCTCTAGCTACTCGGGTTACTGGAGTTGGTATCCTGGGGCTTCTGCGGTTGTCTTTTCATTAGAAGGAGCTGCGCCAGGGCGGCAGCTAGGGAGATGCTGTTTTCAATGCTGTCATGGCAGCGTGTGCGAAAGAAGCCCAGCAAGGATAGCAGGAGTTGGAACTCGACCTCCGCATACCCATAACCCTACATGCCACTATGTCGGACAGGATGGCTTCGGGCACTGTGCGCGGCGGGCTCGAAGTGGGCTTCTTCGACGACGGTGCAGTCGTTGTTATGGGCCCAGCTGTGCACTTGCTGGCCGCAGCGCCCGAGGTAGCTGAGGTGGTCGCCTCCAGCTTCGCGCGCCGTGGTCTCCAGCGCGACTTTGCAGCAGGCAAGACCGAGGTATTGTTTCAATCCAGAGGGATTGGCGCCAAGCGAGCCAAACGTGAACTCTGGTTGGAGCGAAGGGGGCGCTTTGATATTCAATCATCGGTCCTGGGACATCTTACCTCATTGTCGGTGAGAGCTTACCCCCGCTTGGGCGCGCAGCCAGGTGAGTTTGGATCTATCGGGCCCGAGCTGGCTCATCGGACGCGCTGCGCTCCGCGGACATGCTCATCTTCTCCGGCTTCTTGCGCGACGCAGGCACTTGGCCCACCCTCGCAGATGCCCAGCACCTTCACCTACAACACCTGATCACCAACAAGTATCGTCAGGTCCTGAGAGCCCCTCAGAAAGACTCCGATGCTGACCCCGACAGGCTCATCCTTGCGCACGTGCGACGGGCCGATCATCATGCGGTTCTTCGGGTGTACAAGCTGCGTTTCTTGGGTCGTTTACTCCGCCGCGGCGCACCTTCGCTGCGCAGCTTGCGCATGCACGCGTGCCGCGCAGCACGCTCGCAGGGAAAGTCTTGGTTGCACCGAGTGGTACAGGACTTGCATTGGGTGAGGACCACGCACCATCAGCTCCGCGGCATGCCAGATCCAACGAACGATTTCCAATCTTGAGAGGCCCGCATTTCGCAATCACTCCCTGCATGGAAGGAAGCATTGCATGCCGCTCTCGCTGCGCACGCTGATGCCGCCGCTCGGGCTGCCTTTGCCCAGAAGGCGCAGCAGGACTTTTTCCAGCTCGAGCGCCCGGCAGGCGTGCCAGTGCCGATCACGGACGTGGCCCATCCCATTCATCCCGCCCCTCGGGTGCAGGAGGACCTTCGATGAACGTGGTGTGACTATGTGGTTGAGTCTGCGAAGGGCGCGCGACATCTCATCGCGCGCGTATACTATGGCCAGGTACATGTAGTTTCAGGTTTATGAGGGAGGGATCGGCGTGCATGGCGTGCTCTGTGGCCTTCTCCTCCTCCCGTCGCCTGCTTAGAGGTCGCTTGGCTGTTGTTGCTGCGCTGTGCCAGTTGGCCGATATCATGCACGGGGCTACTGTATCTCCCGAGCGGGCTAAAGAATTGCGACAAGTAGACTTAGCCCAGCACGCGGCCCAGCGACATGCGGGACTAGGCAGATGGCGAGCAGCCTTCCCCTCTCACATGCAATGCCCCGTGGGCGGGCAATGCCCTGCAACCAGGTTAGCACCGGCGGTATTCTCAGAATAGGAAGCCAAGGACCTCTTGCGGGCCCATTCCTGCGAAATCGGCCCGGAGGCGCTGCCTGCATACGCTGCCCTCTCCACGGATCCCCCACTGCCAGCGGAACAGGAGTGCCCGATATTTGGGGGGGGGCGTCACTATCGATATAGATCGCAGGATTTCAGCGGGGCAATTGCCGAGTGGGTACCTGTCCGCACACAGAATAGAGATCTGCGTGCTCAATTTGTTCTCAGGCAGGCGACGCGAAGGCGACGCGCAGACCTGGATTGAGCAGGAACACGTCGCGTCAGCATTCCATATTGTCATGCTATCGGTAGACATTGCAGTTGACTCGGACATGGGAGATCTCATGCGCACATCAACCATCCAGCAATGGGGTGGGCACATCTTGGCACGGCGCGTGCGAATCACGGGGGGGGGGGCCCCGCGTGAAATTTGGAGCGCCGCGCGGTGGCTGGATGCCCCCCCCCCACTGCGCACGCGCAGTTGGTTCCGGGGAGTTCCTTGGGCATCCCGGCGCCAGGCTCTACAGCTACACGCAGGCAGCGCGCTCCTCCAGAACATGGTGTTTCTCTTGGGCAGCCACATGGTGCCTGGGACGTCGGGGTGGATGGAGCACCCCCCGCCGGCCCATTGGAGGCCCGAGGCTCCCAGCAGCTTCCAATGAGAGCCCCTTGAGGCTTTAGCTTGGGCTCCTATCGCGGCCGCGGCAGACTTTGGTCAATGCACGCTGCAACCCGTTGATCGTGATCCCGCAGGATATGGTGGGGCCCCCGCGCGCCTTTTGGGCCTGCGGATGGAATGTCTGCGACGGCGCATCTGTGACGGCCCACGACATGGGTGGTGCCATCATGGCCAGGGCGTCCACAAAATATTGCAGGGGAAAGATCTTATTGGGGAGAGCACGGTATTCAAAACCAACGCCAAGAGAATTCACTCCTCGGAGATGTGTGCGAGGTTGGCCGCCTCTATAGCGCCATCCACACACAACATATTATCATACACATGCTGTGGCAACGAGTAGAAGGGCAACATCCACGAGATCCCTTTGAGCTCCGGCCTGCGCCGCTTTTACTTACCAGAGGTGCGTGGCGCCTTTGAGCCAGCGCCCGACTTTGCGAGACAGGAGGGCAGGACAAAACGAGCGGGATTCCAAGGCTTACAGGTTCCAGGTTGATCTCATGGAGACCTCCACTGATCCCGTGTGTGCTCCGGCTCCCGCTCCCGCCCCTCCGCCCCAATACCTGCTCCTGAGTGCCTTAGCCACCGTGCTATTGTGCATGGGCCTGGATCGGATAAGGAGTTAGAGGCAGAGGGTGTTCTGAGGCTCCCTCCCTCCCCCTCCTCCTCCCTCCCGCCGCCGCCACCTCCCCCGCCTCGCCTCACCCCCGAGCAGCTGGCACGCATCGCGGCCAAACGCTCCGAGGCCCGCCTCAGGCGCGAAGCCTAGAGGGCGGAGGCGCATAGGCGGCGAGCGCCGTGGGTGGGGAACCTCTCCTTTGCAACGTGCTTCGAAGCAGGACCCCCGCAGCCGCCTTCCTTGCTTCCCTTCACAGGATGGGAATTGGTAGGCCCAGCGATGGACACGAGAGCCCGCGGATCTCCCGCCATGCCTGCGTCCCACCACCACCACCACCTCCTCCTCCTCCTCCTCCTCCTCCTCCAGTTCCTCCTGCTCCTCCTCCTCCTCCTGCTCCTCCTCCTCCTCCTCCCCTCTCCTGTGCGTGGGCCGTGTCCCTCGTCTGCCCAGGCCGTCTCGTCCTGCTCCCCGCCCCCCCGCCTGCCCGGAGGGCACCTGCCGGGCGGCAGGTTCTTTCTCGGCACGTTGAGGCTTCTGCGATTGCAGCCCTGTCTCAAGTCGGGCCTGTCCCTCTACAGGAGGAAGATTCAAATAGAGTCGAAAATTTGTCAGGGGACGATGTTCGATTATTTGTTGGACTATGTTTGAATATTATTTGAATATTTTTTATCTGTTGAAGAATTATCATAATGATGGGGCCGAGCGGTCATTCATTGTCCCTAGGCGCGTGGTTGAAAAAGGGATCTGTGGTGAGGATTCTGCTTGTTGCATTGTTGTCACTGTTGTTGTTGTTGTTGTTGTTGTTGTTGTTGTTGTTGTTGCTGTTGTTGAATACTCGTGTAATTTCCATTCTTGAGTGTTCATTATTTCTGATCTCCGGAAACGGTTCCGCGCGCTCTCGCTTCGACGCCAGCTACATTTTCTTTGAAAACGAGGCTTCCGCTCGAGCGTTGGCTTGAGTCTAAATGTGGGCCCTTGGAGGCCCAGCTTCGACAGGAACGGCTCCCGCTCGATACTTCCTCAAACTTGACCCCGAGACATCCTGGCCAGAGAGGCATCCGAACTCAGGAACGGCGCTCTCGCGATCGCAATTCAACTAAGTTGGCGGAGGCCCAGTCACGACGACAAGGGTTCCTGCTCAATACTTCCTCGATTTACTCCGAGAGCCCCTGGCCAAAAAGGCCCCCGAACACAGGAACGGCGCTTTCGCTCGAAACTTTCCTAGAATTCAGGCAAGTTGTTGGATGCCTGGGCACAGTGACAAGGGCTCCCGTTCGATATTTCTCCATCGATATTCCGAGAGCCCCTGGCCTCAGAGGCCCCCGATCTCAGGAACGGCGCTCTCGCTCGAGACTTCTTCGCACTTCAGTCACCGACGACGAAAAACATCCTTTCGAAAGGGGGTGCAATCGAAGACGACGCGGGCAGATATCGAGGGTTGGGGTATACGGAATGCAAGGCACGCGTGCCAGTAAGAGCGAACAGTCTTAAATTGAGTATTGTTGTTGTTGCTGCTGTTGTTGTTGGTGCTGTTGGTGGTGTTTTTGTTGTTGGTGCTGGTGTTGGTATTTGTATTGATGTTGTTGTTGTTGTTGTTGTTGCTGCTGCTGTTGGCGTTGTTGTTGCTGTTGTTGTTGTTGGTGGTGTTGGTGTTGGAGTTGTTGTTGTCATTGTTGTTGGTGTTGTTGTTGTTGGTGGTGGTGGTGTTATTGTTGGTGTTGAATTCCCACTTCTGAAGAATAATTGTTGTTGATCCCCCTTCCACCGGTGCATACTGTTTTTTCTAAATCAAAGTGTGCCCTTCGACGCTCGCACCCTGTTTTTTTTTCCATGGAAAATCTTCCTGCTCAAACTGGGCCCTTGGCCCCCGGGTTACAATAACAACGGCTCCCGCCTGAGAGTTCCTTACAACTTTGCTAGGACCCCCGCTCCCGCCCGAGACTTCCTCGCATTTTATTCAGGAATCGCGCTCTCGCTTGGGACTTCTTTACAATTTATTCAGGAATCGCTCTCCCGGCGCTCTGGAGTCGCGCTCTCGCTGGAGACTTGCTTGCAATTTACTGAAGAATGGCCTTGCGTTGGAATTCCTTGCAATTTGCCCAAGCGCCGCGCTCCCGACACCCAGGCACCCAGGAGTCGCGCCCTTTGTGGCCCCATGTGCATGCCCTTCGTGGCCCCGCTGTCGCCATTTGTGTCCCCCTCACTGTCCTACGTCGCCCAGTTGCTACCCTCAGTGGCCCCATAGTTGCCTTCTGTGGTCCCCGCATTATCTGCACTTCGTGGCCCCCGCTCGTTCGCGCTCTTCGTGGCCCCATACGCATTCCCTTCGTGTCCCCGCTGTCGCCCTTCGTGGCCTACTTCGTGCCCTTCGTGGCCCTGCTGTCGTTCTCTCTCGCTCTCGCTTTCGCTCGTCGTCGCCGTCGTCGTCGCCGTCGTCTTCGACGTCGTCGTCGTCGTCGTCGTCGTCGTCGTCGTCGTGGTCGGTCCCCTGTTCGTCCCTCTTGGGGTCGGGTCGACGTCCGCGGCCGCCCCGCCGATCAGCGCTGCCGCTGGCCAGGCCGACGGTCCGCGGCCGCCCCGCCGCTTGCCGGGGCCCGGCCTGCAGGGAAGAAAGATATACCCACCAAAAGGGGTTCGATCGAAGACGAAAAGGGCGGGTATCGAGTGTTTGGGAAATACGCGTCATTGGACACTCGAGCATATAAGGGCGATCGCTCTTAAGATTGTTGTTGAACATTATTACTTCTAAAGAATAATTATTGTTGGGGCCCCTGGTGCACGACCCCCCCGCCGCGCCTAGGCCGCAGCCTCATTTTCATAATTTTCGTGAGGAAGTCTCAGGCAAAACGGGGGAGTCCGGATCCGGTTGTGTTGTTACGATCGGTTTTCCCTTGCAAAAAATAAGCTAAAGTGGACATTTCTTGTTCTAACATAACCAAACTTCAAGAATCCCTTGCAAAAAATAAGGTAAAGTGGACATTCGCGCGCGCAAGACGAAATCCTTCCAAAACCTTAGTTTTCGTAGCGATTTTAACATAAAAACATCAAAAACCAATGGTTTTTCAAACAAAAATGTCAAAATTTCATCCCGCGCGCTCTTGCGGATTCGTAGGAAACCCAACACTTTTTAATCATTTCTGTCAAACGGGCTTTTGCGAGCAACTTTTTCGAACTTCTGCAACAACGGTTGCGCACCTGCCAGGGCCATCATCCCTGTCAAATAATACCATGCGGGACACATTCGTTTTTTCTTCGCGCGCGCACGCCGTCGTCGTCGGCCGCGGGGCCCTGAATAGTAGCCACGGTCGTCCGCATGCCACGAAGTGAAGTGTCCGAACGTCATAGGGCGGGAAGCTGGGTGTGGGTGGTGGCGAAGAGTCGTTTGGAAATTTGGTAGAGCTTGAACCGGCCCCCCCACAAAGTGGGGGTATTGCCCGCCTCCTATGAAAACCCTGGCACTGGTGAGAACGGAGTGTCCCCACGTGCTAGTAATTGTTGTTGTTGTTGTTGAACATTATTTATTCTAAAGAATAATTATTGTTGGGCCCCCTGGTGCGCGCCCCCCCTGCGCCGCCTAGGCCGCAGCTACATTTTCATCATTTTCGTGAGGAAGCCTCAGGTAAAACGATGTGATCCAGATCCGGTTGTTTTGTTGTAATCCGCTTTCCCTTGCAAAAAACACTATAAAATGACATTTCTTGTTCTAATATAATCAAATTTCAAGAATCCCTTGCAAAAAATAAGGTAAAGTGGACATTCGCGCGCGCAAGACGAAATCCTTCCAAAACCTTAGTGTTCGCAGCGATTTTAACATAAAAACATCAAAAAACCAATGGTTTTTCAACAAAAAAATGTCAAAATCTCATCCCGCGCGCTCTTGCGGATTCGTAGGAAACCCAACACTTTTTAAACATTTCTGTCAAACGGGCTTTTGCGAGCAACTTTTTCGAACTTCTGCGACAACGGTTGCGCACCTGCCAGGGCCATCATCCCTGTCAAATAATACCATGCGGGACACATTCGTTTTTTCTTCGCGCGCGCACGCCGTCGTCGTCGGCCGCGGGGCCCTGAATAGTAGCCACGGTCGTCCGCATGCCACGAAGTGAAGTGTCCGAACGTCATAGGGCGGGAAGCTGGGTGTGGGTGGTGGCGAAGAGTCGTTTGGAAATTTGGTAGAGCTTGAACCGGCCCCCCCACAAAGTGGGGGTATTGCCCGCCTCCTATGAAAACCCTGGCACTGGTGAGAACGGAGTGTCCCCAGTCTTAAATGATTGTTATTGTTGTTGTTGGTGTTGTTGCTGTTGTTGTTTGTTGTTGTCGTCGTCCCACCCGCGACCCACCCCGCGACCCACCCCGCGACCCACCCCGCGACCCACCCCGCGACCCATCCCGCGACCCACCCCGCGACCCACCCGCGACCCACCCGCGACCCACCCGTAACCCTCCCGCGACCCACCCCGCGACCCATTCGCGACCCCCCCTCGACCCACCCCGCGACCCAACAGCGACCCACCCCGCGACCCACCCGCGACCAACCCCGCGACCCATTCGCGACCTTCCCGCGACCTCTCCGCGACGACCAACCGCGACCCACCCGCGACCCACCCCGCGACCCACCCGCGACCCATCCGCGACCCACGCCGCGACCCATTCGCGACCCACCCGCGACCCAACAGCGACAAGCCCGCGACCCAGCCGCGACACATTTGCGACACACCCGCGACCCGCCCGCGACCTACCCACACTGGTTTGACGAAAAATCGGCGCCTGCGGCGGGTTCGTTGTATAATTTGTGAAACGTTGGCACCTGCGGCGGGTTTCTCCAGAGTCTCGCAGACTGCCGACGTCTCCACCGCCCCCTCATTCTTATCCGCATCTGCGGGGTACTACGTTATTTGTCATCCAAAACCCGCCTGTAGGAGGACATGCCCGACCTAAGCCTTGTCTCTTGCCGCGGCGGCGGTGACAGACGCTAGGTTGGCCGCCGTGGCCTTGCAGCCGACGTGTCGCAGACACGCGTCGTCTCAGTCCCCTCCCCCTGCCCCTCCTCCCCTGCCGCGACCACGGCATTAGCTTTCCACCACTACTCCGACTGGTGGTTCTCAGGTGAGTCCGCGCACGTATCACGTTTTTTCCCACATGTTTCGTGGGGTTATGGTTTTCTTCCCTGCCGCGCCGCACCCGCGTCTCACCCGCACACCTCCCTCTCCGTCTCTCTCTCTCTCTCTCTCTCTCGCTCACACACCTCACTCCTCCCCTCCTCCTCACAGCACTGCTCAGCACAGCTCAGCTCAGCTCAGCTCAGCACGGCACAGTTTAGCGCAGTTCAGCTCAGCTCGGCACAGCACAGCACAGCACAGCACAGCTCACCGCAGCACAGCACAGCACAGCACAGCTCACCGCACAGCAGCAAACAGCACAGCACAGCACTGCTTCTGGTTTTCTTCCCGGCCGCACAGCACACACCTACACATACACACATACACACAAACACGCAAACACACAAACTCACACAGCACACCGCACACACAGCATAGCACACAGCGTGGCAGTCGTGGCACTTCCTCGACACCACCGGGGGTGCGCTGGTGGTGGTCTCCCTATCCGTTGCGGGCTCGCAAAGCGTGGCAGGCGTGGCACTTCCTCGACACCACAGGGGGTGCGCTGGGGGTGGTCTCCCTATCCGTTGCGGGCTCGCAAAGCGTGGCAGGCGTGACACTTCCTCGACACCACAGGGGGTGCGCTGGGGGTGGCCTCCCTACCCGTTGCGGGCTCGCAAAGCGTGGCAGGCGTGGCACTTTCTCGACGCCACAGGGGGTGCGCTGGGATTGGTTTCCCTATCCGTTGCGGGCTCTCAAAGCGTGGCAGGCGTGGCACTTCCTCGACACCACAGGGGGATGCGCTGGGGGGGGTCTCCCTATCCGTTGCGGGCTCGCAAAGCGTGGCAGGCGTGGCACTTCCTCGACACCATAGGGGGTGCGCAGGGGTGGTCTCCCTATCCGTTGCGGGCTCGCAAAGCGTGGCAGGCGTGGCACTTCCTCGACACCATTGGGGGTGCGCTGGGGGGGTCTCCCTATCCGTTGCGGGCTCGCAAAGCGTGGCAGGCGTGGCACTTCCTCGACACCAAAGGAGGTGCGCAGGGGGTGGTCTCCCTATCCGTTGCGGGCTCGCAAAGCGTGGCAGGCGTGGCACTTCCTCGACACCATAGGGGGTGCGCTGGGGGTGGTCTCCCTATCCGTTGCGGGCTCGCAAAGCGTGGCAGGCGTGGCACTTCCTCGACACCACAGGGGGTGCGCAGGGGGTGGTTCCTCACCGCGGCCGCTATGCACGACGGTCGCCCAGAGCATTGCAGGCGTGGCATTTTCTCGACACCATAGGGGGTGCGCAGGGGGTGGTCCCTCACCGCGGCCGCTATGCACGACGGTCGTCCAAAGCATAGCAGGCGTGACACTTTTTCGACACCATAGAGGGTGCGCAGGAGTTGGTCCCTCACGCACGCAAGCACATAATAGTTCCCAGCCATCCTGTGGTGTTGGGCCTTCGTTTTGAAGAGACGGTGCCCCGCGTTCCTCTCCTCTCCTCTCCTCTCCTCTCCTCTCCTCTCTTCTCCTCTCCTCTCCTCTCCTCCTCTCCTCCCCTCCTCTCCTCCTCTCCTCTTCACCCACCCAGTACACCGTTTCGTGGCTCCATAGGGAGCTCCACCGAAGGCCCCAAGTGCCCGCGCCCGCATGCGTCACCCACACCAATTTCGGCACACCCCTCACACGTTTCGTGGCTCCATAGGGAGCTCCACCGAAGGCCCCAGTGCCCGCGCCCGCATGCGTCACCCACACCCATTTCGACGCACCCCTCACACGTTTCGTGACTCCATAGGGAGCTCCACCGAAGGCCCCAGTGCCCGCGCCCGCGTGCGTCACCCACACCCATTTCGGCACACCCCTCACACGTTTCGTGGCTCCATAGGGAGCCCCACCGAAGGCCCCAGTGCCAGCGCCCGCATGCGTCAGCCACATTCATTTCGGCACACCCCTCACACGTTTCGTGGCTCCATAGGGAGCTCCACCGAAGGCCCCAATGCCCGCGCCCGCATGCCTCACCTACACCCATTTCGGCACACCCCTCACACGTTTCGAGGCTCCATAGGGAGCTCCGCCGAAGGCCCCAGTGCCCGCGCCCGCATGCGTCACCCACACTCATTTCGGCACACCCCTCACACGTTTCGTGACTCCATAGGGAGCTCCACCGAAGGCCCCAGTGCCCGCGCCCGCATGCGTCACCCACACCCATTTCGGCACACCCCTCACACGTTTCCGTGGCTCCATAGGGAATTCCACCGAAGGCCCCAGTGCTGCCGCCCGCATGCGTCACCCACATCCAATTCGGCACACCCCTCACACGTTTCGTGGCCCCATAGGAGCTCCGCCGAAGGCCCCAGTGCTGCCGCCTGCATGCGTCACCCACACACAATTCGGCACACCCCTCACACGTTTCGTGGCCCCATAGTAGAAGCTCCGCCGAAGGCCCCATGCGTCAGCCACACCCAATTCGGCACACCCCTCACACGTTTCGTGGCTCCATAGGGAGCTCCACCGAAGGCCCCAGTGCCCGCGCCCACATGCGTCACCCACACCCATTTCGGCACACCCCTCACACGTTTCGTGGCTCCATAGGGAGCTCCACCGAAGGCCCCAGTGCCCGCGCCCGCATGCGTCACCCACACCCATTTCGGCACACCCCTCACACGTTTCGTGGCCCCATAGGGAGCTCCGCCGAAGGCCCCAGTGCCCGCGCCCGCATGCGTCAGCCACACCCATTTCGGCACGCCCCTCACGCGTTCCGTGGCCCCATAGGGAGCTCCGCCGAAGGCCCCAGTGCCCGCGCCCGCATGCGTCACCCACACCCATTTCGGCACACCCCTCACACGCTTCGTGGCTCCATAGGGAGCTCCCACCGAAGGCCCCAGTGCCCGCGCCCGCATGCGTCACCTACACCCATTTCGGCACACCCCTCACACGTTTCGTGGCCCCATAGGGAGCTCCACCGAAGGCCCAGTGCCCGCGCCCGCATGCGTCCCGCACACCCATTTCGGCACACCCCTCACACGTTTCGTGGCCCCATAGTGAGCTCCGCCGAAGGCCCCAGTGCCCGCCCGCATGCGTCAGCCACACCCATTTCGGCACGCCCCTCACACGCTTCGTGGCCCCATAGGGAGCTCCGCCGAAGGTCCCAGTGGGTGTGCCCGCATGCGTCCCGCACACCCATTTCGGCACACCCCTCACACGCTTCGTGGCCCCATAGGGAGCTCCACCGAAGGCCCCAGTGGGTGTGCCCGCATGCGTCCCGCACACCCATTTCGGCACACCCCTCGTACGTTTCGTGGCCCCGTCGGGGGCTCCACCGAGAAGATATTCACAATTTCAGTATTCACAATTGCATATGGTTGGGTCCTTCGCCAGGATAATTAAATTAAGTATGTGGGGTTCCTCGGTAGCATGATTGTTGCCACGGCCTCGGCGCCATGCCCGAAGGGGCACGGGCGGGCTCTTCAGCGGAGCGCGCACGATTCTGGCGTTCGCTGTGCTTCGCTTCGCTTTGCGTATACCGAATGGTGGTGTTCGGGTGAGTCCGCGCACGCATCACGTTTGTGTGACCACGGCCTCGGCGACATGCCCCAAGCCAAGGGGCACGGGAGGGCTCCTGAGCGGAGCGCGCACGATTCTGGCGCTCGCTGTGCTTCGCTTCCCTTTGCGTTCGCTGGCGACCAAACTCGAAACGCCAGGGGAGCGTTTCGAACTTGAGCCAAAATGGCTACGGAAGAGGAGGCTGATGATGATGATGATGATGATGATGATGATGATGATGATGATGATGAGGAGGAGGAGGAGGAGGAGGAGGAGGAGGAGGAGGAGGAGGAAGAGGGGGGTGGAGGGGGAGGAGGAGGAGGGATGGAGCTGGAGGAGGGGGGGTGGTGGAGGAGGAGAGGAGGAGGTGGAGGAGGCGGAGGAGGAGGAGGAGGAGGAGGAGGAGGAGAGGAGGAGGAGGAGGAGGAGGAGGAGGAGGAGAGGGGAGGAGGGGGAGGAGGAGGAGGAGGAGGAGGAGGAGGAGGAGGAGGAGGAGGAGGAGGAGGAGAGGAGGAGGAGGAGGAGGAGGAGGAGGAGGAGAGGAGGAGGAGGAGGAGGAGGAGTGTGGGAGCAGGAGGAGGAGGCGGAGGAGGAGGAGGAGCTGGAGGAGGAAGAGCTGGAGGAGGAGGAGGAGGGGAGGAGGAGGAGGAGGAAGAGGAGGAGGAGGAGGAGCTGGAGGAGGCGGAGGCTCAGGAGGAGGAGGAGGAGGAGGAGGAGGAGGAGGAGGAAGAAGAAGAAGAAGAAGAGTTAAGAGTCAATCATTCGAGGGGGGGTCGATGTCGCCCTTGCCGCCGACGGCCCACGCCGGCTTTTGGCGGCCGCTTCGGCAGCAGCGCGGAGCCAGTGGCGCCGCCGCCGATGCCACCGCCGAGCGACGGCGCGGACGGCGGCGGCAGCGCCGCCGCCGCCGTCGTTGCACAAGTCGTCCCAGTCGGGGGCAACGCCAGGGCGGGCAGGGGGGGATGCATCGATCCCCAGTGGCCCCTTCCTCGCCAACATGTACCCGATATAGCCCGACCTGACGGTTCGGACTCGCCATCGGGGGCCTATCGCTGCTGCATCGGCGACGACTCGCTGATTCCAGGTCGATGCTTCGCCCCAGGGCTCGACCGAAACGATGTTTGGGCGATCTCGTGGACCGTTTTGGTCTTGGTCTCGTTTTGCAGCAACGGTGGAATCAAGACAGAACGAGAGAAAACGAAGACGCAACGACATCGGAAAACGCTGTTTGGGGCGAGCCCCGTTTCGCCCCGTGAGCCGGTCTCCCCTCGGCGTTCTCCCTGAGTCTCGGCTCCCTCCCGCACGTTTGGTAGGTGGATCGCTCAAGCTCTCCGCCACCTCTGGCGGTGTGCGTTGCGAGCAGGAACGCAGCAAAGCCACAAGAAAGCGCGGCATCGACAGTGCAGCTCCGCACACGTGGCAGATGCTGAACAGCAGGAAGCACAGCAGAGCCCCAGGAGATCGAGATGGACACGGTGGTGGCCGGGGAGCCCCCCACCCCTCCAGGGCTCGTTTCGATTCCTCCGATTCGATTCGATTCGATTTCGATGGTTTCCGATTCCGATTCGATTCGATCTGGGATTCCGATTTGAGTTCCGATTTCTTATTGGAGGCACAGTAGCCTGCCGATTTCTGCCGATCCGACTTTTCCCGACTCAGCTGCCGATTTCCGACGATCCGATTCATGTCGATCGCCGATCCGACTTGTCGATCCGATCCTGGGCTCTCCTGCCCCTCCCCCGCCGCCGAGGGCCGGCGGCGGCCCTCGCGGGGCCTTCTGCGGTCCGCGGCAGCGGCGCGGAGCCCGTGGCCGCCGCGGCCCGCGCCGGCGCCGTCGTCGATCGACGCCGACGGCGACGTCAACGACGACGACGACGAAGACGACGACGGCACAATACGACGACGACGACGCGGTGCCGTCGTCGCTCGCGGTCGCCACAGGCTCGGCAGCGAAGACCGCGGCGCCGCGCTCCTGATCGCGAGCGACGGCCTGCCTGGGGGGGAGAACACAACAGAAGAGGTGTGCGGCACCACCACCGACGGGGGCGCCGCGCTTCCAGCCAGGCGGTCCACGGCGCCCCCCCGAGCTGGTGGGGAGGAAAATGCCCAGAGCGGGGACGGAGGGACCTCGCTCGACATCTGGAGCGCACACGTTGCCAGTGGCGGTCAGCTTTTGAGTCCAAGGACTTTTTGGAGGGTCGGGGACGACGTCGCGGTGGTGTGGTGTGTACTGGTTTTCCCCGCTTTCCCGGGGAGACGGCGGGAAATGTATACACCAGGATCCCGTATACAGCAGGAGCCGCTTTACTATGCGAATGTCAGTGCGTGGCCGCAACAGCGTCCGTGTAAAGAGATCGGCTCCTGACACACCACCAAGAGGATACCTTCTGCCCTTCGCGCTGGAGGTGGCGGTGGTGCCACTTCCCTCGAAGAGGAAGAACGGTATAAACATATACTTGTGACGGCCCGCGCGTATTTCCTTGATCTGCGCTAGACACCCCTCCCTGGCGCGCGGAACGCCCCTGGGGCGGCGCCGGAGGCGCCGCCAGGGTGGGCCAGCGCAGATCCGAGGAATCCGCACGGACCTCCGAAAGGCATTGTTTCTACCCTTGCGACGGAAGAAAACGAGGCCGTATAGACCGACATTAGCGCGTAAGCTGTCCGCACGCGCCCTCGTCTCCAAGGTAGCATGCCGCGCAGGCGGCTGGAGTATTTCGCCGCGTAAGGTCCAGATGCCACTTCGCGCAAGACCCATTTCTTCTCGTCGCCCATTTGTTCCCCGAGTTCACTATCCTGAGTCCCAGGCCCCTGGCCCAAGCCCCCGCGGCCTCCAGAGCACCCTTTCAAGAGGCCCAGGGGGCCCGAGGGGCTACAACATGGAGCGAAACGCTGGGGGACTTTGGGCCAGGAACACCTAACTTGTGATCGTTTTCTTATTCCTTGTTTTGCCGATCGGCGCGGGCCCTCGAACCCCCCCCTCCCCCCCAATGGGGTAGATCTTGCTCATTTTTTGGCGCCTGTTTCAAGCAGGTGGAGCTTCCCCCCATGGGACGCACTGCTGCAAACCGTCGCGCCGAGGAGAGGTCTGGAGCCAGCCCGCCCCCCGCCTTCTGCCCATTGTGTGGAAACGCCGAATAGGAAAACGCTGACCCCTTCCTCGGTCCCAGGCCTGTGGGACGCGCTCACCGACGCCGACGCCCGCGAGGTGTTCGCCAGTTGCGTCGGCGGCGCTGTCTCCGAGGGGGGGAGCCCGCAGGCCATCGGCAGGCTCCCCGCCGCCGCTGTCGCCGTCGCCGTCGTCGAGCCAGGAGGAGGACAGGGAGGAGGAGGAGGAAAAGAAGAAGAAGAAGAAGAAGAAGAAGAAGGAGGAGGAGGAGGATTGGGAGGAGCAGTGAATGAGGAGGAGGAGGAGGAGGGCGAGGAGGAAGGGGGTGAGGAAGGGGAGGAGTACCCAGGCAAGCGTAAGATGCGTCAGCGTTGCTGCCATACGGTACGCCTGCCCGTCCCATTTCCCTTTCGAGGTCCTTACCCTTCCAAGGCTTCCTCCTTAATGAGAGAAGTGCCTTTCCGAAAGTTGAACGACCTGTGGCCTTTCAATCTTGGCGAAACCCAGTTTTGACAAGGAGCTTCAATCCATGCGTCTAGCTATACAGTCAACCCGCAGAATAAGGATGAGCCACGTTCCAAGGTTACCCGTGCATCCTTCCCCTTCGGCGCATCCTTCGCCTCTTTCGCTGGCCTCGCCCCGCCCGCCAAGTGTCGCAATGGTCCCCCAAGGCCACTGCATCCCTACCGTGGGCCCTTCTTAGACGGCCTGACTATAGTACGGTGACGAGGTGTGAACAGACCTTCAAGGAAGTATCCAGCGAGAGTCTCGCCTTGACGACGATCCACTCTTATTCCGTGCATGTTATCTCAGCTGTTACACGTCTGGCCACAGAACCTACGTAAGGACGTGCTCAGCGAGGACCCAGAGTTGAAAATGAGCCGCCCTTCATCCGTGTAGCCGTTTGTACGGACGTATCAAGCGAGAGTCATGTTCAGGAAAGGAGCCGCCCTCCATCCGCGTAATTGTTTGAAGATTCGTGCGCGGCACTACGGCGAGAGGTACAGTTCGGAAACCACACGCCCTCCGTCAGCGTAACCTTCGGGAGCTTTTACAGCGAACCTGCGCGCGCTGAGAAGGGAGCCACCTGTTCAGCTCCACCCCCCCGCTTCATGGTGCAACAAATGCCGGGCATGTCGAGTTTCGGAGTCGCAAACGGGGAGGGAAGCCTCAGTCGAAACGCCCAGCCCGCGCTACGGACACGTCTGGCGGTCAGACAAAGAGTAGCTTGTTACCCAGAAGGAAGAGGGATGGAGGAGGGGGAGGAGAGGAAGGATGAGTGTGGAAGAGATTAGATGAGGGGGAGGAGGTTCAGGGCGAGTGACAGGAGGGCTTGGTCCTCTTCAATTCCTCCTTCCCCTCCGTCTTCCTCTCCTCGCTCCCGCTTCCTTTGTTCTCCTTCTCCTTTCCTCTGCCCTCCGCGTCCTCCTCACGCCCATTCTCTCTATCTCTCTTCCCCCTCCTTCCTGGCAGGATGCTGCAGGAGAGAACCGCGCGGACCCTGGTGGAGATCGCCAAGGCCAGTTGGGCCCAAAGATTGCGAGCCAAGGGCGAACAGTTCCGCGGCGGAAAAGGAGAAGGAAGAGGCGGAAGATCAGGATCATGCTGAACTGGGAGTAGAATGGAGGGTGGTGGGGATGATGATGCTGCGGCGTCTGCTGCTGTTGCTGACGACGACGGCGACGGCGACGATGATGATGATGTTGATGATGATGATGCTGATGTTGCTGGTGATGCTGCTGATGATGATGAAGATGATCATGATGATCATGATGGTGATGATGTTGATGCGGATGCTGAAGCTGATGATGCTGATGCTGCTGATGATGATGCTGATGATGCTGATGATCTGGAGGAGGAGAATGAGGAGGAGGTGGAGGAGGAGGACGGTGAGGCAGATGAGAACTTGGATGGAGGAGTAGGAGGGGGAGGAATAGGACAAGGAACATGGGAAGAATGAGAGTGAGGCTGGTCTGGAGAAGGATAGGGATACCGAAGCGGACGGTGCTGATGGTAATGGTGACGATCGCGGTGATAATGATGGTGACGCTGACGCTGACGTTGCTGATGACAGATGATGATGATGATGATGATGATGATGATGATGATGATGATGATGATGATGATGACGATGAAGATGACGATGAAGATGACGATGACGAGGGCGACGGTGATGACGATGGTGCCGGTGATGCTGCTGCAGATGATGGTGTTCGTGAGTGGGATTCTGATGATGCTGATGAAGATTCCGATGCTGATCCCGATGATCATGATTGCGACGGCAATAAAAAATGATGATAGTATGATGATGGTGGTGGTTCGGATGATGATGATTATGATTGAGGATGCTGATGGTGATGACGATGATGAGGAGGACGGCGACGGCGGTTATGATGATGAGGATGATGAGCAGGACAACGGCGACGACGACGACGACGGCGCGACGGCGATGACGATGACGATGAAGCTGACGACGATGGTGATGATGTTGATGATGGTGATGCTGCTGATGATGATGCTGATGGCGATGGCGATGATGACCGTGCCAATGATGACGGTTTCGATGATGGTGACGATGATGATGATTCTGATTATGATGATGATGATGTTGCTGATGATGATGATGATGATGATGATGATGATGATGGTGATGACGATCATGACTATTGCGGAGATGCTGGTGATGGTGGTCATGGTTGTGGTGTTGGTGGTGATGGCGATGATGCTGATTTCTGATGATGATGATGATGATGATGATGATGATGATGATGATGAACATGATGACGATGATGATGATTGTATTGATGATGCTGATACTGCTGATGATGATGCTGATCATGATGATGATACTGATGATGATGTTGATGCTGATGCTGATGCTGCGGATGATGATGATGATGATGTTTATGATGATGCTGTTGATGATGATGATGCTGATGATGATGATGATGATGATGACGATGATGTTGATGATGATGATGCTGCTGATGATCTGGAGGATGAGGATAAGGAGGTGGAGGAGGAAGAGGACGGTGAGGGAGATGAGGACTAGGATGGAGGAGGAGTAGGGTGAGGAGGACTAGGACGAGACGTGAGGCCTGTCTGGAGAAGGATAGGGATACCGAAGCGGATGATTTTGATGGTAATGGTGACGATCGCGGTGATCATGATGGTGACGCTGACGATGACGTTGCTGATGACGATGGTGAAGATGAAGACGATGACGATGAAGATGGCGATGACGATGGTGATGGTGATGATGATGATGGTGTTAGTGATTTTGATGTTGATGATGCTGATGATGATTCCGATGCTGATCCCGATGGCGATGATGATGATGACGACGAGAATGATGGCTATGTTGATGATGGTGATGATGATTATGATTGAGGGTGATGGTGATGATGACGATGATGAGGAGGAGGACGGCGACGACGATTATGATGATGAGGACGAGGACGACGACGGTGACGACGACGATTATCAATTGATGATGACGATAATGACGACGCCGACGATGATGATGATGATTGTGATGGTGACGATGATGATGATTATGGTGATGACTTTTGTTATGATGATGATTATGATGATGCTGGTGATGCCGATTATGATGATGTTGATGATGATGGTGATGATGGTGATCTTGTTGCCGATGGCGTTGTCGAGGATGATGATGATGACGACGTTGATGACGATGCTGCTTCTGATGATGAAGACGTCGAGGATGATACGGATGATGTTTATGGTGTTGATGATGCTGATGATGATAATGATAATGATGATGATGATGATGATGATGATGATGATGATGATGATGACGATGCGGATGGTGATGATGATGATGATGATGATGATGATGATGATGATGATGATGATGATGATGGGGATGATGCTGATGCTGATGATGTGATGTTGCTGATGATGCTGATGCTGATGCTGATACTGATGCTGCTGACGATGAATTTGATGACGACGATGATGATGATGATTATGGTTGGTGGTGATGATGATGATGGTAATCATGATGATGGTGATGATGATGATGATACTGATGATGATACTGATGATGATGATGATGATGATGATGATGATGATGATGATGATGATGATGATGATGCTGATGCGGATGCGGATGCTGATGATGATGCTCATGCTGGTGATGATGATGGTGATGATGCGGGGCGGCTGCCATGGTTTCTTTTAGTCCACCAGCAAGGACCGCGGGTCGAAGGACAACATCCTCGCGCTCGTCGTCTTCCTTTGAGCTGCGTGCGCCGGAAACCCTTCGGAGGCTGACAGGTAGCCGCCTCTCCCGAACCGCTTTCCCCCCAGACCTCTGGCGATCCCTGAGATCCTGGCGTCGCATTTTGTTAGCAACGGGCGTTTTTCCCTGTATTTCGGGTCCTGGGACTGGGACCCTCACGGCTCGATCGGTTTCGAACCGTGCAGCAGAAAGATGGGGTCCAGGGCGTTGGTGGAGTTTTTCGGGATGTTGCAATTTTTGCGTGACGCCGGATATCAGGGACTGAAGTCGTCGTCACCCCAAACAAAAAATACTATGGTTGTCCCCCCCGCGAGGGGCGACGCGCGCGCCGAGAAATCTTATAGTGCATGCTTCGTGGCGGGCGTTTTCTGGCCGTAGCTCTCGGGAAACGATATATTCCACACCACTGTTATATTATAGGTTCGGGTGTGACGCACGCCTCCGAGGAGGACGCATAGTATTAGTATCATCGAGGATAAAGAACCCCAAACCCTAATGACATGGTGAAGGCGTGGCCTCATTGAGGTCCCCGTCCTTGCATCAGGGATCATCAATCTGGGCGGTTTGGTTTGATACATATGTAAATGATCAGACCCCCTATCCCTCATGATCCTGGCCCTCCTGACTCAGGTCGCTTATGGTTTTGGCGAGCCATGTCAGAAACTGGAGCATATGCATTAGCAGTGGCGGGCTGTTTCTCTATCCCAGGACTTTCTGAGGGTCGGGGACGACGTTGGGGTGGCGTGGCGTATATTGTTTCCCCACTTCCCCTGGGAAACAGCGAAAACGTGTATACACCAGCATCCAATATACACCAGACAGGGTCCGCTTTCCTGTGCAAGTGTCAACGCGGGGCTGGAAAAAGCGTCGGTGTATAGAGTTCGCAGGGCTCGGTTCGATTCTGCCGATTCGATTCGATTCGATTTCGATGGCTCCGATTCCGATTCGATTCGACTTGGGATTCCGATTTATCCTCATTGAACGCATACCAGCCTGCCGATCTCCGCCGATTCGACTTCTCCCGACTCGGCTGCCGATCGCCGATCCGATGCATGCCGATCGCTGGTCCGCCTTGTCGATTCGACTGGGCTCTCCTGAGCTCGCCTCCCCAGTCTCCCTCACCGCCCACCAAACGACCCAAACCCGGCCCGAAGGTCCCAATGTGCCCTCCATCTCCAGTGGGGGAGGGGATCGGGGAGCGCTGACAGAAAATCACGTGGAACCCGTACCCCCCCCAGCCCGAAATTCGGGGGGACAACCACAGCACGTCGCCCCAAGGGGGGACAACCACAGCAACCGCGACGCGGACAGCGACGATCCCGACGACTCCAGCGACCACGACGCATCCAGCGACCCCCCGCCCCCATCAGAGCAGACCAGCACACAAGACGACACTAGTGACGCACTCCACACCCACGAACAGACGCTGGACGACGAGCTGTGGTCTGACTTCACCCGCCGGAGCACACGCAGAGCAGAGGAACTCATGAACAAGCACAACATTCCTGACGTAGTACAGATACACCGCATAAAGGTCTGGCGCTGGGCCGCGCGCGTTGCAAGCCATCCGCAGAGCCGATGGACACACCGAGCGTTGAACTGGAACCCCAGTCTCGACGCGAAACAGCAAGGTCACAGGCAGCATGGCGGCCAAAGAAAGCGGTGGGACGACGACATGAGGAAGTTTTTTGCAGGGTTTGCACACGACCGCCAAAGACGAAGCCACTGGCAGCGATTCCAACAACGCCGTCCATCCACGACGATGCCTCCACTACGACAGTAACGATGTGAGGTGGTTAACAGCTGCCACAGACAATACATGGTGGGATTCGCTTGAGAGCACTTTCATTGCATACAACTGCTGAGCGCGCAGCCCCAAACCTCAAGTACACTAACAACCGTTCCTGCCTCTGGCGCCAACACCACCGACCGCCGACACCAACAGCAACACAACAGCAGCAGCCAGGACACCGACCGCACCGATTCGATTCTGTTCTGGTCTGCGAACATATTCTACCACGCCTTCTTTTTCTTGCGGTTTATACGCATATTGATTCTTGCCTTCTTTGTGTAATGGTTCCTGAAGTATTTCGTCCACGACTTATATTAGCACGAGATGTGAGGCCACGGTTTCCTGCGCCATGCCCAAAAGGGCACGGGGCACACCAATGTGCCCGACTCCGGCGCCTTCGCTTCCCTTCGTTTCGATTCCCAGCCCGACATTCGGGCCAAAGTTCGGGCCCTCGGGTTGGGCTGGGGTGGTCTGGCAGGTAGTCAGACGGTCTCCCTGGATCGCTGGAGACCTTCCTGCCGTTCTTCAGGGGGGGGGGGGAACACAAACACACACACACACAGACACACACACACAGACACCATTAAGCGTCGACTCCCGGGAAAACATGGGGAACTATGGGAAAGCGGGGGGGATGACAAAAGCACGGAAAATATAGGAAAAGATGGGGGATCCTGGGCTTTGTGTGTATTCATTCGTGTGTCCCTGGGCCCCTTCAAGGTGGTTATCACGGATCACTGGAGACTTTCCTTGCCGTTCTCTCGGCGCACGGCAGGCCCGACGCTTCCCAGGGCCCCCTGGGCGCCCCTCGAGAGGCGGCCCGCGGCGAGCCTCAGCACACGCGTGGCCGTGCGAGCGGGTCGGGGACCACGGGGGGCAACAGTGGCGCGTCGTTGGAGGAAGGACGGAGGAGGGAGGAGGGAGGGAGGGAGGAGGGAGGGAGGAGGGGGGAGAAGGGGGAGGAGGAATGGGGAAGGGAGGAAGGAGGGAGGAGGACGGAGGGAGGAGAAGGTGGCGGGAGGAAGAGGAGGAGGGAGGGAGGAGGCGGAGGGAGGGAGGAAAATGAGGGAGGATGAGGGAAGAGGGAGGAGGAGCAGGGAGGAGAAAGGAGGGAGGCTACGCGGACCACGGATTGACACAGCACGTCGTTGGAGGTCTGGGTCTCCCGCCGGACTCGCTCGGGCTTGCGGTCGACGCCGACACGGGCAGAACAGCCGTGGCGGGCCGCGAGGAGTCAGCGCGCCATCGAGATCGACGGCTGAGCGACGGAAGAGGCCAGGGCCGACTGCGCGGACAGTCGTGCGCATGCTTCTCGGCGAGGCCGCGCGCAAGCGCCCGTCGTCTTCCGCGCGGTGTGTGCCTCCCTGGCGGCCCGCGTGGGCCGCGGCGCGAGGACGCGATGTGTTCTCACGTCAGGCCCGCTCCGTTTCGTCGCTTGGCTGCCCCCGCCGTCGCCGCCACCGCCACTCGGCGGCGAGCCCCTGGCGGGGAGCGCCGCGGGGGGCGGGCCTCCCGAGGAGGCCCGCGGGGGCCTGCCGGGACGTCTCAGTGGGCCTGCACCGACGACGCAGGCGGCCGGCCAGAAGGCCGGCGGGCTCCCGAGGAGCCCCGCCGCCTCCTGCGGGGGCCCGCCCCGTCTCGCTTCTCCCCCGTGGTGCGCGCCGCCACCGCCGTGCGTCCACGTCAGCTGGCGGCGCCCTCTGCGGACTCGTCGTCTGGTTCAGCTCGAGCGCGCGCTGCCGGTGGGCGGCGTGGGCAGGGAGGGCCAGGCCTCGGGGGAGGCCGTCAAAGAGGGCCAGGTGCATCCTCCTGCTCCTCCTCTTGCTCCTCCTCCTGCTCCTCCTGCTCCTCCTCCAACCTCCTCTTCCTCGTCCTTGTCCTCATCCTCGTCCTCATCCTCGTCCTGCCTCCTGCCGCGTCCTTGAGCCTCGGGTGGGGCTGTGACCCCCAGATCAAGGGGAGGAAGAGGTAGCTATGCCGCTACCCTTGCCTCGTTTTCCCTTTTGGGGGCCTCCTGGGAGCCCCTCGTAGCCACCACTGGATTCGCCTCGAGTTCGAGGTCCAGGGCGCATCGGACGGGGCTAGGACGAGGAGAAATCCGTTGCAGAGCGCTCCGGAACGCTCTCGGAGCCTTCCACAGCGCTCTGAGAAGGCCGCGGCGCGCGAGAAATTTTCCGGAGCCGCAGGATCTCAGAGATTCTCGATGTATCCTCACCAGATTTCACCTTTTTCGGCGGGAGCCTGGAAAGCAGCAGTGCGCAAGTATGTTGTCTAGCGCACGCTCATGCCATTGCTCATGTGCCGACAGACACGCGGCTTCACGCATTCATTCTTCATGCATTCACTCGCTCATTCATTCATTCATTCATTCATTCATTCATTCATTCCTAGCCTCGTCTTCGGGGAGGCCATCGAAGAGGGCAGGGGGATCTTCTCAGAGGGGACCGGCCGCTCAGGAGCTGCGGCCCGCCGCGCCATCCTCGGAGAGGCCTGGCTGGGTGGGGGGGTGCGCGGCGCCTCCTCGGAAGCATGGCCCCCTGCCCTGGCCTCGACCTGCTTCCACCGCTCTCCTGCTGCATGCTTCTGCCCACCTCTTCTGGCTTTCTGCCCCTGGCCTGCCCCCCTCCCCCCTCCTCCCTCCTCCCTCCTCCCCCGCGGTGTCGAAGAGGTGGGCGGGCCTCCTTTGGGGGGGATGCCGCCGCTCTGGTGTCGGGGGGCCCTCTTCATTCGGTGCCTCTGGCGCGCGCGGCCCCGCCCCCCACCCCCCGCCCCCCGCGGGGGCGCCCCCTCCTCCGGGCCCTGTTTGGAGATCTCTCTTCGAGAGGCTCGCTGTCTTCGGTGCTGCGCCTCCCCTTGTTCCTGTCTCGTGGGCGAGAATCAGGAAGGAAACAAACACACAGAGACACACACATAGTCGACGATCCCCAGGAAGGCATGGACAAAATATGGCAAGTGGGGGTAAGACGAATGCCCAGGCAACAAGACAAATATGGGACATCCTGGGATGTGTGTTTATTTATTTGGGTGTCACTGGGCCGCGCCCCCGCGGATAATTACGGGGCGTTTTTGTTCTCAGATGCCCCGCGCGGAACGTATTCGTGCGACCGCGTATCCACGGGATCGCACCCCCCCTGCTCCTCCTCCTCCTCCTCCTCCTCCTCCTCCTCCTCCTCCTCCTCCTCCTCCTCCTCCTCATCCTCTCCTCATCCTCATCCTCATCCTCATCATCATCATACTCCTGCTCATACTCCTCTCCTCCTCCTCCTCCTCCTCCTCCTCCTCCTTCTCCCCCCTCCTCCTATTGCTTCTCCTCCTGTTCCTCATCCTCCTTCTCCTGCTCCTCCTCCTCCTCCGTCCAAGAACCGTTCTGGCTCAACTGCGCTTCGGCGCTTTGGAGCCAGCTCCGAGCCTTCCCGAGGCGTTCTGGGCGACGGGCTCCACTTCCGCGCTTGCTGCGCCGCGGAGGGCCCCGACTGATACGCAGCGAATGCAGTCGTGCAGCTGTTGGACGCGCTGCTGATGGCGACTCTGCCCTGCGGCGGCCGCTGGTGCACGGCCTGCGGGGCCGCCTGCTGGCCGCCTCCCGCGTGGCCGCTGAAGGTCGTCCTGCGCGGGAAGCCGCCGCGACAGCCAGTGGTGGAGGAGGACATCGCGGCCTTCCGCGCGGAACTCGTGGCCCTGCGCGCGGAGCTGGGCGTGTACCTGAAGGCGGCAGGGCGCGCCGACGCTGGAGCAGCTGGCGGAGGCGTGGCCCCTTCTGCTGCCGCCCCGCCCCCTCCAGCGGAACCGCAGCAAAGCGTCGACGGCTGCGACGACGGCGAGTGCGGGCTCTTTGCGGTCCCTTCGGCTTGGATGCGCAATTCAGCGATGCGGTGCCGCCGTGCGGCTGGACGCTGGTCGCGGGGCGGTGGTCGCCGCAGGCTGGCATGCAGGGCTCCCCTTGGCTTGCCGCCGCTGCAACTCGCATGCAGTGCTGTGCGCGCAGATGGCTGGCGCGGAGGGCGGTCGCGCAGATCCGCTTGTCGTCGGCCGAGGGGCAGACCGGTGCGCCGGCCGCGGTCCCCGATGGGGAGAAGCCGCTCGGAGGGTGAATGTGGGGGTCGGGCGCAGGGCCCCGGCAATGGTGTCCCTATGGGCCACGCGTGGGCGATACATCCTCGATTGCTGTGTGTCGGCGCGGGAACCAATTGAAGTTCCCCGCCTGCACCCATGCGCGAGACTCCAGGGTAAACCAAGCAAGGATTCGGGGGGTTGGGAAAAGGCGACGAAAGCAACGTGCGCTGAGGGCGCAAGAAGAGAATACTGGAATAAATGCGGCGGGGGGGGGGGTCAAAATCTGCCCAGCCAGTCCGACACGCGGAACGCTGCGCCTCAGTTTGGGGGGGGGGATCTTGAGGGTCGGGGTAATATGTGAATTCAAATTGTTGGGGAAAGCGATATGTGAATTCACGTTTGGGGAGAAAAGGTAAATGTGAATTCGCAGTTTGGAAACATGGAAAATGTAAATTCACATGTTGGAATTTCCTGTAGGAGCTTGTATGAAAGGGTCAGAATGTGAATTCGGATTATAGGAACAAGTAAAGTTTGAATTAATATTTTGGGAAAAAGGAATATGTGAATTCACATGTTGGGCGAATCGCGGGATCCAGTCCAAATCTGTCTGTGGGGTCGACAAGGCATCGTTTGGAACATAATACGTGATCATCAATCGCACAATCAAGTCACACTGAGTCTTCACTTCGCCGCCCCGCGCGCGATATGCAAGAACGCCCGCGCGCATGAGCGATAATGGATGGACGGTTCGTTTGCCGGCGCGGGCACCGCATGGGCACGAACGACTGGACCTCCATGACCGCCAACATTGGATGCCAGTCATACCCGATCACATACATGGGCGGTATATTGTGCATACATGCTTCTCCCTCGCGGGCGCGCCGCTGCCGCCCAACTGCTTGCGGCGACCTCGAGGGCGCTGTCTCGGTGCTCCGGCCCAAGCAGTCGTTCGGAGCGCAGGTGGTCGACGTCGCGAGCAGCGACAGGGCCTGGGCGACCGGCGAGGAGGTGGAGGTCGACGAGATGGGCGACGACGACGCGGAGATCGAGGCGGAGCTGGCGGCGCTGCAGGCGCCTCGGGCTGTCTCGGAGCTCGGCGGCGAGGGCGAGGTCGATCGAGAGGCCTCCGACGAGGCTCGGCGGCAGGGGCTGCAGGCGGGCGCCCGAGGCGGGCTCGCAGGTGCCCGAGCCCGCCCTGAGCAAGCATGCCAAGAAGAAAGCGAAGGCGGCGCTGGGCCGGCAGGTCGCCGACGAGGCGGCGCGGGCCGCGGCGCGAGCGCCGAATGCGCTGCGCTCGAGGTTCGGCTAGCCGCGGCCCGCGCGGCGGGGCCATGGGGGGCGCCTCCCCCGGAGTCCGGCGGAGGCCGCTGGCTTATCCCGCGTCCCGGGCGCGGGGGTGGGTCGCGTCGGCGTCGATCGGCGCGCCCCTGCTCCGCCCCCATCGCCCTCGCACCCCCCCGCTCCGTCTCCTGCCAGCCCAGACCGCGAGGGCGCGGATGCAGGTGCGGCCGCCGCTCGTGCTTGTTCTCTGTGGCCGCGCGGGCACATCTGCCGCGCGCGCTCGCGAGCCCGGAAGGCGGGGCCGGCCCCGGGCGCGCTCCGGGCCAGAACCCGAGCGAATGACTTGCTGACGGTGGCGACGTTGATGGCGCTGGAGGCGGCGATGATCACGGCGACGAATGCGGCAATGGCGACGACGATGGCGGTGATTGTGGGATGGCGATGATGGTGATGGTGATGGTGCTGATGATGTTGATGGTGATGATGGTGATGATGGCGGTGCTGATAGTGATGGCGACGACGAGGATGATAATCGGAATGGTGATGGTGATGATGATGTGGTGTTGATGATGTCGTTGGCAACGATGGCGTCGGCGGTGATGATGGTGCTGATGGCGAGGAGCAGTTTGTTTATGATGGCGATGATGAAGTTGATAGTGATGTGATGGTGGTGCTGATTTTGAGGATGGTGCAGGTGCTGATGATGACCTGGATGATTCTGACGATGACGATGCCGATCGTGATGTTTATGCTGCTGATGATACTGGTGACGAATGATCCATGCCGGTGGCCATCATGATCTCTGCATGGAGGACGGCGCGACAATGCGATTACCATGCTGGACATGAAGGTATGACGCTGATGGCTACTGCGGTGGATTGACTTGGCATGGCGGTGATGACAATGACACTGGCGAGTGCGTTGTCGATTCTGGGTATGTTTACGTTGGTGATGATGATACGGATGAGGGCGGTGCGCATGTTACTGACAGTGGTGGCAGTGGTGATACTGATGATAATGGCCATCAGCATGATCATGCTGATGGTGGTTCTGGCGATGATGCTGCGGATGCGGGCGACGACGAGGATGAGTATAGTGATGGACAGTATGACGATGCTGCTAATGATGCTGACGATGGCGGTGATGATGACGTCATTGAAGAGGATGGCGATGATTCTGCTCATTTTGATGATGCGGATGATACTGTTGACGGCGATGCTGCCGCAGGATTGTGATGTTGATGATGATGGTGATGGTGACGGCGATGGTGATTCTGATGACGGTGCCGACGACGATGATGATGGCGATGGTGATTACGATGGCGATGATGGCAGTGCCGTTGATCATGGTGACGATGGTTGTGAGCATTGCAACTTTTACGATCAGTAATATTTGTATTGTGTGGTGATACTGTTGGGTGCCGAGGCGCCGCCCAGGGCGCTCGCCCTCCATGTTCAATCGGGGTGCTGGCCCCGACCAGGGGCGGGGCCAATGGTCGTTCTCGGCGGGATTGAGCGGCGGGCAGTCCAAGGGGGAGGCGGTCGACCTCGCCAAAAAGAAAAGGCCCGCGCAGACGGGGTTTGCCGCTGCCCTCGCAGTCCTCCAGGAGGCCGCCGAAACCTCAGGAGGGAAAGCGCAGGTGTCAGAGGATATGCTCGCGATGGCCGAGCCCGCGAGGGCCGACCGTTCAATCGTGACCTTGGCCCAGGTGCTGCAACGTCTGGCGGGCGCGGCCCGACAGGTGAACACGTGCGCGGCCGGGGCGGGGAGGGAAGGCGGCGCTCCTCGCCGGGGCTCGGGAGGCGTGCGAAGAGGAGCTCCGCCAGCCGCGCGGGCACGAGGAAAGCTTCGCCGAGCTGGACGGGCTGGCGATGCCCAGGAAAATGGAGGCGGCGCCGCGGAACGGAGAGGCGGACGACGCGTCTCACGGGGCTGCAGGTTTCGACGCGATGGACCGCGCGCTCGGGGCCATCGTTAAGCCGAGGGCCCGCGGGGCGGCTTTTGCCATGGCAGCCGCTGCTCCTGGAGACGGCGCTGCCGCTGCTCCTCAGCCTCAGCCAGGACGGGCAGGCTGGGCAGAACCCGTGGCAGCCGACGCCCAGGCGCCACACCTGGAGCTCCACGGGGATCTCTCTCCCCGGGGAAGTCAGCGCTGCCGTGGGGGCGCGGGGAGAGGAAATCCCGCAGTCATGTTGGGCGTCGAAGGGGTCGGCGAACTTCGAGCGCGTGGCCGAGGTCTTCGCCGAGTTGCAGCAGCAGCGGGTTCGTTGACGCGCTGTTCGCTTTGGCTGAGGCTGTGTTCTAGGAGGCGCACGGCCGCGGCATGACGGCGCCTGCGCTGACCCCGCCCACTCCCGCTGCCAGCTGCGGCGTCAAAAAAGCTGGCTCCGCATCGCACCGATGACGAGCCGATGTCAGGACGAACAATCGAAGGAGGGATGTAGCGCGCCGCGAGCAGCTCGATAACTTCGCGCGCGAGGGCCCCGAGTTCGCGGGCCTTTCCGAAGGCTGCTCAGGGGCGTCGCGCGGACTTGGGCGGGCCCTGGGAAGGCGGGGACTGGCCGGCGGAGGAGGCCCGCGGTGGGCCAGGCCATCCGCGGGGGGACCAGCTGGTCGGAATCGCTGGAGGGAGCCCCGAGGAGTCGCGCGGTTGCCACTGGTGGGATGTTCGTTTCAGTAGTGTGGATGGGCGGTCGTCATCGTCGTCGTCGTCGCCGCCCCCCGGCGCCGGCCGCAAGGCCTTCGCAATCCCAGAACTTCCCCCGCGCCGCAACCTGGCGCCCTTCGGGCCGGGCCCAGCGGCGGCGCCAACGGCCGCGCTGGGCCTCCGCAGCGCGGCGACCCGCCACCGCCGCTGTTCGGCAGCGGCTGCGAGCGCCCGAGTTCGGCAGCGACTGGTCGGGTCGGGCGAGCACTTCCAGCTGCGTGGGTGAGTGCACAGGGACTTCAGTTTCGCTGTCGGCGCGGCGGGCCAGGCCTGTCGCGCAGGGCCCCGTTCTGCGGAATTGTTAGAGGATCGCCCGAACTCGCCTTCGGCCGCTGCGGCCGGGTGGTGGTGCAGCCTTTCTTTTTTCATTGGGTTTGGTATTACCATGGAGGTTGCAGCCGGCCCAGAGGGCAGCTGGCGGGAGGCGCGTGTGCTGGCAGACAGTTACCAGTGGCAGGAGGTGGAGCTTCGCGATCGCCCGCGCGCGCTGGCGGCGTCGTGGACAGCCGCGGGGGAGGAGTCGGGCGCCGTGCGAAGTGAGCGGGGGGGCTCGAGGTCGCTGCGGCGACCGCGAACAGCTGGGCGCCGGGGCAGCGCCTGATCGAGAGGCTCGGCAGCATGGGCGCCCTCCCGACACTGCGCGTGCAGGGGCGCCGTCTGTTGCTGCGGAGTTGCAGCGTCACTGTGCGCGACTGGGCAGCGAGAGCGGGCTGCGCCCAGCACGCGGGGTTGGCGGCGGTGGCGGGGCTGGGCTGCTTGACAGCTCAGGCGGGTGCGCGGTCCCCACTGGGCTGCCAGCGCCCATCTCGGCGCCGCGCGCCAGCCCCGTTGGGGGGCGCAGCTCGCCCGCGCACCGCGGGCAAGCTATCCGCGTCAACGCGGGGATTGGGTTTCCGCTCTGCGCTCGCGCAGGACAGCGGCGGCGTCGGCGGGGCGAGCGTTGATCCCCTCGAGGTGCCGATGGCGCGGGTTGGAGGGCTGCGGCGGCCATGAGCCATCATGTCTGACTGGAACATCCAGCCCCCGCCCCGACTTCTTGTCGCTGGCCAAGCAGGCAAAGGCGGTGGCGGTGAGACCGTGGGGGCTGGCGCGACAGGAAGGAGTGCGACGTTGCCGTCGTGTCTGGAACGCTGCCCAGCAGTGGGGCCATGCCGCGGTCCGCGGAGGAGGGCCCATCGCCCCGCGCGCGGCGGCCAACGCGCACCCCGGGAGACTGCGCAAGAGGGCTGCCGTCGCCAGACTCGCGCACGCAGGGAGGCGCCCGCCCCAGCTCGGGCCCGTCGTGGAGCCAGCCCCAGCGCTGCTCGTGGAAGAAGATTGAGAGTCTGGGATTGGAGGCCAGATTTTGGTTTGCCACGGTCGAGGATCACTGGCCAGACTCCGCGACCTTCTCCGAGGCCGCTGCGCGCGGGGCCTCTGGCGGAGCAGAGGGGCCCAAGATCGCTTCGGTCCTGCTGGTGCTGGATTGGTCGTCCAGTCTCCTGGCGACGTCCAGCCTGGCGCGTCGCGCGCGGGCTGGCTTCGCGGTGGCTCGCCGTGGGGTGGCGCAGCTCCGCGGTCGCATAGAGGACTGCATAAGGACCAGGCGCAGCAAGCTGCATCGTAGGCATATCAGGACCACGAGGCACGAGGGGCTTCAGCACTCCAATGGGGTGCTCGAGTCTCGGGGCGTTGCCGCGGTTGCCCGCGCCGCGCCCTAGAGAGGCCGCCCATTCACGCGCACCGCGACCCCCTCGCCGGCGAGGCAGAGAGGGTCGGCAAGCCGCAGCAGGCTGGCCGCGAGAAGCGAAGTGCCGAGGGGAGGGGGCGGGCTCAGGAAGCCAAGCGGGGCGACGCCCCCTAGGCTCATGTGCCGTAGGCCCAGCCGAGCTGCTGGCGCTCGCGCCCCCCTCGGGCTGGCGGTCAGCCAGATCCCCGTCGTCAGGACACAGAGCTTGGCTGGCGCCCGGCTCCTCCAGCCAGTCGGCTACATCGGCGTTGTCCAACCCCTGGCGACGAAAGGGGGGCGCGCGCGTGGGTTGTTTTGATTGCGCAGCTGGCGCCGCCGCGCGCGGAGGGATCCCCTGCTGGCGTTGCTGTCCATTGATCCCGCGGCAGTTGGTGGTCGCGCTGGCTAATGCCTGCGCGTAGCGTGACATGTCCGTTGTAGCCCCTTTGCAGAGAGCAGCTTACTTGCCGCGCACATGCAAAGCGAGCGCTGCCCCGACGCGACTTCATTCCTGCGCGAGGGTCCACGCTATATCCGCACGAGCACGAAATGAGGCACAACATGTGCCGCGAAATGAGGCACGACATGAGGCGCGACATGCGCCGCGACATGAATTCTGCGCAGCGCGAGCTCCAGCACGAAATGTGCCGCGAAATGCTGCGCGAAATCGCCCGCGCAAAATTGTTGCGCGAATGTCACAGGCGGTTTCTGGATTCCGGGGGCTGGATGTCTTGGCTAGGTGGCCGTGAGAGGGCCCGTCAGCTTGTGGCAGGGCGGGGCAGAGGCCCCGGTGCTGGGCTCTTGCAGGGTCGGTCGCTTGCGCGGTTTTGAGTCGCCGGGTTCGGCGGTTGAACGAGCGAAGAAGTTTAGGCGAAATTGGCGAATGGGCGAATTTGCTGACCGAAGCTGTTGGCTCAGAGCTTCTGCCCTGCCCAGTTGAGGAGTGGGTCCAGATTGGGCCAGCCGCGCAGCGGTGCGGCGGCCTCGCAAACGCACCGTGACTGTTACCGGTGCCATCACACGTCGGTCGTTGGAAGTAGGCATATTTGGGATATCCAGATTCTAATGTACTTCAAGCGCCTTCCTATTTCAAGGGTCGATATGCTCTTGTTGCGTTTGTTATTCCTTGGTCGGGCCCGAGCCCGAATCTTCTACATTGCGCGCTGTCCTACTTTTTGCTCCACCTACTTCTTCCGACCGTCATGTGCCTTGCTCCCTCCTCTCCAGACGGTGCTTTGGTTTCTTCTCCCTCTTCGGGCCGAGGCCAGCCGCGCCTGCGATGGGCGTGCTGGCGCCGGGCGCCGGTGGGGCCGCTGCCCCGTCGGCGCGGGGCAGCCGCTGGCAGGAGGCGCGCCAGGGCGTATCCTGCTTGGCTTCTTGGCCTCCCCATGGGGGTAGTGGTGGCCATGGCGCTGACGATGGCGACGGGGCGACGATGGCGGCGATCACGGCGACGATGGGAACGGCGGTGATGCTGGTGAGGATGGCGGTGATTTCGATGGTTGTGATGGCGTGGGCGAGGAATGTACGTGACGAGTTTTGTTCGATGGTGGATGCGAGTGCGGATGCTGATGGTGTTGTTGATTGTGGTGATGAATTGGGGGTGGCGGCACATGATGAACACGTGTGCGTTGAAGACGACTATGGTATGGTGGTGATGTTGGTAACGATGTTCAAGTTGTTGATTATGATGTGGACGATGGGGACGATGTTTGTGGTAGTGGGAAGGAGGAGGAAGAGGAGGAGGAGGAGGACACGAGACGCAGGGCAACAAAAGCACAGGGCTGGAGTAAACAGTTGGATGAGGAGAAGGAAAGAGAACAGGCAGGATATGAGGAGGAGGACGAGGAGGAGGAGGAAGAGAAAAGGGAGGAGGAGGAGGGAAAGGAGGATAACGAAGAGCAGAATGAGGAGGAGGAAGAGGAAGAGGAAGAGGAGGGGGCTGAGGAGGAAGAGGGCAAAGAGGAAGAGGAGGAGGAGGAGGACGAGGAGGAGGGAGGGGAGGAGGAGAAGAGAGGAGGAGGAGGAGGAGCAGGGAGGAGGAGGGAGGAGGGAGGAGGGAGGAGTAGGAGGAAGGAGGAGACAGGAAGTGGCAAGGACGACGATGGATGAGGCAGGAGGCATTCGCAGGAGGAGGACGAAGAGGGGGAAGAACCACTTCTCCCCCCACCGCCCCCCAGGTCGTTCTCCTGCTGGATCGGGTCCAGGCGCGGGCGCCCCTGCGCCCCGCCGACCCTCCAGCACAAGCGGCTCGTGGGGGGGGGTTGGGCGCGCGAGCGGGCGCGGCTCGTCGACGTCGTCGCCTTCTCCTTCGCCGTGCCCGCCCGCCATCCCTCCCTCCCCCCCCCCAGCCCGCGTCCCTCTTTAATTACTCCCTCGCCCCCCCCCCGCCACCCCCGGCCCGGCTCCCCTCGCTTTCCTCTTCGCTCCCCATTCGCTCCTGTTCGCTCCTCTTCGCTCCTCCGCCCCTCGCTCCTCTCGCTCCGCCCCCCATTCGTGTCTCTCGGAGGTGGATAGACCTCCTACCCTGACACGTCGATTAGCGAATTGGTCGTTGTCGGTTCGCGAGAGGGCGTCGTGGCTGTCATGTATTGCGGGTCCAGGTCCGTCGGTGTCGGTATCAGGCCGTTTTCACTAAGGGGAGGTTTACTAAAGGGAGGTTTGTCCACCGCCGAATCTCCCTCTTCTGTCGCTGCCTCCCTCCTCTGTCGTCCCTCGCCGCGGTCAATGTTTTTCCTATGAGTAATTCCTCCCCGTTGCTTCGCCAGACGTGTCGTTACAGCGGGCCCGGCGTTTCGCCGGAGAATTCCCCGCCATGAAGCATCATGAGGCTTGAAACGTGCAACAGGTTCAAGGATGGAGGGCGGGTGGCTTTCAAAATGTGTTTTTCGCCGCAACGCCGCGCACATTCGTCTTATCAGACTTTCAACCGTTCCAAGGATGGTGGGCGGGTCATTTTCAACCTGTGGATCTCGTCTTGGAAGTTTGCAGCAGTTTCGAAGACGTAGGGTCGGTCCTTTTCAACATGTACCTCTGGATTTAGCGTTGCGCACTTTTGTCTGAATGCGCAGTTTGCATTAGTTCAAGACCTGGAGGATTGAATTCTACGGAATGTTGTTCTGGCTTGGGAATTGGTGACTCAACAGTCACGTTCCTTCGCGGTGTTGAAGTCCGAGGAAGTGTTGATCCGTGGCGCTGATCCGTGGCGATGAAGTCCCAGCAGTTGCATCTTGGTGCGGTTGATGATTCTCAGCCGGCTGCCTTTCAACGGCGCACTTTCCGAAGTGAAAGTATGTTTTTGTAGGGCCCTGGGAAAGAGGGATCTTGGAGAGCGCGTTTTCCTTCCCCAATCTGCCCTTGGGCCATCCGCCGACGGGAGCAGGCTCGCCTGCCCCACCCGAGTCCGAGGTAAGGTCTTCTCCCCTTCTTCCTCTCGAGGACGTGGCCCCGGACACGGGAAGGGGGAGGGGGGAAGGGTCTGCCACTCCGCCGAGGCCTCGCGGTTGTACCCAGGCATCGGCGTTCTGAGGGGTTTCGGGCAAGTCGTCGCCTTCGCCGCCGTGGTGGTCGTCGTCGTCGTCATCGTTGTCGCCGTCCTCGTCGTCGTCATCGTCGTCGTCGGAGAAGGAGGCGGAGGAGGAGGATGATGAGGAGGAGAAGGAGGAGGAGTAGGAGGGGGAGGGAGAGGAGGAGAACGGATGATGGGATGCAGGCCTTGATGAGGGGGACATGGGGTGGGGAAAGGAGGAGGAGGAGGAGGAGGAGAAGAAGAAAGAGGAAGAGCAGCAGCAATAGGAGGTGACGGGATGAGGAGACGCGGAGGCGATGACTTGGGCGCTTGGGGACAGGATGAGACGAGGATAAGACGGAAAGGGGGAGACGTTGGCATGAGGAGACGCCCAGATTGGGCAGATGTTGAGGAGGAGGAGGAGATGGATGAAGACAAACACACGTAATAATACGATGATGTTGATGACGACGATGACGATGACGATGATGATGATGATGATGATGATGATGATGATGATGATGATGATGATGATGATGATGATGATGTTGTTGCTGTTGCTGTTGCTACTGATGATACTGATGATACTGATGGTGATGATGATGATGATGATGATGATGACGATGTTGCTGATGATGATACTGTTTATGGTGATGCTGGTGATGAAGATTAAGCACATGATGATGCTAATGATGCTCCTGATGCTGATGCTGTTGCTGATGATGCTGCTCATGATGATGATGGTGGTCATCATGACGATGATGCTGATGATGCTGATGATGATGATCATCATCATCATCATCATCATGGTGATGGTGACGATGATGATGATTATGATGACGATGATGATGATGATGATGATGATGGTGATGATGGCGGCGCTGACGATGGTGGTGACGATGGTGGCGATGCTGATGTTGATGTTGCTGATGGTGTTGCTGATGACGCTGATGCAGGTGTTGATGCTGATGCTATGGTATGTTTATGTTGATGGCATGGTGATGATGCTAGTGATGCTGCTGCTGATGATGCTGATGATGATGCTGCTGATGATGATGATGATGATGATGATGATGATGATGATGATGATGATGATGATGATCTAGTGGAGGAGGAGGAGGAGGAGGAGGAGGAGGGAGGAGGCGGAGAAGGAGGAGGACTGATGAATGGAATTGCGGAGTGTACGGCGCTGCATAGGGGAGGAGGAGGAGGAGGAGGAGGAGGAGGAGGAGGAGGAGGAGGAGGAGGAGGAGGATGGGGACGAGGAGGAGGTGTTGGAGGAGGAGAGTGGCGATCTGGAGAGTCAAGACGAAGAGGTCCAATCCAGAATCCGAATCCAGAATCCAGAATTCCGGATTCCGGATTCCGGATTGGACCTCCGAGTCCAGAATCCGGAATTCCAGGTTCCGGATTCCGGATTGGGCTTTGGAATCCAGAATAAAGAATTCCGGATTCCGGATTCCGGAATGGACCTTTGTCCCGAATCCGGAATTCCGGGTTCCGGATTCCGGATTCCGGATTGGGCTTTGGAGTCAGAATACAGAATTCCGGATTCGGATTCCGGATTCCGGATTGGACCTCTGAGTCCATAATCCAGAACCCAAAATTCCGGATTCTGGATTCTGGATTCTGAATTGGATTTCGGAATCTATAGAATCCAGAATTCCTGATTCTGGATTCCGGATTGGGCCTCGGATGTCAGAATTCCGGATTCCGGATTAATCCGGAATTCCAGGTTCCGGATTCCGGATTCCGGATTCCGGAGTTGGAGGAGGAGGAGGAGGAGGATGCTGGAGAGCCCATGATCGAGGGAGAGAAGGAGTAGAAAAGACGAGGATCAGGAGGAGGAGGAGGAGGAGCAGGAGGATGAGGATGATGAGGAAGGGAGGAGGATGCAGAAAGTCGAGGATCGAGGCCTTAGGAGACTCGGAAAGGGTAGGGAGGACGAGGACGATCTAGGAGGAGAAGAAGGATAGCTCGACAGTTGGTTCTCCGAATTGCCGTTGCGTTGGGTGGTTACTATCGCTTCGCAGCTCGGGAGTCGCTTCGCAAGTTCGTTGGCTGACCCGCCGTTGGGTACACCTTTGCTACATCGACTAGCGACTGGGTGCGTCAGTTCCCTCTCTGACTCTCCTTTTTTTGAAAAAAAAGACCATACCCCTCATCTGATTCTACGTCCTCATCCT
The DNA here is from genome assembly GCA_963575745.1 of Prorocentrum cordatum. Lineage (NCBI taxonomy): Eukaryota > Dinophyceae > Prorocentrales > Prorocentraceae > Prorocentrum > Prorocentrum cordatum. Next base: position 425,938 of record CAUYUJ010008635.1, on the reverse strand, counting down.
TCGATCCTCGAGGGTGGAGCAGGAGGAAAAGGCTCTGAAACGGAATCAGGAGCAGGAGAAAGGAGAGCATGAGCAGGATGACCAGCGGGAGAAAAAACAACAGCAGTGCGAGCAGGAGGAGAAGCAGGGGAAAGGAGGAAGGAGGAGGAGGAGGAGGAGGAAAAGGCGAAACGGAACTGGAGTAGTACCTCTTCCTTGTCCTTCGCCCTGCTTCCGACTTCGTGAGCCTTCGGCTCAAGGGTCAATGCCATAGTGCGTGGCACGCACCAGCGCTGTGGCACCGGCGCATGGCGACTTGGAGTTTGACCATTGCCAACGCCAAAGGCGCCGAGGCGACGGTCAGAGATCGCCCGGAAGCCACGGGAACCGATCTTCTCAAAGCGATCCACTCGCAGCGGGGTTGGTCGGTGGCCGGGCTCGCGCACCTGCCGCAGGTCCTGGGCATTCCAACTGCTGTCCCACGTCGTCACACAGGATGTTTTTTTTTTGTTTTTTGTTTTTTTTTATCTGGAGCTTCTGCTCCGCACGCAACGTCGAAACACAACGCAGTTCTCACCCTGGAACGGTTTTCCGGCGGGGCGCACGACGCGGCGCCATGTTGGCATTAGCCGTTGCACTACCCACTGGTGATCATGTTCAACATATTATGCGCGACAGGTGGTCCACAGCGGGCCCTCGTTGCCGTGATTTTTTCTTTGAAAACGCAGACGCTGTTCTCAACGCTTGACCGCTTCAGCGCCCGATGTATATGTTTTACACACGTTAAAGCCAACATGTGCATATCAAATAAACGTGCGCAAAGTAATGGCCGGGCCTTAGCCGGACCGTCGCCGACGCTTCTTGACATGCGTTTTGTTTGCCGTTGACAACCGTAGAAATCATGTGGGCCATAGCCGGCCTTGAGGGCCACGCTGTGCGGTTGCTCTCACCAACTGCAGGTCATCAACTCTCTCGAGCTTTGGACTCCCCCCCAGGGCCGCGCGCGCGGCGCGCCCCTGGACCTGGCGGCCCCGCTCTCAGCGAGCCTGGAGGACGGCGCCCGCCTCAGGGTGCAGCGGCGACAGGCGAGGTTCTTCAAGGGGCTAGCGCAGCGAACGGCCCTGGCTCGGCGCCCCCCCCGCGCGTCGTCGTTTCCAAGGCGACGTCGGGCGCTGGGCCGCGCCGCGCCGCGGCGACGGCGACTCGCGGGCGGGTCGTCGAGCTGGCCGGCTGCTCGTCGCGCGCCCCGGACAGGAAGCGCACCCGGAGTTCTACGAGGAGCTCCGCGAGCAGCCCCAGCGACGCGCCCTCCAGCCCCAAGCCCGCGGCGGCGAGCAGGGCCCGGAACGAGGCGGCGGCCGCCCGGGGCTCGCGGGAAGCAAGGCGGCCTGGCGGAGCGCAGGCGAACCGCCAACCGCAAGAGCCGGGGCCGCAGGTGGCTCTGGGAGCAGCGCCCGAGGCCGCGGAAGCAGCTGGCGCCAGGCTGGCGGTTAGCACGGGCCTGCCTGCTACAGACATCGCATCAACAACATTGTTGCAGTTTTGCCGTTGGGCTGTTCTTTTGGTTGGCGCATGCCCCCGCCCCGATTGTCGCGAGGGCCACGCAACGTCGATGCGCGTCCATGGCCTTCTTGTCGCTACGATTGCAGCATTTTTGCCGTTTTCTTGTTTCCCCGATATCATGCAGAATTGCACTTTTCCGGTTCCGCGCCGCGTGGCGTGTCGCAGCCGTTGTCGCATCGCTTGTTGTAGCCGTTCTGCAGGTCCACAAAACTGCTTCATGTGGAGGGGCGCTTTTGAGCAAAACATTGTGTTTGTTTGTTTCCGGCGCGCGTCAACGCATTTTTTTGGCCGTTTTCTTGCCGCCGCCATTGGCTCAAAAAACATCAATGTTTTGCTTCAATTTTTGGTGTCGCCAATTGTGTGCGATTATGTTTTGCTTCGTTGCATGGTCGCCCCGATCACTCCCGCGCACCCGCGTGCGACCGTCGCGCAAAACAATGCTGCAGCACGCTGTCTCGCCACACCGAGAAGCGACCCCATGCGGCAACAACCCAGACCATCCAGTGACGAATATGTAACAATCAGGTTGGCCTCGTGCCTATAGCAGACATGCCCCGGGCAAGCTGCACTAGTGCTGCCAAAGCAGCGGATGCGCGCCGCTGCGCAATTGGATAGTGCGAGTGCAACTGGAGGGGATGGTTGGGGGGAAATCGACTTCAGATATGGAAAAGCGGACGTGGCTTGCCCCTTCCAGTCTCCCCCGTGTAGGACGCAGACCAGTGGTAGAGCAGGCCGGGCTTACAGGAGCTTCATGAGCAAGATGGGGGGGGGGGGGGGCAGGCGGAGCAGGAGGGAGCGGAAGAGGTGGCGGCGGTGGAGGTGGCGGCGGATGGGGGGATGGGAATGAGGATGAAGTTGATGTTGATGACAACGAACATAAGGGAAATGATGAAGGTTATGGCGAGGAGAGGGGCGATGGGGGGGGGCGACAGCGAGTGGTGGAGGAGGAGGGGGATGGGGGGGAAGGAGGCGGAAGAGGATGAAGATATGGGGCATCAGGACGAGTGGGAGGAGAAAAAGAAACATATATGGGAAAATGAAGGGGAGGGGAAGACGAGAAGTAGAAGCAGCAGCAGGGGCAGGAGGAAGAGGAGGACCAGCGGGAGGATCAGGAAGAGGAGGAGAGGTAAGAAGATGAGGAGGGCCAGGAGCAGGAGGAGGCGGGGGAGGAGGGGGAGGGGGAAAGGGAGGAGGAGGAAGAGAAGGATCAGTCGGAAGTCAGAGGAGAGGAGGAGGATCGGGGGGGGGGGGGGAGAGGAGGGGGGGGGTAGGGGAGGGAAGGGAGAGGAGGAGGAGGAGGAGGAGGACACGCGGAAGAAGAGGAGAGAGATAATGATGACGACGAACATGCGGCGGGAAGGGGAGGAGGTTGAGGAGATGGAGAAAGGCAGCGGATAGGATAGAGAGGAAGATCAGGGGGGAGGAAAAGGGGAGGATGGGAGGAGAAGGGGAGGGCGCGTGGAGGAGAAGGAGTGAGAGGGGGGAGGATGGAGGAGGAGGAGAAGATGCGGGGAGAAGGAGGGGGGGAGGACGAGGAAAAGGGGCGAGGAGGACGGAGGGGCGATTGGTGAGGGGCGAGGGGGGCGGGCGGCAAGCGGGGGGCCCAGTGCAACGCGCGGGTCGTTTTGGGGGTTGTCATTTCTGTTGCCGCGCACATTGGAAATGCTCAGTTTATGACTGGAACGGCAAAGGAACATCAATGTTTTGCAAACCGTTTTGCGCTTCTTTGTTGTGCGGGACGTTTTTCGCCCACGTTGGGGCGGCGGTTTGACGCGACGCGTTGGCCAACGCATTATTGTTTGTTGTTGGCCCCCGTTGTTGCTTCGTTCTTGCGTCCGATGGTGTTGCCCCCGCCCCGGGCCCAAACCGCTATTGTTTGTCGAAGTTCCCTTGTTGCTTGCGCTGGCGCTGCCCCCCCCCCCCCCCCCCCCCCCCCCCCCCCCCCCCCCCCCCCCCCCCCCCTGCAAAGCATTGTTGTTTTATTGTCGTTGTGCTGCTTGGTTGTTTTTTTTTCCATCCCCCGACAATTTGTCAAACCATTGCTGTTGTTTGGTTGCTTGTGTTTTGTTTTATGGTTGTGCCCCCTGCAGTTTGACAAAACACAGTTGTTTTGGCGTTGTTTTCTTGCTTTTGTTGGTTGCTCGCTTCCGCGATCGCAATGCCCACTGGCAGCATTCCATCGTGATCAGTTCATTTTGCACGAGGGGGCGCAGGGGCGGGAGGATAATCAGGAGAGGAAGGATGAGGACGAGGAGTAGAATAAGGAGGAGGGCGAGGACGAGCGGGAGGAGGAAGAGGTAGGAGGAGAAGGCGGGGGCGGAGGAGGAGGAGGGGGGGGAGGATTAGAAAGAGCACGGGGAGGGGGGAGGACGAGGAAGATGAGGGGTAGGAGGTGAGAAGAGGAGGAGGAGCAAGAGGAGGAGGGGGAGAGGATCAGGAGGAGGAGAAGGAGGAGGACATTAAGACCAGCGAAGAGAAGAACGAGGGGGATGATGAGGAAGACTTGGGAGGAGGACGAGGAGGAGTAGGAGAGAATGATGATGAGGAGGAGGAGAATGCGACTCGTGTGGAATAGTGGTCGCATCATGGGACTGACCCCAGGACCAGTTCCTCTGCTGACCCCCCGCGGGGGCCAGGCCATGATGTTGGCGCCGGGCAAGCCGGCTGTTATTAATCGACCCGCATGGATCGTCGTAAAACATGCTTTGTACTTGAAGGCTGGAACCATTGGAGCCAGAGACCCCAAGTGCATCTCGGGGACCTGGGGAAACACCTTGGGCCAACTGCACCTCGGAACCACATTGGAATCGGCTAGAACCAGTTGGAACCAGCGGTGCAGCAGCCCCACGGATTGACGCAACAGTGCACTGAGCAGTAAGATTGATGTAACATGAACAGTTGTAGTAACAGCAGCGGCAACCACGAACGTCACGTGCCAATGCATCGCCAATGCGCGCGCCAACGCCTCACTCAACATTATACATCACGCAACCGGGCAGACAACGCACGCGAACAAAACAAAACAAAAACGCACGCACCATGCACTTTAGCAACACATGTTGTTTTGTTGTTGCTGTCCGTTTCAAAAAAAACACACACACACACACACACACACACACACACACACACACACACACACACACACACACCAATGTTTTGCCGCGTTCTCGGAGCCATGCGCAACAAGCGCTGCGACAACCTTGCGACAAGCAGTTTCGAGGGAATCCCGCGGATTGCGAAGTCGCAGGCCGGCGCTGCAGGAAGCGCCGCGGCAAACAAACGGCAATGCAACGCTGCGGCGTGCACTGAGCGCGCGGCAAGCGCCGCGACAACCGGCGCGCCAGGCAACATTTGAGCAAACGAGGGGGGCGCAGCAAACAAAACACCAATGAAACATCAAAGAAACCGGACGCCGAAACAAGCATGGCGGCAAAACCGACACCAATGTTGCACCAATGTTTTGGTTTCCGGCCTGTAGCAGGCAGGCCCGTCGCAAGCTGGCGGCGGAGGAAGCGAGGCGCGGGGGCGGAGGGCCGCCGCCTACGAACGCAGAGGTCGGGGCGTCGCGAGAGCCGCGCGCTCCGCTGCAGCCAGCGCCTATTCTCGTTGGGGGCTTCGTAGGCAGGCGCAGCGGTGCCGCGCGCTTCGGCGATGCCCCGGCTTCTGGGTCGAGCGCCGGGGCGCGGCCCGCCGCCCCCATGTCGCAGGGCGCAGCGCGAGCGGGAGCTCGCCGCCGAGCACGCCAAGGTGCTGCGGCGGAAAGCCGCCGAGGCCGAGACCAGGCCCGCGGGCCGCGCGATGCTGGAAACGCGCGCGGCGAGGGGCATCCGACGGCCGGGCGCGCGCGCGCCGGGTCGAGTCGGCGCTGGACGCCGCGGCCGCCAGACAATGGCGCGAGCGCGCGCGCGCCTTGTTTCGGATGCCCCCTTGCCAGCGCGCGCGATTCCGCGGCGCCCCGGGGGCCGTCGCGAGCCAGGCTGGAGGACGCCCTGCGGGGCCTCGCGCGGGCGCGCCAGGAGGCAAGGGACTGCGAGTAGAGAGCCGACGAGTGGGGGATCTTCTACCACGGCGGCTTCCACCCCGTCGACAAGACGCTGTACTCGGGGCGCAAGGAGATCTTGCAGCAGGCGCAGCTCCAGCTGCGCGTGGCCAACGAGGCCACTGGGCGCCGGGCAGGCGGCGCGCGCCCTGCGCGCGGGGCGCGGCTCCGCTTGCGGGGCGTTGCCGCGAGGCTGAGCCCGCGCGCGCAGCTCGCGGCGCCGCGCCCGAGCGAGCAGCTACTCGCGCGCCGGGCGCGCGCCGCCCGCGCGTGGGAGGCCCCGCGGGAGAAGAGCGCCGGGCTCCAGAAGCAGCTCCACGAGGCGCAGCTGAAAGCCGAGAGGTGCTGGACCCCGCGAGGGGAATGCAGGCGCTACTACGGTCGGCAAATTTCGCTCAGCGCGTCGCCCCGCCGATCTCGGCCCGCCGCGACGCGCTATCCCTTTGGGCGGGGGGCCTTGGGGGCGGCGCGCGCTGTCCTGGCCCGCGGCCCAAGAAAAAGGAGCGACGCGCTATCATATTCCACGGCGCGGCGCGTCGCCGAGGCCGCCCCAGCGACGCGCTGCGCGACAGTTCCCGACCGTAGACGAGTCAGTCGCGATGCTCCGCTCGCGAGCCCAGGCGCGCGGATCGCGGGGGCGTCGGCGCGCGCGCGCGCTGCGAGCGGTCGATCGTGAACTCGTCGACGGCCTTCTCGGGCTGTCGAATTCGCTTGGGCGCGCGGAGAACGCGGGCGCCGCGGCGAAAGGCGCGCTTGCATTTTCCTCCGGGAGGACTTGCTCTGGGCGGCGCGCCCGAGCCGAGGCGAAGGGCAAGGGCCAGGGAAAGGGCGAGGGCGGGGCCGCCAACGAGACCGCCGAGGCGAGCCAGGGGAGCCGGCCAGGCCGTGGCCGCTGAGGCCCCCAGGAACTAGCTGCGCTGAAGCAGCGCCAGCCGCCGCTTGCGCGCTACTCTCCCTTCCCGCCTCCTCCGCTCCCTCTTCCTCCTCCTCCTCCTCCCCGAGCCAGTCCACCTGCTCCCGCCGTTTGGCCGCCTCTTTTGTAGAGGGCAACGAAGAGAAAAAGGAGGGGGAGGAGGAGGAGGAACAGGATGAGGAGGAGGAGGGGTGCGAGGAGGAGGAGGAGGAGGCGGCGGCCGGCGCCGCCGCGGCCGCCGCGGCGGATTCGACAGCCGACGGCGCCTTTGTCGCGACAGTTCGTTTTTCGTTCTTGGCGCCCGAGGGGCCCGCGGGGTCGACGCGTTGCCAATGCGTTGTGGCGGCCCGGTCCGTTTCGCAAGGGACATCCTCGCAGTTCTAGTCTCCGAGACGGCCGGATTTGAGATTGTCCGGCCCGCTTCGCTTGAGTTTGAGATATCTTCGCAGTTCTGGGCCACCAGATGCCGCGCGAAAGGTGGTCTAGCACATTTCGCTCGACGCCCCCCCCCCCCCCCCCCCCCCCCCCCGGTTTTTTAATTCGGGGAAACCGTGGGTTGAGGTGGCCCCGCCCACTGCGTTAAACGCATCCTCGCTACGTTAGTATTGCAGATGCGGCCCGCGAGGTGATCCGATCAGTTTCGCCTGAGACCTTCCCGCAATCCTGGGCAAATATATGCCGCGCGCCAGTGAGCTCGGCCAGTTTCGAATGAGACACCCCCGCAGTTCCGACCAATCCCTTCGGAGGAGTGCGAAGAGAAGGAGGGGGGGGGGAGGAGGGACAATGAGTAACTATGATAATGCTTGTGTTACAGTCTGATACTTGCTTGAGACCCCAATGCTTTCGGGGCGCCCCTCGTCCGAGATGCCCCGGCCGTTTCGCCTGAGGCGCCCTCGCATCTGCGGGTTCCAAGATGTGGTTTGCGAAGTGCTCGGGCCCGTGTCGCCAGGGACATCCTCGGATCCCCGGGTTGCTGCGATATGCCCTGCCTTGAGGTGCTCTTGCCAGTTTCGCTTGAGACGTCCTGACATTTCGGGGTTCTGGATGCGGCTCGCGGATGCGCAGGCCTGTTTTGCTTGAGACATCCTCGAATACCCAGGCTACTTCGATATGCCCCGACTCGAGATGCTCTGGCCATTTTCGCCCGAGGCATCATGGCGAGTGCGGAGTCCAAGATGCGGTTCGCGAGGTGCTCAGGCTTGTTTTGGTTGAGGCCTCCTCGGACCCCCTGGCCACGGAACCCCTCGGAACCCTTTTTCGGGGGCGTCCTTGGGGGGCTCCGTGGCCACTTGGAGCCGTCTTGGGATAGTTTTGGAGCCTCTTCGAGGCATATTGGAGCCCACCTTGAGTCATCTTGATATACTTGTGAGATATAGGAGGCCATCTTCGGATATTTGGGCCCGTCATGGTGCCACCTTGGGGCGCCTTGAACCTTTGAGCCCCTCGAGACCGCTCCTTTTCCAGACCCAAGGGGCGGGGGGCGCGGTGGGGGATGCGCAAACCCTTCCACGAAGGGGGGCCGGGGGGTGGAAGAGCAAACTCCCTAGACCACATGCGCCCTAAAGGGCTGGCGGGGGTTAGGAAGGGGATGGGAACAGGGGGGCCAGGGGGCAGGTGGGATTTCCACGGCGGCGCCATTTCCGGGTGCACAGTCAATCCAGCTGCCCCGCTTTGTGCACCGCTGCCCGGCCAGCTTTCCACCCTGCGGGCATCTGTTCAGCGCCCTAGGCGATTGACGGCGCCTGATCACAATAGGACACAGGCACCGCTTAACGGCCCGTGCACCGGTAGGTCGCGAGCCCCGCAAACGCGCTCGCATATGTTGTCGCCCGATGACATTCGCGCGGTCGATTTTATGATGCCAGTGCCACGGCGCCTCATTGTAAATTCTTAACGCTTCGCGCATCCCCGCCAGCCCGCCCAGAAACGATGCCCGGGCGAATTGAGGTGATCAGGGAAGTGCGGGAGCATACGTGATATTAAAGGGCTGGGAAAAGCAAATTACCCAAGAGGGCGAGGAAGGAGGGGGAATCGGAAGAGGAGGAGGAGGATGAGGAGAAGGAAGAGGAGGAGGAAGAAGTGGAGGAGGAGCTTGGAAGGAGCTTGTGGGAGGCCTCGTGGGGCGTCGTATGGGCCTCTTGGCGGTCCTGGGGGTCTCTTGCGGCGTCTTGGGGGTCTCTTGGGGGCCTATTGCGACCCTCTTGGTGGCCTCTTGGGGCCTCCTGGGCGCCTCTTGGGGCCCTCTTGGGGCACTTTTGGGAGCCCTGGGGGAGCTCTTGGGGCCATCTTGGATGAGATCGATCGAAGGAGGGGGGTCCGTCAACTCGCGCTGCCCATCGGGGGCCCCGAATATCGCCTTTGGGATCCCTCTTGGGGCGCTCATGGGCGCTCTTGGGGCCGTCTTGGGGTTCTCTTGGGCCTCTCTGGGGGCCCTCTTGGGCAATGTTGGAGCCGCGCTGAGGCTTCGGAAGGCCATCGAAAGCAAAAAGGCGAAAACACAACAATTATTTGTTTTTGGTTTGCGATGGATTTTGGCTTCTTGGGGCCTTCTTGCGAGGTTCCGTGGCCACTTGGGGCCGCCATGCAGCGGTCTTGAGGCCTCGTGGGGCATCTTGGATGCCATCTTGAGGCATATTGGGCCATCTTGGGCCGTCTTGGGGGGCCACCTTGGGCTCTCTGAGGCTCTCTTGGGCATCTTGGGCCGTATAGGGCGCTCAAACTACCAGCGAAACGCCCCGCCCAGGTCCAGGGGGGGGCAAGGGGGCGGGCAAACTCCTCCCCGAAGGGGGAGAAGGGGAAGATGGAAGAGGACGCTCTCTAGACCACCTACGGGTCCGCCCGGCCGACGCGCCCGTTAGGGCCCGCCCGCCCGACCCGAACCGGCCCGCCCGACCCGGCCCGTCAGTTAGGGGCATGCGCGTGCCAATTCGATGATGCATCGTACTCTAGTGCTCCGCCCGCTTTTTAAAACGCAACATCCAGCACTCCACAGCCCCCGTGCCCAACACGACACACCCAGTTCTCGACGGCCTCCGTCTCCCGACCCCCCCGTTAGGGTTCGCCCGCCCGCCCCGACCCGCCCGTTCGGGCACGCGCGTGCCAACCCGATGATGCATCATAGTTGGCGTCGGCGCCGCCGTCGGGGTCGTCGGCGGCGTTCTCGTCGTCGTCGGCGCCGTCGTCGTTGTCGTCGTCGTCGGCGTCGTTGGTGTCGTCGGCATCGTCGTCGTCGTCGTCGTCGTCCTCGGCGGCGCAGTCGTCGCGGTCGTCGTCGTCGTCGTCGCAGCCGTCGTCGTCTCCGTCGTCGTCGTCGCCATCGGTCTCGTCGTCTGCGGCGTCGTCGTCGTCGTCCGCGTCGGCGAAGTCGTCGTCGTCGTCGTCGTCGTCGTCGTCGTCGTCGGCGCATGGCTAGGGTTAGGGGCTGCGATATAGGAGGCCATATTGGGATATTTGGGCCCGGATTCGGCGTGGGCTCCAGGCTGAGATCCATCGCGCCGTTCGGATTCCGGATTCCGGCTTCGGATTCCGGATTGGACCTCTGAATCCAGAATCCAGAATTCCGGATTCCGGAGCCCGGATTCCGCGCGGGTTCCAGGCTGAGATCGATCACGCCGCTCGGATTCCGGATTCCGGATTCGGATTCCGGACTGGACCCCAGACCCTCCGACTAGACAAAACTTTAGTTTGAAAGTTAAGATTGGTTTCGGCTGGTTAAATTTAACGTGAGGTTAACATTTTGTATTGAATTCATTTAGATGCATGTCGAAGTTAAGTTTTTAACGCGAGGCATGTTGGAGTATAGATTGGAGCATCCTCGAAGTCAACGGCCGCGGCCGCGTCAGCGCGACCCGAGCCCAACGTGCGCGGCCATGCAGTGGAGGCCAGTCCACAACCTCCCCCTCCTCCCCCTCCTCCTCCTCTCCTCCTCCCCCCCCTTTCCTGGGGCCAAGATCAGCAGCCGCGAGACTTGCAGCAGCAGCAACAGCACGGCCACGATCAGCAGCAACAACACCACCGCCAAGAGCAAAAACAAGCCAAACAAGGCCAACGTAAGCATCTTGGAGGCGCGTTCGCGTTTATTTCCCAGGGCGCATTCGTGCGATTCGGAAACCTTGAGCGACGACGACGACGACGACGACGACGACGACGACGACGACGACGACGACGACGTCGAGACATCGACGAGTGATCAGACGGGCGGACCGACGAGGTCGCGATGCTCGTGGGTTTGATGGCGCGCTCGCTCTCCCATGGCCGATCCATCAACGTCGCCGCGGCTGGACTGCGCTCGAAATCCTGCGGTGAACGCGCGGCGTCGCCGAGTGGGCCGCGAGGTAGCAGAAGAACGAGCGCGCCATCAAACTTGTAGCGCAGAGAGGGGGGGATGAGGTGGGGACAGAGGCGAAAAGAAAGAGGATAAGATGGAGGAAGAAGAGGAGGAGGAGGAGGGGGAGGAGGAAGAGGAGGGGAAGAGGAGGAGGAGGAGCAGGAGGAGGAATATTACTGTGGATGGGAGGCGCAAGGAACCCCAGGGAAAAGAAAACAAACAAAAAATCCAGAATCCAGAAAAATCCAGAAAACATCCAGAATCCAGAAAAAATCCAGAACATCCAGAATCCAGAAAACATCCGGAAAACAAAAAAACAACGGATGAGACACAGAGATCGGCGCCGCTGTCGGAAGCCCGTCGCCACCTGCGGGGGAAGCGCCGGAGGGGTCAGGGCTCGCCCCCCGCCCCATCCACAACCCTCGTCACTCCCTCCTCCTCCGCTTCAGCCATTTTGGCTCATCATGCCAGCCCGCCTCGACGGCCTCGCTGTCTGCGGGTTCGCCGCGTCCGACGCGGTGCGCCGCGAGGCCCCGCGAACGCTCGACATCGTGGAGGTGGCGAACCCAGAGGCCCAGGGCATCGCGCAGCTGGCCTGTGAGTGCAAGTAGTCGGCGGGGTCGTTCAACGTGAACGAGTTTTTGCTGTCGCAGGCGGGCTTCACCCGCGCGCTGACGGTCGTGAACTCCATCGTGCCGCGTGGTGTGCGCTATGGATTTCGCCTTTTGATGTTGGTTGCCATCGCGATCGCGTGGCGAGGTGGTCAGCATCAGGACCTTCGGCCTGGGAGCCGCCGCCGCTGGTCGAGGGGAGCGCAGCCTTGCTGGAGGTCAGGAATGGCAACATCGCCATGCGCCGCGTGCTGTTCCTGAGTCTGGTGGCCATGCGCCGCGGCGTGCACGTCATCTGCGTGCAGAAGCGGTCGAGCCCCTTCTTCCTCTTCCCCATGTGGCAGTCGTTCTGCAGGGGGCACGGCCTGTTCGCGTGCGACATGACATCCGCGGAGCGGGGTGGAGTTTTCGAATCGTCTCTGGATTTGTTTTGGATGGTTTCTAGATTCTGGATTTGTTCAGGATTGTTTCAGTATTCTGGAATTGTTCTGGATTGTTTATGGGGTTCGGGATGTTTTTCTGCATCCTGGACTGGTTCTGGGTTGCGCCTCGATCCTGCGTGATTTCTGGATATGTTTTGGACGTGTTGCCCCCCCCCCCCCCCCCCCCCCCGCCCCTTCCTCCTCACCATCCGCCTCTCCCTCCCCCCCTCTCCTCCCCCTCCCCTCCTCCTCCTCCTCCTCCTCCTCCTCCTCCTCCCCTCCTCCTCCTCCTCTTCCCTCCTCCTCCCCCCCCCCCCCCCTTCTCCTCGCCCTCGTCGCCCCCTCGCCGCGACGCTCCCCGCGGACGGGGAGCGCAGCGAGATGCTGCGCACCACGGGCTCTGCCTGGTGGACCGCGCTCGCGGCCGCCGAGAGCTGCGTCGGCAGGTGGGCTGGAGAAACATCGGGCAGGGATGGGGGTCAGGAGGATCAGGGGGGCCACCAGGATAATGAGGAGACGAGGGAAGGGGGCCGACAGAGAAGAGGAAGAGGGGGAGAAGAGGAACGTCGAGGAGGAGAGGTGAAGAAGAACACTAAGAATGAGGATGAGAAAGGGGGGAGGATGAGGAGGAGCATGAGAAGGAAGAGGCTGAGGAGGATACGGGGGGCGAGGAGGGGGAGGGGAGGGACGACCGCCCGATGGAGGATGTGGGAGGAGTTTTGTTTTGTTTTACCAAATCTTTCCCAGGTGCGACGCTCGGCTGATGGAGGTGTTCAGCGCGCGCGAGCGCGAGCCCGCGCCGACCTGGCAGCCGTGGCCAGCTTGGATGCTGAACGACGGGCGCCAGCTGACGTTCGGCGCGCACTGGCTGCAGGAGGGCGTCGGGGCGAGGCGGGGCGACGACGAGCCGCCCGCGCTGCGCGGGGCGCTGCCAGCCGCCATCTCCGACGACGAGAGTGGCTCGATCAGCCCCTTGGCGGACAGGTGCCCAGACACTGCCGAGGAGATGGAGAGGGGCGAGCGCAAGCTGAAGAGGATCTCCCTGAGGTCGGCGCGGCGTTATCGCGCCGCTGCGGCCGCGAGCTCGTCGGCGCCCGCGGACGGCCGCTCGGAGGCGCCGCCGATTAGCCCCAGCGATCACGGCGACGATGCTCTTGGGGCAGACGGCTTCGAGTCGGACCTCTCGGTCGACCTGCCGCCGGCGTCGACCCCGTCGAGCGAGGTCGGCGGCGCGGTCGTCGCCGCGCAGGAGCGCGAGCGCGGGGATGCGCTGGAGGCTGCTGCCGCGGCGGCGGCGCCGATCGCCCTGGACGCCGCGGAGGATGGCGCCGTGGACGCCAGCGGCGACGCAGCGCTCGCGGCGGAGATCTTCCAGCGGGAGCTGCAGAACGCAGCGGCCTTCGAGGCGAAGCAGAGCGGCGCGGCGGCGAGCAGCGCCGCGCCGAGCTCTGGGGCCATGCCCTCTGACGATGCGCTGCGTCGAGGGACGCCTCGCAAGCAGAGGTGGCCCGATTGCCCCGTCCCGTTTTTTCGCGATGACTCCGAGGCGGAGCCGTCGGATGGCGACGCATAGGCGTTCGCCGAGAGATGGCGGCGAGCGGGGGGAGGGGGAGGGGGCGGACAAGAGGGCGACGACGAGGGGGGGAGTACAAGAACGAGGATCAGGAGGAGGGGGAGCAATGGCCGCCTTGTCGCCGCATATGTTCTCACAGCTCGGAGGTGGAACCATCTGAGCACGGCGCAGCAAACTCGAGGTGCCACGCGAGATGGGGGGGCGTTTTTTGGCGATTAGACTGAATGCGGAGGAAGGCGAGGAGGAACGGGAAGAGGGCGAGCGGGGGCGACGCGGAAGACGACGCGGAGGACGCGACGGAGGGCGAGGGCGGAGGACGAGGACGAGGACGGGATGAGGATGGAGGAGGACGGAGGATGAGTAGGAGGAGGAGGAGGAGGAAGGGGGGGGGGGGGCGGGGGAGAATAGGGGAACGCGGATGACGCCTCCAAGAGATCCTAGAACGCTTCCAAGATATCCCAGAACGCTTCCGAAACATATCCAGAGATCCCATGGGGCCTCCAATGGGATCACATATGTCCCAAGATCGCAGGGGGCCAGCAATGCGGGCCGAGAGGCTTCCAATCTACCCCGCGAAGCCTCCAATTGGCGCCTCCAGGAGCACCCCGATCGCAAGGAACAGACGGTAGCAAGTGGCCCCTGGAGGGCCCGACCCGCACCGCGGTCGGAGTCGTTGCAGGCGTCGGTATGCCTGGGCAGCTTGAGACCATATCGATCTATCATCCTGCATCCTCTGCCGCTCGTTTAGCCTTCAAGTCATTGCAGCTGCCGACATCGGTATGAAGCGAACCCGCGCCCCGTGCTTGCAAGGTGACCCCAGCGCTGCCGCTGCTATCCAGACTCGAATGTGCTTGATTGTGCCCACTTTTTGGCGCGGGGGGTTATATCCGCCCAGCAACATGCGCAAAGGCGCGAACCTCACGTGCATGTCTTGGGCGTCGGTTTGCAGGGCATTGAAGCCGCGACGGCGACTGCCATCGCTCTCTATATATCCCCTCCTCTTTCTCGCACGGCCGCCCTTCCAGCGCAGCCGCCTCGGGCGTGGCTGGGCTCGGGCGGTCGTGGGAAAGGGGGTTGGGGAGGGGGAAGGCGAGCGCGTCGTCGACGCGGCGTCGATTGCCCCGCAGGATGGATTACGCAGTTTAATCGAGCTTGACCCGAGAGGGGGATATTTCACACAGCGTGTTATGGAATTTGCAGTTATGCTCGCGGTTGGGGAGGCCGTAGGGCCACTCCAAAAACGTGCTCGGGCCCTGGTGAGGTCCGTTGGCGCCACGGCCGCACTCGTTGCTTACTCCATTCGGGCCATGCTCGCTCACGTGCGCATGCGTTTCGATGGTCGCATCAAGGACGTCGCTAAGTTTGGCACGTGCGATGCGTCTAAAGAGCGCGCGGCTCGCCCTGGATTCATCCTGGAGATCCCCCATATTATCGGCCCCGGCGCCGAGAGGGGGTTCGCGAGGGCGGGTCGCCACCGCAAAACACCGTGCCCAATGGCGCGGTTCCGAGAGGAACCGAGTGTCGACCCCCTTCCTGACGAAGACGACGTCGAGAGCATATCATTGGATGATGACCAAACCATCGATTGCCATCACGAGAGGGGGGGAGTGTTCGAAATCTTGGCAGATGGGCGACGTTTGGTGGCGAGCCCGCACGTGCAGGGCGAAGCGGGGTTTGCGATTGCCAAGTGGGACGACGGGTCAATGTGCCATACGCTGCAGCCGAATGCGAACATCCAGGATGACGGCTCGCTATCCGCTCACAGGCTGCGGGCGCGCGCTGAACCGTATCCCACGCCCCTTCCCCGCCCCCATAGTCAATGCCTCCCCCTCTTTCCCTCCTCTTCCCCCCCCCCCCCCTCCTCCTCCTCCTCGTCATCATCATCGTCGGCATCATGATCACCAACATCCTCCTCCTCCTCCTCCTCCTCCCTCCTCCTCCTCCTCCTCCTCCTCCTCCTCCTCCTCATCCTCCCCATCATCATCATCATCATCGTCCTCATCGCCGCCCCCCTCCTCCTCCTCATCCTCCTTCCCCCCCCCCCTCCCCCCCCCTTTCTACTGACCGACGTGGGGGCAGCGGGGCTGCCAGAAACCGCGCCTCTACCCCCCCTCCTTCTCCGCCTCCTCCTCCTCCTCCCCCCCCCCCCCTCCTCCTCCTCCTCATCCTCCTCTTCCCTCATCCCCTCCCTCCTCCTCCTCCTCTCTCCCCTCCTCCTCCCCCCCCTCCTCCCCTACCCCCTCCCCCCTCCTCCTCCCCCTCCCCTTCTCCCCCCCCTCCTCCCCCCCCTCCTCCATCTACCACTCATCCTCTTTCTTTTTTTTTGTTTTGCGGCGGCCAGGCTGCTGCCCCCCGCGCCGCCCCCCAAGCGGAAGGCGAAGGCTGCCCCCAAGCATCCAGCGGCGCCGCCCGCGCCTGCCTTGCCGCTGCCGGCGGCGCCTGGGCCCGTAGGGGCACCAGCCGCGGCGCCGACGGCGCTTTTGCCAGCAGGGTTTTCGGACTCAGATTCTGACTGCGCCATTCTCGGGGCGGGTGGGCCAGCGGCCGCTGCAGCAGCGGCCATTGCGCCCAAGCCAGCAGCGGCCGCTGCGCCCGCGCTGGCAGTAGCGGCCGCCGCGCCCAAGCCAGCAGCGGCGGCGACGAAGGCAGCGGCGGTCGTTGCAAAGGCAGCGGCCGCCCCCGACGTGCCCAGCAAGCCAATGGAAGTGAGGCTGACGCCTGGTCACAATGGCTCGCAGACTTTAATTGTGTGCACTCGCTGGCCCGACACAACGCAGATCCTGAATGTGTCCACGACTGAGTCAGATGCACCCTCCAAGATCTGTAGGGATGTTGCAGAGGCCATCAAAGAACACGTGGACACCTTGCGGTGGCCCAGTCAAAAGCTTAGGGAAAGATGAGCTCGCCAAGTTAAGGCAGCTGTGTAAAGACATCAAGGCGCGGTTGCTAGCATAGGCGTTCATGCGCATGCAATTATCCCCCCCCTCCTCTTCATTTCCACCTCCTCGCCCTCGTTCCTCGCCCCGCGGCGCCTCGGGCGTCGGAGTCGGGGCCCGGCGCGGATGCCCCAAGGCGCGGTTGCCGAGGGCGTCGGCCCCGAGGGTCGACGCAGAGAGGGGCGGCAGAGGAGGGGGGGGAGATGGAGGAGGAGGATGAGGAGGAGGTGCAGGGGGCGGAGAAGGAAGGGGAGGAGGAGGAGGGATCCCCTAGGAAGAGGAGGAGAGGGGGAGAGGTGGAGGAGGGGGGGGAGAGGAGGGGGGGGGAGAGGGGGGGGAAGAGGAGGGGGATAGGAGGAGGAGGAGGAGGAAGAGGAGGAGGAGGAGGGGGAGGAGGAGGAGGCGTAGGAGGAGGAGGTGGAAGGGGGTGGGGGAGGAGACGGAGAAGGAGATGCAGACGAGGAGGGGGATGTGACAGTGACGAGAGAGCGACCGCGCCCGCCCTGCCGCCGCCCCCGCCGCCCCTTCGCGGCGCGCCGCTGCCCCCCCCCCCGCCGCCCCGCCAGCGCGGGGGCAGGGCGTAGAGGGGGGGGGGGACGAGGAGAAAGATAGCAGGGTTTCCCCTAATATCGGAAGAAAAAAACATTGGGATTCGCCCAGGCGCAAAATAACCTGCGACACAATCCCCTGGAACAAGAAAAGCTCCGGAACAAACCCTCGAAAATAAAAAACCACCCGGAACAATCCGCGGGGGGAAAGTCCAGGGGCCACGCGTGACGAAAAGATGAAAACGGGCGGGGGTGAGGGGGGCGAGTGAGAGGAGGGGGCGAGGCTGGGAAGGTCGGGCGGACGAGGATGGGGATCTTAGAGGATGCGGCCGTCGACAAAGCATCCGTGTTTACAAAACATAGTGGAGCATGAAGTTGTGAGTTCTGCCTTGGCGCCCGCGGATCCCGACCCAACTGGAAAAAATCAGGGCCAGATTTGTTTCGCCCCCGCCTGGCGCCCGCAGATCCCGAGTTGAGTCGGGAGATTCTGGAATTCTGGATTTTCTGGATTTTGTATTTTTTTCATGGAATTTGATTATACATGTGAAAAGACAGCGTTTCGTTGCTATTTTGCAGGTTTGAGAATCCAGAGACCCGTAAACATCCAGAATCCAGATCAGAGTGAGGGGGCCGAACGGTCATTGATTGTCCCTGGGTGCGTGGCTGAAGTGAGATTCCGCGGTGCGGACTCGTGTTGTTGTTGTTGTTGTTGTTTGTTGTTGTTGTTTGTTGTCGTCGTCCCACCCGCAACCCGCCCCGCGACCCACCCGCGACCCACCCCGCGACCCACCCGCGACCCACCCGCGACCCACCCGCGACCCACCCGCGACCCACCCCGCGACCCACCCCGCGACCCACCCTGCGACCCACCCGCGACCCACCCGCGACCCACCCGCGACCCACCCCGCGACCCACCCCGCGACCCACCCGCGACCCACCCGCGACCCACCCCGCGACCCGCCCGCGGCCCACCCCGCGACCCACCCGCGACCCGCCCGCGACCCACCCGCGACCCACCCGCGACCCACCCGCGACTCACCCCGCGACCCACCCGCGACCCACCTTCGACCCAAACCACGTTCAAGGTACAAACCAACATTTTCGGCGCCTGCGGCGGGCTTTTTTTGCATTCCTTCCAGGTGGAGAGCCCGCGACCCACCCCGCGATCAACTCGCGACCAACCCGCGACCCAAACCACGTTCAGGGTACAAACCGCATTTTTCGGCGCCTGCGGCGGGCATCTTTTGAATCGTTCTAGGTGGAGAGACCGCGGCCCACCCGCGACCACGTTCAGGGTGCAAACCAATTTTGTTCGGCGCCTGCGGCGAGCATCTTTTGCATTCGTTCCCGGTGGAGAACCCGCGGCCCACCCGCGACCCAAACCACGTTCACTGTGCAAACCAATTTATTCGGCGCCTGCGGCGGGCTGCTTTTGCAGGAGGACGAGGAGGGGGAGGAGGAGGAGGAGGAGGAGGAGGAGCAGCAGCAGCAGGAGAAGGAGGAGGAGCAGCAGGAGGAGGAGGAGGAGGAGGAGGAGGAGGAGGGAGGGGACGACGACGATGACGTCGACGACGACGACGACGACGACGAAAAGGAGGAGGGTGGAGGATCGGGAGGGGGGGAAGAGGAGGAGGACGACGAGGAGGAACATGACGACAATGGGAGGACGATGATGGAAGGACGAGGGGGGGAGAGGGAGGACGAGGAAGAAGCGGAGGAGGAGGAGGAGGACGAGGTGGAGGAGGAGGACGACGATGACGATGAGAACGAGGACGAGGACGAGGAAGAGGAGGAGGAGTAGGAGGCGGAGGAGGAGGAGGAGGAGGAGAGGAGGAGGAGGGAGGAGGAGGAGGAGGAGGAGGAGGAGGAGGAGGAGGAGGAGGAGGAGAGCGCCATCGACAAGGAAGGTGGGGGCCACGAGGTCCGCCGGCTTGACGACGCCCGCGTCGCCCGCGCCCGCCCCCTCACTCTTATCCGCAATTGCGGGGTGCTATATACCTGCTGGAACCGACTGGCCTCGGTTATTTGTCAGGCTGCTGCCGCTCATTCAGGCTCGAGGGAGTTCTTCGCGGCTGCTGAGCGCAGCCCACTCGATTCAGGACGCCCAGGTCCGTTTCGAGACAACAGTCGCTGCCCAGCAGAATGTCTGCCGCCAAGGGGCTGAAGCAGTCGGTATTGAGCACGCCAGACGGATCCAACAGCAGGTGCTTCAAGCTCGAGGTCAGCAGCGACACTGGCGGCAGCCCGACAACGAGAGGGGTCGACGTGGAGCTCGAGAGGGCGGAGGGCTCCGCAGCGTCGAGCACGCCGGCGGCCAAGAAGGGCAGCGGCAAGGGCATCGCCGAGGAGGAGGAGGAGGGCGCCGCAGCTGTCGAGGACAAGCCCGGGCGCCGCAAGCGTCGCAAGACGATGGACGGTGCTGAGCACGACGCGCCCGTTGCAGAGCTGGCAAAGGGCAAGGCCAAGGCGAAGGCCAAGGCAGTGTGCAAGCGGCCTGCTGCGAGCTTCGCGTCCGAGGTGATGCCAGGCGATGCGCCTGCTGGCGATCGCGATGCTGCCCCAGCCGAGCCCATGGCGCAGGCGGTCGGCGTCGTCAAGGATCATGAGATGAGCGACGACACCTCGGACGACAAGGCGCTGGCGTCCAAGAAGCCCGCAGCTGCCCCCGTGGTCGAGGAGAGCGCGCCCCCCGTGGTGAAGGAGGAAGCGCTTGCGGAGCTCGCTGGTGAGTCGCAGGGGCCGACGCCCCAGGAGGTGGAGGCGCTGCGCAAGTTCGAGGAGAAGCCGCCCAAGGCGTTCGCCGACGCGAAGGAGTTCTTGCTGTCGCAGAACACCGACCTGTCGACGCTGACGGGCGACCAGCTCAAAGACATCATCGGGGAGAAGCGGCTGGGCGACTTGTACTCGCCCTACGGCCACGCGCTCAAGACGACGGCGCCGTCGCCGAGGAAGCAGTTCATGGGCGACAGGGCAAAGCGAACCACGAGGGGGAGGAGGGGGGGGGGCGACGAGGAATATGAGAATTTGGTGGATAAAGGGGATGACGGATGGAGGAGGCACCATGAGAACGTGATGGGGAGGATGAAGACGAAGAAGCTGCGTTGCTTCGCCTATCCCAGCTGGGCTAAACATTGCACAGCATGTCCTGGGCATGGCCCCGCCACTCTCGGGCGGGGGAGGAGGATGGGGGAGGAGGAGGAGGAGGGGGGGGGGGGGAGGAGGAGGGGATGATGATGACGAGGAGGAGGAGGACGAGGAGGAGGAGGAAGATAAGGGGGGGGATGAGGAGGATGAGGAGGAGGAGGAGGAGCAGGAGGGGGGGGGGGGGAGGTAGAGGTGGTATGAGTAGACAGATGAGGAAAATGATAGGGCCCTTGGGGGCCACGGTTGAACCTGAATTTTGGTTGGAACGTGTCGGTTGCGAGAGTTGGCGGGGCCCATCGTTTCCGAACGCAGTATTTGACCGCGGGGACGTTTGGGCGCGCTGCCACCGATCGAGTCAGGCAGTGCCCAACTCGTCGAAGCCGACCTGGCTCGCGAAGTTCTTGGTTGATCCCGCCAGCGGTGGCAGCACCTGCACGTCGACCGCTACAGTTGGCAGGCCGGAGGAGAACGAGGACGCGATCGAGTGGCTCACGCAGAAGCAGCTCGCAGGCCCGATGTACCTCAATTGCGAGACGCAGGCGAAGCTCACATGCGACGCAGGGGCGCTGGTGGAGAGGCCGCACGAGGCCGACAACAACACTCATCAATGCAAGTGGAGCAGGTCGATCTACCGTGAGATCACATCTCGGAGGGAGAGCTCCAGCTCGGACACGACGGCGAAGATGTCGGCGGATGACTACTCGCGGATCCGTTCGTCCATGCACGGCGAGCGCGCATCTGCTGCGACGGCCCCGGGCGACGCGAAGCCCGCCGAGACCGAGAAGGAGAGGGGGGGCCGCGAGCGCGCGGAGAGGAGGGCTGAGCTCGAGAAGAAGCGACAGGAGGAGGAGGAGGCCCGCAACCCTCAGCTGAAGGAGCCGCGCGACGCGAAGAAGGCGCTCGAGGCGGCCATCATCTCGGCGAAGAACTGGGCCCGCGCCACTCACGCCGAGCTCTCGGAGGCGCCGAGCCCGTGCTTGAAGCTGACGCGCAAGGCCTGCCCAGAGGCGATGAACCAGTTCCTGCGGGCCAACGCGGAGCTGCACAGGGCGGCCGTCGACGCCTTCGTCGCGGACCACTGCGCGAAGGCGAAGGAGGCGAAGGACAACGTCGCGGACCCGACCGCGCTGCTGGAGCGCGCCGCGTCGCTGAAGGCTGAGCTCGACTCGGCGCAGGCGCGCCAGGGCCCAACGGCCCAGGGGGTCCCAAGGAAAAACCACAAGCATGCGGGTGCCAACCATTTTTCTGGCATGGAAAACGGGGCTCAAGTGCCCAGGGGTTCCCCAGGAAAACCATGCGGGTGCCAGCCATTGTTGGTTCTCCAGGAAAACCATTCGGGCGCCAGCCATTGGTTTGCTAAGCCACGAACCCACTGATGATCATGATTGGAGGATGGAATGAGGCGGGAGAGGGAAGGGCGCGGGAGGCGGGGGGGGCGGAGGAGGGACGACGAGGAGCCTAGGTCGCGCGCGGGGCCGCCCCCCTTTCCCTACATCCCCCCCCCACTCATTTCGGCCCAACCCTGACGCGCGTCGTGACCCCATCGGGGGCTCCACCGAACGCCCAGATGCCAGCATTCCCCGCGTAGGCCAGCTTCAACAGCTTCAAGAAGAACAACCTGGGCGACATCAAGCGCATGGCAGCTTGATGGACTGCTTGCGCGGCAGCTGCATTTTTTCTCAGAGCTTAGATCGTTCCAGCTGCCGTCTCGGGGGATCGGCGGCGTTGCGTCGGCGAGACGATCCAG
Source organism: Prorocentrum cordatum (assembly GCA_963575745.1). Classification (NCBI taxonomy): domain Eukaryota; class Dinophyceae; order Prorocentrales; family Prorocentraceae; genus Prorocentrum; species Prorocentrum cordatum. The sequence goes on along the minus strand of CAUYUJ010008635.1, from coordinate 404,136 downwards.
TAACGAAATCTACCGCAACTGGAGGTCCTACATCTTTCGGGGCCGTCGATGCCCACCGTCGTCTCCACCCTCCGCGCCTTTCGGTTATCATATTCGGGGTTCTCGCCCTTCCGACTCCCATCCTTCCAGTCCTCATCTCCCCCGCCCCCCCCTTCGACCCCCCCCCCCCGACGGTCGCCTGCCCGCCCGTCAACCATTGGATATCGCCCTCCTCCCTCCTACGACCCCGCATCGCCTCGTGCTCCCGACAGCGCTTGCACCCGCCTTGGCGCTGTCCTGGATCGATTTTGCCGTCGCAGTACATTTACTGGCCCGAGATTTCGCCGAACGCTTGCGCGTCAGGCGGAGCCGACGATGGTGCCCGGTGGGGTTCGGCAGCGGTTGCTGCCCGACGGCGCCTCTTCTTCGGCCAGCTCGGGCCAGGTGGGTAAGCTATCAAATAGCAAGTTTGACTCACCTCCCTTAGTTGCTCGCGATGCGGGCGGAGCGCCCATCCTTTTCGGCGCCCCAGAGGCGCTCGCAGACGCGCCCGTGGACAGTGCCGACGCCCCTGCAGAACTTGAAAGACAAGCTCCAGAAGCAGCAGCTGAACGCTTTTTCAAAACAAAAAAATCTGAAGTGGACGTTTCAGGGCGACAGATTTGGTCGAGGGGCCCCAATCCGTGGTTGCAGATACAGGGGGCGCAGCACCGACCAGGCTCAACGATTGGGGGAACGTGAAGCTCGGGCCCAACACGTATAGAGGTTTGATGCGACAGGTAGACAAGAACAGCATGCCGACATTGCACCAGGCATATTTGCCTGGTTGGGACGAACAACGGTCACATAAGAAAATGTTTCTAGTGAATGTTTCGCTGCCGCATGAACTGTTAGATTTCTTCGTGGACCCGAGCGACCTCCCAGACTGGGCGCAGTTTGAACCTGGTCTCCAGCCGATCGCGTGCTGTCAGAGTGGGGCAACTCGTTGGACCCGCCAATCGACGCAGTGGCCGAACGGTTTGTTTCGATTGGTTTGTGGGGGGATGCTGCGCCGTATGCCCAGAGGGATTCAATATACCTACTTACTTGGCAGGTACTCTCTGGCAATCTTATGCGACACAGGCGGCATTTGTTTGTGTGCTTCCCGAGGAGGTCGGGGGTTTCCAATCTTGAGCATTGCGCGATCTGCTCGTCAGCTTCGGTGCGTCCTGGAATGTCATCTCTGGATTCTTTTTTTTTGTTGGTGATGTTTCTGGATTCTGGATTTGTTCTGGATTATTCTCGGTTCTCGATTGTTTCTGGCTTGTTCTTGATTTTTTTTTTTCTGGATGTGTTCTGGGTTCTAGATTGTATCTTGATTGTTTCTGGGTTGTTGATTGGTTATTGCCTGTTTCTGGTTCTGGATTATTGTGGATTCATTTTTTTCTTCCTGTTTTTTTTTTTTTTTTTTTTTTTTTTTTTTTTTTTTTTTTTTTTTTTTTTTTTTTTTTTTTTTTTTTTGGATTTGGTCTGGGTTCTATATTTTATCTGGAGTGTTTCTGGATGTTCCTGCATGCGCACGGGCCCTGCCCCCCCCCCCCCCCCCCCCCCCCCGAAGCTGACGTGCTGATCACGCAGCGCGGTCCAGGTTGTCGGAAGCAGCGGGGCCACTCGTTGCGCCACTCAGGCTGGGGACCAGCCCTGCCCTCTGCGCGCCAGCGTCGGATGGTCGGTCGGTCGCCGGCCTTGACGGCGCAACGCACCGCCCCGCAGATATCCGAGAGCGCCATGTCTCATCACAGATACTCTACGCGGCCACCCTCTCCATCAACCCCGCCCCTCCATCAGCGCAATGTCTCCCTCTTCTGCCTCTCTGCATGAACCTTCCCTCTCCCTCGCTCGTCTCTCCCCGTGCCCCTCCTGTCCCCTGGCCTTTGCCCTTCCCGCCCCTGGCCACGCCGCCCCTCGGACCACTTCTAACCCCCGCTTCCCCCTCCTCCGAGAATCACCGCACTCAAGAGTAAGTGATGGGCATGCGTGCTAAATTTATATCCCGCGCCAGCTGTTGCACGCTCAGGTATACCTGCTCTTGCGGGTGTTACGGCAGGCATACGTTCGAGGCCGCGTGGGAAATTATGAGATGGTCTGCAGAAGCGTTGCTCAAGGGAGAATTTCCTCGTGTTCGCCACGACCAGTCGCTTTTCGATCTTCGGGGGAACCTCATCGGCGACCGATGGCGAGCAAAGAGGGCGGGGGCTAAACTATCTTGCCGCGCAGCGGTCTTGCAAGTAAAAGGGGAGTGGGCGTGGCTGAAACAGGCGTTCGGGTTTACAGGATGGCGGGGCGAATCAGAGAGAGGCTCTGTTTGCTGGATGTGCCCAGCTTCGAACACCCGCGATTTCGATTTTTGGCGAGCCGATGCCGATGCGCCCTGGAGGGGCCGAGCATATACAGAAGAGCAGTTCAGAATGGAACATATAATGACTGGCAGGTTCACGAGCGTTCTGTTTAAACTTCCAGGGACGAAGCTGCACTACGTCGTAGCAGATTTAATGCACGTGTGCTGTTTGGGGGTGCTGCCGTACCTGCTTGGGAACGTGGTTTAGGGACTATACGTTTCACTCGGTGGCACGGCGTCCCCAGACACCGTCGGTTGCAAGCACGCCCTGGCGTCGTTGATGACCCAAATGCGTTGGAGCTCGAAGGCCCTCAATGTTGAGCTGCCTCTTCAGACCATCAAGCTTACGATGTTTGAGCAGGATAACAAAGGGCCAAACATGAAAACAAAAGCGGCAGAAAGGGAGACATTTTCTGATGGTGCTCCAGCATATGCTGGCCTCGTTTCACACCCCCTCGTCCGCTCATGAGCGCGTGCGGCTGCAGTGTGTGAGTGCACTGGTGAGCTTTTATTGCGAACTCGAAGTTAGGGACATAGACAATTCGAGTTTTGCGTTGCGGGTGTATGCGATTCGTTTCGTGTCATTGTATGGTGAACTATTCCGAACAGCAGCGGCGCTAAACAGTCAAACAATATTTTGGCAGATCGCTCCGAAATTTCATCTTCTGGTTCACGTGGCTGAGATCCATGCGCTGGAACGGGGGAACCCGAGGGAGTCTTGGAACTATGGCGACGAATCCGCCATCGGAGAGGCCGTGAAGATTGCCGAAACATGCCATTGTATATCCATATCAACAGAGGTGTTGCGGAAGCATCGTGCGACGTGGGTGTGTGATGAGTGATGGGGTGTAAAACATCATCAATCAATCACCATGCATCCTCCATCCCTGGGAAAAGACGTAACACATAACACACTATATAGCACATGCAACGTCACAAAACGAAGCCACACACCACGCTACATAGAGACAACGAAATCTTTAAACAATCCAAAAACAATACAGGATCCAGAGAAGACGGCGGCGACGGCGGCGACGACAAACGGACGGCGACGACGGCGGCGACGACAACGGCGACGGAGGACGGCGGCGACGGCGCCTCGCCGCGCCACCGCCGCTCCCGCTTTACGGAGAGGATGAGGATTAGGTTTTCAGGATACCATGTTTTAGTTGTAGAAGTTGAAATTTTAATTTTGGAAGTTGAGGTCAGTATTACTTACAGGTTTTAACGCTTGAAGGTTGAATGCTAAGATCTAAATTGAAGTCTAGTTTTTTGTCTATTCGGATGGTCTGGGATTTCAGAATTCCGGATTCCGGATTCCAGATTCCGGATTCGGCGTGGGTTCCCGGCTGAGATCCATCACGCCATGCACTCGGATGCCAGATTCCGGATTCCGGATTCCGGATTCGGATTCCGGATTGGACCTCAGAAGCAGGAATCCAGAATTCCGGATTCCGGATTCCGGATTCCGGATTCGGCGTGGGCTCCCGGCTGAGATCCATCACGCCGCTCGGATTCCGGCTTCCGGATTCGGATTCCGGATTGGACCTCAGAATCCAAAATCCAGAATTCCGGATTCCGGATTCCGGAATCCGGATTCGGCGTGGGCTCCCGGCAGAGATCCATCACGCCACTCGGATTCCAGATTCCGGATTCCGGCTTCCGGATTCGGATTCCGGATTGGATTTCAGAATCAGGAATTCAGAATTCCGGATTTTGGATTCTGGATTCCGGATTCCGGATTCGGCGTGGGTTCCCGGCTGAGATCCATCACGCCGCTCGGATTCCAGATTCCGGATTCGGATTCCGGATTGGACCTCAGAATTCAGAATTCCGGATTCCAGATTCCGGATTCTGGATTCCGGATTCGGCGTGGGCTCCCGGCTGAGATCCATCACGCCGCTTGGATTCCGGATTCCGGATTCGGATTCCGGATTGGACCCTTTCGGAAAGACTCTCCGGATCACCTCTCTCTCTCTCTCTCTCGAGGAGGAGGAGGAGGAGGTTGTGGAGGAGGAAGAAGAAGAGGAGGAGGAGGAGGAGGAGGAGCAGGAGGGGGAGGCGGAGGAGGAGGAGGAGGAGGAGGAGCAGGCGGCGGGACGTGTATGAACCGGAGAGTGGGAAATTACAAGGCGTATGAGAAACAGGGAGATGGAGGAGGGAGAGGTTAGACCGGTAGAGTGGGGAGAATGGAGGAAGGTGGATAAAGGAAGGAAGGGGGATACAGGAGGATTTGAAGAAGGAGATGGAGCGGAACGGATGAGGTAGGAGTGATGAGGTCTTCATAACCTCTTGTTTTTTGTTAGATGTTTTTCGTTTAATTTCTCGCGTTTTCGAGCTTTCAATGCTCCAAGACGGCTGACGACGCCACCAAGACCGCCACAAGACCGCCGAAGGGGCCTCCAAAAGAGCCTCCCGCGCGCAGCCCTGCGGCGCCCCCGGGGCCTGCCGGCCAGCGGGCTCCCGCCCGTGACGGCCGACGGCGCTTCGGCGACGCCGCGCTCCCGCTCGTGCACGGGGGCGCGCGGGCAGCCGGGAGCCCACCTGCGCCCCGCGGCGCCGTGCCGCGGCGAGCCGGCGCACGGGGCGCGGCGCGCCTGGGCCGCCGGGGCGCCGCGCACGGCGTCTGGCCCCGAGCGAGCCCGCGGTGACGGCCCGCCCGCGCGGCCCGTGACGCGACCCCCAGAGGGAGGGCCGGTGATGGCCCCCAGGGGCTGAAAATAGCGAGAAACCTCCGTCGTGATTTTCTCTCGACGCGAGGAGGTCTGGGGAGCTCGCGCGTAGCGTGTTGGAGCAGCTGAGCTCTGGAGTGGTGCCCCTCTCGCTCTCCCCCTGAGCCCCGAGTGGCAGTCCACAGGGTCGCATCTCTCTCCTCCCGCCCCGAGGAGGAGGAGGAGGAGGAGGAGGAGGAGGAGGAGGAGGAGGAGGTGGAGGTGTGAAGGAGGCGGGGGAGGAGGAGGAGGTGGAGGTGTGGAGGAGGCGGGGGAGGAGTCCACAGGGTCGCATCTCTCCTTCCGCCCCGCACCGCGGCTCGGGCCATCTGCGCTCGGGCCTGCGCCGCACCGTACAGGGGCGCGCGGCGTGCTTGGGCACCGCGCTTGGGCACCATATGCAATCATCTGCGGCCGGCGCACGGGCAGCAGTCGTCCTGCCTGGCCGTCGGCTGCGCTAGCCAGGGAGACGGTTCGACATCCCCCGCTGGCTGCGCGGTGCCTGGGCACCATATGCAATCATCTGCGGGCGGCGCACCGGCAGCAGTCGTCCTGCCTGGGCGGCATGCAGCCCGTGCTGGCCCGTGCAGGCTTGGCCCCGTCAGGAGCCACGCCAGCGAATTCTCCGGCCCGGGAGGCATGGGCCAGTTTTTTTCCACCAGCTAGAGGACCGGCCCCCGGAAGCACCGTCGGTTTGTGTACGGGGCTCTGGGCAGGGGTCTGAGGAGAGGAGGTGGGGCATGTGCACTGTCGGCCAGAACATGCCCGCAGCGTGCACAGTTTCAGGCTGTCTCTGGATGCCCAGAGGTAAGAGAGCTGCCCAATACTTGCCCTTCGATCTTCGAGGAGCGGGAGGGAGGAGGGGGAGAGGGTGGGATGGTGGGTGGGAGGGTGCGAGAGAGGGGGAGGGCTATTTCTTGTTTGCGACAGCTTCTCCCGGAGGGGAGGGTCCCGGGCCAGGCGCGCGCTCGCGCCAGAGCGTGCCGCAAAAGCCACCTGTGCTTCCTGCAGGGGGGATTTTTCAAACACAGTCAAAACAATATCTTCGGATATTTTATTTGTCGTCGAAAATCCGCCTGCAGGGGGACAGGCCCGACCTGGCCCCAGCGAGCGCGGGGTACATAATTTAAGTCTTCTCTCCAGTGCAGAGCGTCGCCGTCAACAGTTCTTCCCTGGCGCCGGCTGGACTTTCGAGGCTTGAATCTGCAAAAGGTGAATCACAAGACGGACTGATTTTCGAGGTGCAAAAGCCCGTATGGATTTCACACTGAGCCCTCCACCCTAAGAAAATGTTCAGTGTTGGGGCGCGCCCTGCAAACTTCACATCATATTGAAGCACAGTTGTTTTATTCACTCTTTCCTCGAGTACCCCGTCGTAGTTTTTCGTTCCAGAGCCGCTCTTGATGGTCCCAGGGCCACTGCGAGGGTCTGGAGGCGGATGCGAAGCTCTTGCGGAGTAGGTCCATGTGGAGTGCTCGGCCTCCGTATGGACTTACTCCGTCTGGACTCAGCCGATCCTCATGGCGCCGACCTCGCAGATCGGATTTCGTTCGGAAAACGACAGGATGGGCCCGGAGGGTCCTGGAGAATGTCGTTCCGGATTTCGTTGTGACTTTCGTGCGGGCGGATGTTTTTAGGCCAGGAGTGATGACTAAAAAAATCCACGCGAAATTCACGTCGTTTGTCACTCGCCGTTTGGGGGTTTTGCAATGACAGATATCCACGCCAAAAATCCGCAGCAGCACGTCTGCAAGGTCGGTGCAGTGAATCCTCGGAGTCAGTAATTCGGCTTTGAGGACCTTGAGAGTTGCGGCAGCCCGCAACACGGGCTCGCTGCAGCCAGGTTCGTCCTTGGGTTTTTCGGTGCTGTTCAGCGCGGGCTGGTCTCGTGATCCGCTCGTGCAGGTCACGGTGGCTGCGGTCAAAACTTTTGTGTCCGTCCAGTCTTCGGTTCGGCCCTTGTTGATGTCCGAGAGACCCTTGGTACGACCCAGCCCTGGAGCGCCGTCAAGCAGCCCATTGCCTTTCTGCTCCTCACGTTGCGCCTGGCGAGCTGGGACTTGGACCTCTCGGATTCGGCGCTGATCGATCGCTCAATGAACAGGACCTCGGCCGTTTCTCACCAGCCTGTGCTGCCGATCTCGGCAAGCAGGCCTGCTGGGACGCCCTCGCTCCTGGGGAGCCGCGTCGGCAGACCAGCTTCGGCGGGGAATGGGCGGGCCCCACCTGTGCTGGACCTGCCCCGGCGCTTCTCGTTTGTGGAAAGACGAAGGGTTGGACCGCCCACCACCAGCACGTGCTCCGCGGCATGCTGGCCAATCGTCGTCGGTGTCGGCAGCACTTCTCAGAGAAAGCGCGAGGATCTCCACCCGAATCGTCTTCTGTGCGGCGAGCCCCGCGGACCGCGCTTCCACCGCCGACTCTCTGCCGCCCTGCCCACGCCGCGTGGCGACGCGAGGAGCTGTCGCCGGAGCCGGCCGCCGCCGCCCCGCGCGGAGGCCGCCCGTCCTCCCAGGCCCAGGGGCCCTTCTCCGGGGCCCTCTGTCCTGGCCCGTCGGCGTGGTTTTCGCGACCTCTCTCGGACCACACTTCCTGTTGCATGCATCGTCGCAGTGGGCCTGCAGAGGGACTGGTGCTGGAGGCCGGGGTGCAGGTGTTCACCGACGGTTCGGCCTTCGAGGGCCACATCCCGTCTCTGAGGGCGGCGGGATGGGCTGTGGTTGGTACGGATGGGCAGGAGGGGTTCGATCATGCATTTGGGGCACGGTTCTCCTGTCCGAGGCGCCGCTCCAGGCGGCCCGGGATGGCAAGGACTACGCGGTCCTCCAGCTGGTGTTGAAAGCAGTTTTTTCCGGGCTTCCAGCTCCATATAGACTGCGCTGGCACCGTTGATTGCGCCCGAGACCCTAGGTCCGCAGCCGGACCCGACAATCCACAGGTTTATTGGTGGGCCCAAGTTTTTAACAAATTTGACGGGGCCTCCGTCGTCGAAGTCCCTGCCCACTGCAAGGACAATCATGTCGTAAATGGCGAGCTTACCCGATGCCAGCGGCTCGGCAATCGCGCGGCGGACGAGTTCGCTCGCCAGGGGGCTGAACTGAACAGGTGTGCTGCCGCCGATCGTTCTGTAATTCTCGGCTGTCACGAGATTGCCAGGCAGGCTGCTCGATTCGGAGCTCGGCAGGAGGCCTGGATAGCCGATAGCCAAGTTGTTGATGATTCTCCTCTCGACTGTCTCAAGTATGTTAAGCTCGGGCCCTGCCTCCCCGCCGGGGCCCTGGACGAGCTTGCCGAGCTCCGTGCGATAGATGAGGGTGGTGGGTCGTCTCGGTCGTCCCTGGTCGCGAGTGGGGCGGGGGAGGGTGACGATCGCGAAGGGGCGCCGGCAGGCGCAGTGTTGGGATCTGCCCTGCAAGGCGCCCCACCGCCGCCTGGCGAAGAGGCGTGGGGCCGACTCGGGCCCTGGCGTGCCCGCGGCCACGTCTGCCTGGAGGCCCGGGTGACCAGACAGGATGGGTCCCCTCAGGCATCCACAGTGTTCTGTACGAGTTGCGGCTCGGTCGGCCGCCCAGGGCCGTCTTGGGGCAGGAGTGCTCTGGTGTCGAATTGCCTCGATGTCCGCACGGAGGGTCGCGAGAGGCAATTAGCCTGGGTTTTGCGTGGCGAACACCCGTCCGTCCCGAGGAACGGCCGCTGCCCTCTCTGATGCCTCGGGAGTGCGTGGCCACGAAGCTCGGTCTTGATGGCGCACCTCCCCCTGGACCCCCTCCCAGCACTGTTCACGGGTGCGGGGTCGACCTCTTTAGGGGGCTCCACCTTTGTGGATTCCCCTCCCGCGCCGTGGCAGAGAGCCTCGGGCAGCGGGTCCTTGATAGGAGCAAAAGCGAGGCGAGTGCCCCCGACTTTGGAGAGTTCGGCGAGGTTTAATTCGTTTGTTTGTTTTTGCATGCCGAATTGGATGGCCTCCTCAGCTGGCTGTGGTCCTCATCGACCCACAATTGCCCACTGATCGCCGATAGGGGCCCGATAGCCCCAGCCGGCCCAGGAAGGTGCCAACCTGCCCAGCTAGGTGCGGATTCCCTATCGGGGGCCTATCGCCGATCTATCGACGATGTATCGCCGATTCCAGGTCGATGCATCCCCCCTATGCCTAATAATCCCCGTAATGCCCACACCGTATCATCACAAACTATGTGTTTCCTTGTTGAGAAAATGTTTGGCGACATTGTTCAATGTATCAAAACATGTGTGGCCGCGTTCATGTTTATGTTTTGTGTGGGATAAGCTAGGTTGAGCGCATGTCGGACGATCCATCATGATCTGAACCAGCTTGGGATATGCCAGATTCGCCAGTGTCTTCAGATGCTCGTGCTGTTTCGTTCCCTCGTTCGATTGAGTTGTTCGTGCGCGATGTCTTTTGGTCAGAGTTATGCTGTCAATGTCGAGAATCGCCTCCCCATCTCCTCCCACCTGTTCTCTGCACACTCCCCGCTGTTCCTCCATCACCTCGCCGCCTGGGCCCCTCGCGCACGAAAGCCAAACGGGAAAGCGAACGCGCCGAGTGCAATCATCGAAGCATCCCCGTCGAGATCCGCCAGCTGGCGAATCTGCGCCAGCACCTCGAGCACTTCCTGTGCAGAGCGCATCTCGTCGGTTTGCTCTTGGGGCGCTGACCCGAGGATGGGGAGGGGCCCCCTCCAGGCCGAGCGCAGACCTCCGACACTGTCTCCTGGCAATGGGTGGTGCGACTCGGCTGCGCGCGGGGTGGTGCGACTCGGCTGCGCGCGGGCGTACTTCACTTGGACCCGCAGCGTCTCTTCCTGTCGGTACCGCTTGCCGACAGAACTCCTGTCGGTACCGCTTGCGACAGAATGCTAAGGAGGGTATTGGGTATCTTCCTTTCCTCGGACGGTCCCAGAGGGAACCCGCGAAGCTCGTCACTCTTCTCTGTGCTCTTCTCCCTCCTTCTTCCTCCATTCCCCTGGGTTCCGCCATTCCCCCCCCCTCTCACGCCCGAGACCCGGTGGCCCGCCTTGGGGGCCGAGCCCCAAGAGAAGCCGCGGCCTCTACCTTCGCCGCGGGTCTTACCGCCGTCTTCGCCGCGGTGGCAGCGGTCTCGCCTTTCGGCGCCGTCGCCAGCCTCCAGGCAAAGGCGCGGCTGGCGAGGAACCAGAAGGAACAGTCGAGTCAAAACAGGAGAGGCGATATTTTTCAGCGTCGCGAACCCACGCCCGCCTTGGACCCGCAGGCGAGGCGCGTCGATGACGGGCCCGGTTGCTTCAGCGCGCAGGACGGCGCGCTACGCGGCGCGCTAAACGGCGCGCTGAACGCTGCGCCAAGTAGCGTGGTAGACGGCGCGCTGAAAATGGCGCGATAAATGGCGCGCTGGACCGCGCATTAAATGGCGCGCTAGATGGCGCGCTCTAAAGGGCGCGGCGACCGCGCTGCGCCACTCGGCGGGCACCCAGAAATCGCCGTGCCCCCTCCCCCCCCCGGCCCGTACCCCCCTCCGCCCGCTCCCCTTCCCCGCTCCCCTGTTGCCCCCCCTCTCTCCCGTCCCCCCCCCTCGCCCCCCCCCTTCCCCTCCTTGCCCGTTCGCCCCCCCCCTGTTTGTTGCGCCGCCGCCGTGGCCTGCATTTTCCGCCCGCCCCCCCCCCCCCCCTACCCCACCCGCAGCAGGAGAGCCTGCGCGCGCAGCGGCCGCCGTCCCGCGGGCCCGCCGCTCCAGGGTGGCCGGGCTGGGCTGCGGGCGGGGGGGGGCGCTGCGCGGCCCCGTCGCTGCGGAGGGGGGCCCGGGTGGGGCGGGGCAGCCCCAGACATCGGGCGTCTCGACAAACATCGAGGCGGAGGTTTTTCCCCACATGTTTCGTGGGGTTCTGGTTTTCGTCCCTGCCGCGGCGCACCCGCGTCTCCTCACACCTCCCCTCCTCCCTCTTCTTCCTCTCCTCACCCGCGCTCAACACATGCACGGCAAGTACATGACACACGCGTCTACATACAGCCGCACGCATGCACACATTCGCACACAACACACACAATACAACGCTAGTGCGCGCCTGGCGTGTTCACTGCATCACACATCCACGACGTGTGCGCTACATGGTGGGCACCCACATGAGACACGTCCCGATGTGGCCGCTATGCACGACGGTCGTCCAGGCATAGCAGGCGTGGCACTTCCTCGACACCAGAGGGGGTGCGCTGGGGGTGGGGCCCTATCCGTTTCGGGCTCGCAAAGCGTGGCAGGCGTGGCACTTCCTCGACGCCACAAGGGGTGCGCTGTGGGTGGGGGCCCTATGCGTTTCGGGCTCGCAAAGCGTGGCAGGCGTGGCACTTCCTCGACGCCACAAGGGGTGCGCTGGGGGTGGGGGCCCTATGCGCTGCAGGCCCCCAGGGCGTGGCAGGCGTGGCAGTTCCTCGACGCCGCAGGGGGTGCGCTGGGGGTGGGGGCCCTATGCGTTGCAGGCTCCCAGGGCGTGGCAGGCGTGGCAGTTCCTCGCCGCCACAGGGGTTGCGCTGGGGGTGGGGGCCCTATGCGTTGCAGGCTCGCAGGGCGTGGCAGGCGTGACATTTCCTCGACGCCACACGGGGTGCGCTGGGGGTGGGGGCCCTATGCGCTGCAGGCTCGCAGGGCGTGGCAGGCGTGGCATGTCCTCGACGCCACAAGGGGTGCGCTGGGGGTGGGCCTATGCGTTGCAGGCTCCCAGAGCGTAGCAGGCGTGGCATGTCCTCGACGCCACAGGGGGTGCGCCTTGAGGTAGGAAGAGGAGGTAGAGGAGGAGGAGGAGGAGGAGGAGGAGGAGGAGGAGGAGGAGGAGGAGGAGGAGGAGGACGGGGAGGTGGGGCAGCGGCAGCAGCAGCAGCAGCTGCAGCAGCAGACGCAGCAGCAGCAGCAGCAGCAGAAGCAGCAGCAGCAGAAGCAGCAGCAGGAGGAGGACACCGAGGAGGAGAAGGAGGAGCAGCTGCAGAAGCACCGATGCTACACATGGGAAATAAAATAGGTATGTGGGGTTCCTCGGTAGCGTAATTCCAGGTTTTCGGCCTCTCGAGGCCCTCACCGGGCCTCGGGACCGTCAAAAAATGACTCGGGATTGAAAACCGGTTCGGGGGAAGTGGTCGGGAGGTCGGGGGGCCGTGTCTCGAAAGCAAACGCAGGTTCGGATCCGGCCCCGTCGCCCCCGAATTTGCAACGTCGATGGGCGCGCGCAGCGCGGCCCGCGGGGTCACTGCCTTCGCCAGTGTCGGCATCAACACTGAAATTGGGGGCCCCGGGGCGTCTTCATGGCGTGGGGAAATTTGCGTGTGATGTCGGAGCGTTCCCGAGTGTTCTCAAAGCTTTCCCGAATGCCCGGAACATTTTCCAGAGCCGGCGGATTTCAGAGAGTCTCGATTTGTCTTCGTCCGATGTGATCCTCGTCGTGGCTTGTCTTTACAGGGGATCATGAGCATGGTCTTCGGCGGCGGAATCAAGCCCTGCCATCGCCGAGCAAAGGTTCAGCCAGCCCTGCCCTGCCCTCCTCCTCCTCCTCCTCCTCCTCCTCCTCCTCCGCTCCCTTCGCCTCCCTCTTCCCTCTGCGCCCCTCCTGATTCCCGCCTCACTCCCACCTCCTCCCTCTCCCTCTTTTATCTCCCCCCTCCTCTGTCTTCCCGCCCTCCTCCCGCATCCCCTCCGCTGCAGCGACCTGGGCTCAAGGTAATTCGCGCCAAGTCTGCGGGTCACCCTCGTCACCCCCCTGGAGGTGTCCGATTATGGAGCCACTGTTGAGCGCAATTATCCAGCTTCCTCGCCCCGAAGACCGCTGGGAAGCGCCCGGAGACCGTCCGAAGACCGCCCGGAGACCTCCCGAAGACCGCCGAAGGCCGCCCGCAGGCCGCCCGCAGGCCGCCGCAGGATCGCCGGCGATCGCCGACGAGCGCCCGCAGACCGCCCGCCGAAGACCGCCCGAGGGAGCGCCCGAAGAGCGCCCGAGGGAGCGGCGCGCCAGCCAGGAGGAGGCCCACGGCCGGACACGCAGCCCCTCGCTTCGGGCCCCGCCCCTCGCGATGGCGGCCTCCGGGAGCGCCTCCGCGGCGGCGGCGGCCGAGCCGCGCCCGGGCCCGGCGCAGGAGAAGGAGCTCGGGGGGGGGGCGCAGGGGACGGGCGAGTGCTTCACAGTGGGCAGTGGCCCACATTTGGGGGTGAAGAGATGGGCCGAGAGTGGGGCCCTAATTACATGGGGCCCCTGTCGGGCACCAGCTGCCTCCCGAAAAGGCCCCCCCAGAGGGCTCCTATCGGGCCAGCTCCTTCACTCCCCCTTTCTGGGCCAGCCCCATTCGCACCCGCCCGAAGGAGACGGGGGTCGATGCAGATGGGGGGTCAGCCAGAGCGCCGCAGCTTGCGGGATTCTCTGCAGGGCCAGGGGTGCAGTGACCCGAGCTTGGGCGCAGGATCCTGCAGGATGATCCTGCGGGATCTCGCAGGATCCTTCAAGGCTGAAGTCGGACATGTCCCTCAACGGGAGAGCTACTCAAGAATGGTCAAAATCATACGGTGACGAGTCTTTGTGTTGTTTACACTGTTTATGCTTATTTCCTGTTTTTGTTAGGAATGTTCTTCCAAGCTCCGCCTGTAGGAGGGCATGCTCGACCTAGTTCAAGGCCTGACTGACCCGGGTCTGGACTGGCCCCTGCCGGTGCGCCCCCGAGGAGCAGCAGCGCGGCCTGTTCTCCCGCAGCGGCTCCCTCGGCTCCGCGGGCGGCGAGAAGAGGACACCGCGGCCGAAGGCGGGCTCGAGGATCGAGGCTCGAGGCTGGAGGCTCGAGGCTCGATTGCGAAAAGGATATATGTCCGCGGAGTCCAGCTGAAGGTCCTGCTCGCTCTGGGCCGGGCTTGCCGTCGGTCTCCCCGCGGACGTGGTCCGCCCGGGACTCGGGAGAGGGCCAAGCGCACCCCAGAACAGACGTGCCCAGGATCAGGGGATCGCAAACATGGATCAAGGGGGCGTGGATAGGCGACGGGACCCGCTCTTGTCTTATACAATTCTTATTACCACCCCTATTGAAACATTTTTTTCCCCGGCCGTCGTGTGGGGTAATGCATCCGAGGATATCGCCCCAGCCACGCACGCGGCGTTATCTTAGCACCGCACCCGCACAAGATAATTACGACAGCTTGTCCAAACAGACAAGAAGTACACTAAGACACATAATATTATTGATAATAAGCATATTACTACGAATAAGAGTAAGGATACGAATAAGAGTAGCGGCCTCCAGCGCTGCCATGTTTGCTCTGGCAGTCTTGGGGCACGTGCGGGGGAAAGGCACCGCCACCCCGAAGCCCACGCAGCTGCGTGCCATTATGCCCCTCCCGGCTGACCTCCAGGTGTTAGACTGTTTGGTTGCGCAGCGTCTCAACACATGGATCGACGAGACCATTGTTGTGCCACAGTGCTGCTGGGTTGGAACCCGGCCGTTCACGCAAGCATTGGACATTACGCACGCTCTGCACCTCATAATCGAAAGAGGCCTGGACGACCATAGCCAGTCCGCGGTCGCCCAAAGTGATATTGAAGCCTACTACGACTCTCTCCCCGTAGTGAGTATTTTACAGTGGTGCGTCTCCAGAGGCATGCCCCAGGAGCTTGCGGCAGCAGCGGCTCGTCATCAGTTGCTCCCGAAAGTGAGCTTGCGCGTCGGTGACATAGATGCCGACCTGGGCAAACGATCTCGTGGAAGTCTCGCTGGGAGCCGGGTAGCTGGCGCCCTGGGCCGCATCCTGGTGGAAACCACGCTCGGCACGATGTCCGAGGTCTGCCGGCGCCGTGGTTTTCAATTAGACCAGTCTGTGCATCTTGCCATCGCTACATACGTCGACAATGTCTACTCTGTAAGCCATACTTTGTATAGTGCAACGTGCATGCTGGACGAGTTTGAGGCCCACATTCTCGCCGATTGGGGGCTCAAGATCAAGCATTCTAGTAAAGCTTGCATGGTGGCTGCAGGAGGCGACCCTTCCGTCTCGGACACGTCCGTTCGGGCACCAGCCAACTCGTTTGAAGCTTTGGGCCACATCCTTGAGAATACCGGGGCGTGCGCGATGTGTGTCGACAGGACCCTGGCCGCCATGTGGCGAGCATTTTGGGCAAATTGCTCAATGCATCGGTTGCGGGAGGTCCCTTTGCAACAGCGTCTGAAGCTGCTGGATCGGGCCGTACTTCCCGTGTTTGATTATCGATGCAGCCGATGGCCTCCAGCCGCCACCCTGGAAGGGCGCATTGACACTTGTGAGCGCCGCGTGGTCGGCTTACTCATGCGAGTGCCGCGGCACGCCGGCGAACCGGCGCCGGATTACTTCCGCCGCAGGGCTAGCGAGGCCAAGGACTTGTGTCGCCAGAGACGTTGGTGGAGCCATCGTCATTGCTTCCGTGTCTTGGATTGGCGCGCGCACCTTGAGCGACCCCGGAACAGTCGTTCATGGGCGGCGCAGCTATTGCATTGGCAAGGTGAACGGTGGCTCCAAGGCTGGAGGGCGCAACGCCACAGTTACAGCTTGCATGCTGGACGTACAGACACGAGGCTGGCAGCCCGTCGTCCACGACAGAGGTGGCACGATGGCGCTCGATATGCGTTGGAGCACATGCCGCCTGGCTCGCACGCCATTCTCTACCCCAGCTCCGTCCTCCCTTCCCCCTCAGCCGGACGTGGTCCGCGCCAGTTTTGAGTTTGTCTGCGTTGCTTTATCTAGCGTAGTGTGCGTTCTGTGCACGCTGTCTGCGGTGACACCCCGCCTTCTGATTCTGATTCTGATCCGAAAACTGACGAGCTCCCTTGCTTCTTTCCTCCCCCCCTCCTTTTCTCATTTTCGTCATCATCCTTGTCTTATGCAATTCTGATTACCACCCCTATTGAAACATTTTTTTCCCCGGCCGTCGTGTGGGGTAGTGAATCCGAGGAAATCGCCCCCGCCACGCACGGCGCGTTATCTTAGCACCCGCCCCGCCAAAGTGATTCGCCCCCCATCGTAGGCACGGACGGTTCCTTTTCAAAGCTGGGCTCTCCCTTGCTGGGGCGCCTTTTCTCGGAAGGCCGAGCGGTGGGAAGACGCGCGGCCACTCCCGTTTTCACCCAGACCGACCACCTGACGCAGACTCGTATGCGTCCAGAGCAGTTTCTGAGGATGTCTCAGGCGAGGCGCTTGTTTCAGAAACACGGATACCATATTGCGAGAATGTCTCAGGCGGTTTGTTTGTTTCGGCGAGCAGACTCGTCTACGTCTACATAAAGGTACGAGGTGCCAGGGTAACGCTTCTGGGGTGCGGGGTGCGTTATACTTTCGCCGGAGAGGGGGGGGGTCTTGGGCTACGTTTGGCCCTTCCCAGGGGGCGACAGGGCCGCCTGCCCAGCTCAGGGGATCGCAAACATCGATCAAGGGGGCGTGGACAGGCGACGGGCCCCGCTTCCATGGGAGATCGTAGATTTCCGCCGCCGACCGGGGCGGCACCGGCCGCATTTTGGGGAGGGCCCCCCCCCCGATCCATGGATTTGGCGACCGCGCGCCAGATCCATGGGTCGCTGATCCATGTTTGCGCGCCCCCGACCAGCGGCGGCCGCCGTCGGTTTCGGACAGCCTTTGTCGTTGGGCATCGTCGTACCAATTTGTTCGCTATCCATCTCGGGCGTCCCGAACTCGGCGGCGAGCGAGGGGGGGAAATGAGAAGGATAAGGCCTTCTTAGAATGTTCGGAAGTTTTCTGAGAAGTGTTCTAAGCCTTCCCCGAAGACACTGAGCACTTCTCAGACGGCTCGAGGGTTTCTGAGAAGATCCTCCGCCTTCGAGAAGGCCTTCTACTTTTCTCTCCCCCCCCCTCGCTCGCCGCTGGAGAGCGGGGCTCATTTCGATCCCGCCGGCTCGATTCGAATCGATTTCGCTCGGTTCCGATACCGAGTCGATCCGACCTCGGATTCCGACTTGGATTTCGGTTTCTCCGCTACGCTACGCTCTTCCCGATGGGCCCGAAGGCCGTGCCAATCCAGAACTCGGGGGGTAAAACGTGGCCCGTGCCTCCGGCACCCGGGCAAGCGTTTGATCGTCTTGATCGTCAGGGGCGGGGAGTGAAAGAGGGCGGGGGAAAGGGGGCAGAAGGGAAGAAAACCGCCAGATCTCGTTCGCGGGGGCGTTCACGAAGAACTCCGCGCTGACAGGCACATATTCAATCGGTCCACCTCTGAAGCGGTCGTCCTCGATGGCGCGCTCGACTAGGTGGCCAAGCATACGAAAGAGAATACCAATGCGACAGATGTCCGTGTTCGATGTGTTGGACTAGCAAATATCTCTGGCGGTTGCGCCTGTTTCTCCATTCTGTGACTGGATGTTGCGCTAGAGCCGCCTCCAGCCGACGCTTCATGCGATGGCCAGTAAGCTTCCATGCTTCTTCCTCCAAACGTACCCACACAACTATAAGCCTCAACATTTTCCTCTGTAGCGCGTCCAGCTTGTCGAGTTCTGTTTGGGTGATTGGCGTTGTGGTCAGACCGTAGAGGACAGACGGCGTCACCACGGAGTCGAACAGACGCAGGCGCAATTTGATCGGAATGTTGCGGCTCTGCATGGCGTCTGCAAACTGATGGTGCTTAAGCCAAGCGCACTTCATGCGGTGCTCCAAGTTGAATTTACCGCGCATCCTCAAATCGCCGCTCAGCAGCCGGCCAAGGTATTTGCGCGTGCCCGCGTGCTTGACAACCTCCACCATCCCGCCGCCGGCATCGAGGAAGCGCGGGACCTCGTCTGCTGCAACGTTGACATTTGTTGTCCGGATTTTCGTTTTCCGAGCGTTGACTGACAAACCGGCTCTGCTCAGCTCCTTCACGAGGCAATCGGGCATAAGCAATACATCATCAAGCGACCGAGCACATAAGAGCAAATCGTCTGCATACCGCATGGTCGTCAAGCGCCCGCTTCGCGGGTTCAGCAAGAGACCGCAGATGTCATGCCGAGCCTGCCACCGGTTCGTTACTGCATTCAGCGCAGCGTTGAAGTGCATCGGACTAACCACATCACCCTGCCTAACACCGCGTTCAATGTCGAAATGACAGCTATCTACAATTCTGCCTGGAGCGGTGTACAAGCATTGAAGCAGCGTGCGGTACTCGACAGGAGCTCTTTGCTCTGACGTGGCAGGGTATAGCGCACGATGTTCAATCCGGTCGAAAGACTTGGTCAAAGCGATGCTCACGATCCATACCGGCGAATCAAGCCCAATTGATTTTTGAATGAATTTCGAGCTGCTCTCGCGGCTGGCTGGGCTCCAGAAAGGTTTTGAGGCTGGCGTGCAATATTCTGGCGAGGATCTTGTATGAGATGTCCAGGATCGCCCATGGCCACCGCGGGGGCCTCATTGGTTGTCGATTTCCGCCGATTATATTTCCGACTTGGCTGCATAGTTCCGCCGATCGAAGTCAATTCCGCAAAAAATCAGCAGAAATCATGGGATCCTTCTATATCATCGTAAGTCCGTATTTCGAGTGCATCGGCGTCGGCTAGCGTCTGGTAGTCGGTACAACGTACGCCGATTCAGCCTCGAATCGGCGTCGATTCAGCGTCGATCTAACGTCGATTAGCCTCGATCGGCGCCGGCTCGCAAGAGCCAGCAAATTCTATGGCAGGATCCCCTGAGTTGCCGCCCCGAAGGGAGAGGGGGCAGCACGACAGGCTCGGGCCGCGCTGACGCGGCGGCGACCCCGGCGCGGGCGTGCAGTGATGAGCGGTGCCAGTGGCCCCAGAGGCGGCAGGAGGAGGAGGAGGAGGAGGAGGAGGAGGAGGAGGAGGAGGAGCAGCTGGAAGTGGTGAGACATCAGGTGGTGGCTTGGAATCCCCCAAAAGTCACCGCCGGGTTTTGGAGCACGGGGTCGCCGCCGAGTCTCGTGGCTCCTGGGCCCTCCAGCATGCTGGACATCCTCGACAAGCCACCAAGTCTCCCGAGACTCACCGCCAGGTGTTGTCACCACCGCGTTTCGGGACTACCAAGCGCCGGGCGGAGAGCCGCGACCGCTCGGGGCTGAGCACCTCCCGCGAGGATGTCGGGCGCCAGCGGCGACGGCCTCGCGGCGTGAGCCTGCCGCCTGTGCACCACCCGCCTGGCGCCCACGCTGGGCCTGGCGCCCTGCCCTGCAGTGTTCGCGTGGGGGGAATTCGACACGGACACAAAGACGCGTGCGTACCGGAGGATGTGTGTGAACATGTGGGAAGGTGAGAGCAAGAGATAATGCCTCAGACTGTGCAAGAGAGATTGGGAATGCTGGAAGTTGTGTCTCTTCATGGGTGCCCCCTTGCTGTCTGCGGCCCGCGGGCCTGGCCGAGGAAGGCACCCACCAGGACCTGGGCCTGGAGGATGGGCCACGCTGAGGCCCGGTGGTGGTGGAGGACTTTTTCGCCGTCGGAGGGGGAGGGAGGTCGAAGAAGGCTTCGTTGGCTCTCTTGGGCTCGCTCGTCTCGGAATGCTTACGAGTTTCGGTCCAACACGTCACCTGGGCGTCGGGGGGAAGAAGACTAGGGGTGTGCGTGTGTGTGTGTGTGTTGTGTGTTGTGTGTTGTGCGTTGTGTGTTGTGTGTTGTGTTGTGTCGCCGGTTCCCCATGTCCTAAGATGGGGTTCTTGTTTCCCAAATCCTAAGATGGGTTTTTTGTTATTACTTAGACGCCGCCTACTCCTCCTCCTTTTTCTCCTTATCCTCCCCTCTCCTCCTCATACCCAGACTTACTCATACACAGACTGGCCCACACCCAGACTTACTCATACCCAGATTTACTCTCACACACACAAAATTATTCTTACTCGGACCTACTCATAATCAGACCTACTCCTACTCAGACTTACTCATGGTGAGACTCACGCACGCCCCGGTCGCGGCCGTTTTGTGGGCATCCCTCAAGCAGTTTGCTTGTTTTCTGTCCCTACATCCTTGGCTACCGGAGCAGATTGTGAGGATGTCACAGGCGGGGCGCTGGTTCCAGCTCCCCTTGAGGGGAGCCGCCAGGGGTTATCTCACGGTCCCGTTCGCGGCCGTTGTGTTGGGATGTCTCAGGCGGCTTGCCTGTCCCAACATCCTTTGCTTTCGGAGCAGATTTGGAGGATGTCTCGAGCGAGGCGCTCATTTTCACCCGCGTAAGTGGAGCCGCCAGGGGTTATCTCACGGTCCCGTTCGCGGCCGTTTCGTGGGGATGTCTCAAGCGGTTTGCTTGTTTTCTGTCCAATGTCATTCGCTTCGGGAGCAGATTTGCGAGGCGCTCATTTCCCCCCCCCCAGCGGGAGCCGCCAGGGGTTATCTCACGGTCCCGTTTGCGGCCGTTGTGTTGGGATGTCTCAAGCGGTTTGCCTGTTTTCTGTCCCAACATCCTTCGCTTTCGGAGCAGATTTGGAGGATGTCTCGAGCGAGGCGCTCATTTTCACCCCCCTAAGGGGAGCCGCCAGGGGTTATCTCACGGTCCCGTTGCTGTTTTGTGGGGATGTCTCAAGCGGTTTGCTTGTTTTCTGTCCCAATGTCATTCGCTTTCGGAGCAGATTTGGAGGATGTCTCGAGCGAGGCGCTCATTTTCACCCCCGTAAGGGGAGCCGCCAGGGGTTATCTCATGGTCCCGTTCGAGGCCGTTTGGTGGGGATGTCTCAAGGTCTCAAGCGGTTTGCTTGTTTTCTGTCCCAACATCCTTCGCTTTCGGAGCAGATTTGGAGGATGTCTCGAGCGAGGCGCTCATATTCACCCCCAGGAGGGCAGATTTTGAGGATGTCTCGATCGGTGGCCAGACTCGCCGGCACAGATTTTCCTCAGGATGCCACAGGAGGTTCCAACAGATTCCAGGAGGCCCCAGGAGACCACATGAGGTCCCAGGGGGGCATCAGGAGGCCACAGAAAGATTCAAGAGGCCACAATGTCCCAAGAGGCTCTAAGAGGCCCCAGGAAACTCCGGGAGGCCTCAGGAAGCCACAGGAGGCCCCAGGAGGCCAGAGGAAGCGCCAGGAGGTTTCGGAAGGCAGCAAGAGGCCCCGAGAGGCCCCAGGAGCAGGAGGCCTCAGAAGGCAACAAGAGTGGCTCCAATCCGATGTGTTTTACGCATGTTCCTATATATTGGGCCTCACCTGGAGCACGAATCCTTGATGTTCTACGTATGTTTCTATATATTGTCATTCTCCTGTGTACTTATGTTCCTATAGGGCCTCTCCTGGGGCACGAGTCCTTGGTGTTTTACGTGTGTTCCTATAGATTGCCCCCTTCTCCTGTGGCTCCAATCCGCTAAATTTTATGTACGTCTGCTGCTATATATTGAGCCTCTCCTGGGCCCAGGAGGCCCCAAGAGGCTCCTGGAGGCCCCAGGAAGCCCCAGTAGGTTTCAGGAGGCCCCAGGAGGCCCCAGGAGGACCCAGGCTCATGCGCAGAGACGCGGTCGTACTACTGAGGCTCATTCACACTCCAATTCATTCTCAGTCAGATTCATGACCAGACCGTCACAACTGAAGCCCGCTTGTATTCGAAAGCTCTTGTGCCTAGACACTCACGGCGGACAGGTTCATGCGAGTATATCCACATATGGGGAGCTCCACGCAGTGAATCATTATTACTTGGACGCCTTCTACTCCTCCTTCTCCCTCTTCTCCTCCCCTCTCCTTCGCTTTCGGAGCAGATTTGGAGGATTTTTCACCCCCCATAAGGGGAGCCGCCAGGGGTTATCTCACGGTCCTGTTCGCGGCCGTGTTGTGGGGTTGTCTCAAGCGGCGCTTCGCTCGAGACATCTTCCAAATCTGTTCCGGAAGCAAAAAATGCTGTGGGGCAAACCGCTTGAGACATCCCCACAAAACGGCCGCGAACGGGACCGTGAGATAACCCCTGGCGGCCCCCCTTATGGGGCGTGAAAATGAGCGCCTCGCTCGAGACATTCTCCAAATCTGCTCCGAAAACACAAGAAGTTGGGACAGAAAACGAACAAACCGCTTGAGACATCCCCACAACAGTCGCGAACGGGGGTGAAAATGAGCGCCTCGCTCGAGACGTCCTCCAAATCTGCCCCGAAAGCGAAGGATGTTGGGACAGAAAACAAGCAAACCGCTTGAGACATCCCCACAACACGGCCGCGAACGGGACCGTGAGATAACCCCTGGCGGCTTCCCCCCCCAGGTGGGCCAGATTTTGAGGATGTCTCGATCGGTGGCCAGACTTGTGGGCACAGATTTTCCTCAGGATGCCACAGGAGGCTCCAGCAGGCTCCAGGAGGCCCCAGGAGACCACATGATGCCCCAGGAGGCACCAGGAGGCCACAGGAAAACTCACGAGGCCACAAGATGTTCCAAGGGGCTCTAGGAGGCCTCAGGAAGCTCCGGGAGTCCTCGGGAAGCCACAGGAGGCCCCAGGAGGCCAGAGGAAACGCCAGGAGGCCTCGGAAGGCAACAGGAGGCCCCGAGAGGCCCCAGGAGCAGGAGGCCTCAGAAGGCAACAAGAGTGGCTCCAATCCCATGTGTTTTACTCTGCTCCTATACACTGGGCCTCTCTTGGGGCACGAGTCCGTTGTGTTTTACGCGTGTTCCTATAGATTGCGGCCTCTCCTGGGGCACGAATCCTCACTAGGAGGTCCCAGGAGGCCCTAAGAGGCTCCTGGAGGCCCTAGGAAGCCCCAGTAGGCTTCAGGAGGCCCCAGGAGGCCCCAGGAGGGCCCAGGCTCATGCGCAGAGACGCGCTCGCACTACTGAGGCTCATTCATACTTCAATTCATTTTCAGTTAGATTCGTGACCAGACCGTCACAGCCGAAGCCCGCTTACATTCGAAAACTCGTGCGCCTAGACATTCACGGCGGACAGGTCCGTGCGAATAGATGCACATATGGGGAGCTCCACGCAGTGAATAATTGTGTGTTGTGTGGTGCGTAGTGTGTGGTGTGTGGTGTATGGTGTGTGGTGCGTGGTGCGTTGTGTGTGTGTGTGGTATGTGGTGTGTGGTGTGTGGTGTGGTATGTGGTGTGTGGTGTGTGTATTTGTATTTGTGTGCGCGTGCGTGTGCGTGTGCGTGTGCGTGTGCGTGTGCGTCTGCGTGTGTGTGTGTGCGTGCGTGTGTGTGTGTGTGTGTGTGTGTGTGTGTGTGTGTGTGTGTGTGTGTGTGTGTGTGTGTGTGTGTGTGTGCGTTTGTGTGTGTATGTGTGTGTGTGTGGGTGTGTGGGTGTGTGGGTGAATGGATGGGCGCGTGGGTGTGTGCGTTTGTGTGTGTATGTGTGTGTGTGGGTGTGTGGGTGTGTGAATGGATGTGGGTGTGTGGGTGTGTGCGTGTATGGGTGTTTGTGGGTGCGGGTGTGTGGGTGTGGGTGCGGGTGCGGGTGTGGGTGTGGATGTGTGGGTGGGTGGGGTGGGGGTGGGGGGTGGGGGTGGGGTGGGGGTGGGGGTGGGGGTCAAGTTAGCCAGCTCGAACGAGCCAGAGGCTCCGTCCACTCCCACCCGTCCTCCCACAACATAAGAAGAAAGTGTGTCGCGTCCGACGCCTGTCGCTCATCTTAAACCGCGGGCGGCTAGACGTTCAGCGCGCGACATGAGCTGCGTCCTATTCTTGCCGCGTATTGAATAAAATCGACGAGAAACAAGACCGCGCGCGAGGTACGCCGCGCCCCGCTGCGGCCTCTCATGTTGCATCGTCGGCGGCAACATGTCCAACGCGCGAACTGCGCTACGGATTCCTAAGGATGCCTAAGGATTCCGAAGGATTCGTAGGGATTCCTAAGGATTCCCATGCATTCCTTTGGATGCCTCAGCCTGCCTCCGTTTCAGCCTCAGCCTCAGCCTGCCTCGGCTTGCCTCAGCCTCAGCCTGCCTCGGCCTCAGCCTCAGCCTGCCTCAGCCTCAGCCTCAGCCTGCCTCGGCTCAGCCTGCGTCGGACTCAGCCTCAGCCTGCCTCAGCCTCAGCCTCAGCCTCAGCATCAACCTGCCTCGGCTTGCCTCAGCCTCAGCCTCAGCCTGCCTCGGCCTCAGCCTGCCTCGGCCTCAGCCTGCCTCAGCCTCCCCTCGTCCCCCCCCCTTTCCCCCCCCCCATTCAGCATCACCTTGTCTGAGATTCGGCCTGCGTCGGCCTCAGCCTCAGTCTCAGCCTCAGCCTTTCTCGGCCTGAGCCTGCCTCGGCCTCAGCTCCAACCTGCCTCTGCCTCAGGTTGCCTCAGCCTCAGCCTCAGCCTCAGCCTGTCTCAGCCGCAGCCTGCTTCAGCATCAGTCTCAGCCTTAGCCTCAGCCTGCCTCGGCTTGCCTCGGCCTCAGCCTCAGCCCGCCCCGGCCTCAGCCTCAGCCTCAGCCTGCCTCAGCCTCAGCTTCAGCCTGCCTCAGCCTCAGCCTGCATCTGCCTCAGCCTCAGCCTGCCTCAGCCGCAGCTTGCCGCAGCCACAGCCTCAGCCTCAGCCTCAGCCTCAGCCTGCCCCAGCTTCAGCTTCAGCCTCAGCCTCAGCCTGCTTCGGCGTGCCTCAGCCTCAGCCTCAGCTTGCCCGGGCCTCAGCCTCAGCCTCAGCCTGCCTCAGCCTCAGCGTCAGCATTTCAGCCTCAGCCTGCATCAGCCTCAGCCTCAGCCTCGGCGCGTTTCAGCCTCAGTCTCATCCTGCCTCAGCCTCAGCCCGCTTCAACCTCAGCGTCAGCATGTCTCGGCCTCAGCTTGCGTCAGTCTCAGTCTCAGCCTGCCTCAGCCTCAGTCCGCTTCAGCCTCAGCCTCAGCCTGCCTCGGCGTGCCTCAGCCTCAGCCTCAGCCTGCCTCGGCCTCAGCCTGCCTCGGCCTCAGCCTGCTTCAGCTCGGGCATTCCAGATATGGCACAGGACGAGTGTTCTGGGAACACGAATATCACAAAGTGGTTCACAGTTGGTACACGACTGTTGTTCTGGGAACACGGAAAACACGAAGTGGCTTACGGTTGGTTCCGGGCATTCAAAATGTGGCCTGGGAGTGGTGTTTTGGGAACACGAAGAACACGAAGTGGCCCACAGTTGGTTCCGGGCATTCAAAATGTGGCCTGGGAGTGGTGTTCTGGGAAGGCGGAGAACACGAAGTGGCCTACAGTTGGCTCCGGGCATTCAAAATGTGGCCTGGGAGCGGTGTTCTGGGAACACGAAGAACACGAAGTGGCCTACAGTTGGCTCCGGGCATTCAAAATGTGGCTTGGGAGCGGTGTTTTGGTGAGTCCCCGGATCCTCCCCGGCACCCGCCCAGACCTCCTCTGGGGAGTTTCGGGGGGTCCCCGGATTCTCCCCGGCATCCGCCCAGACCCCTTTTGGGGAGTCAAGATGATATGTTTTGAGCCCACTAGAAACGTATCAGTCTTCGCAGCTGTGTAACACAAGCGTAAACGCTGCGACTTTTTTGGCAGGTAGGACAGGGGGTCCCGCGTAGGGTTGGCCAGGCGTCCGCGCGCGCGTTGCGCGCCGCGTCCCATTGCTGGTATGTTTTTTTGATTTGCTGGTGGTTTTCGCAGCGTCGACGACAAGAGAGTCCATGCTGACGAGAAAAACGTTGGCTTTGTAATGACGCGTCCGCCCGCTTAGGGATAGCCTAGTGATGTTCATTCCGTCCCATTCCTGCTACACGTTTCGCAATTCGGCGACATGTTGGCGAGAAAAAAATGAGTTTGTGCTGTTTTGTGATAGTTGGGACGGCGGGGGTGCTATCGGCCGGCTACGTGGGGATGTGGGAGTGTTTCATCATAGGAAATAAGGAAAGGGAGTGGAAAGGTGGGTGGGGGTGGGGGTTAAGTTAGCCAGCTCGAACGAGCCAGAGGGCTCCGTCCACTCCCACCCGCCCTCCCACAACATACGAAGAAAGTGCGTCGCGTCCGACGCCTGTCGCTCATCATATATCGTGGGCGGCTAGATGCTCGGGGGTCTCCTGAGGCACTTGCTTGAATCGTATTTGCTTGAGGCATTATGATTTGCCGCCCGCCCAGTTCCTCAACCCGACGGGCTGCAGCATCGACGACAAGAAAGTCCATGTTGACGAGCAGGCGTCTCCGCGCGATGCGCGCCGCGTCCCATTCCCGCAGCGCGATTCGCAGCGCCGACGAGGAGAAAACACATGTTGGCTAGAAAAACGTCGACGGTGCTGTGTGTTTTTTTGACGGGTAGGACGGGGGGTCCCGCGTTGGGTTGGCCAGGCGTCCGCGCGCGATGCGCGCCGCGCCCCATTCCTGCTACGTTTTTCGCAGCGACGACGACCAGAAAACCCATGTGGTAGGACGCGACCGCCCGCTTAGGGCCACCCAAACGATGTGCATCCCGTCCCATTCCTGCTACCCCTTTCGCAAGTCGACGACGCGCTGGCGAAACAAAAATTCAGTTTGTGTTGTTTTTTTGACACGGAGGACGGCGGAATTGGCATCGGCCGGCTCGGTGGGGATGCGGGGGCGTTTAATGATAGGAAGTAAGGGTGGGGGTGGGGGCGATGGTCAAGTTAGCCAGCTCGAGGGAGCCTCCCACAACATAATAAGCAAGTGCGTCGCGTCCGACGCCTGTCGCTCATTTTTAATCGCGGGCGGCTAGATGTTCAGCGCGCGACACGAGCTGCGTCCTGAGGAAGACAGGGAGGGAGGGAGAAACTGAGGAGGGATAGGAGACTGCCTCCTGCTGGAGGCATTATGACTCGCCGCCCGCCCAGCTCCTCAAGCCGACGGGCCGCAGCGTCGACGACAAGACAGTTTATGTTGACGAGCAGGCGTCCCCGCGCAATGTGCGCCACGTCCCATTCCCGCTACACGATTCGCAGCGCCGACGAGGAAAAAAACACAGGTTGCCAAAAACAAAGTCGACGTTGCTGTGTTTTTTGACTGGTCGGACGGGGGGTACCACGTAGGGTTGGCCAGGCGTCCGCGCACGACGTGCGCCGCGCCCCGTTCTTGCTACACTTTTCGCAGCGTCGACGACAAGAAAGTCCATGCTGATAAGACAAACGTTGAATTCGTTTTGTTTTTTGATGGGTAAGACGCGACGACCCGCTTAAGGTTACCCTATCGATATTCATTCCGATTCATTCCTGTTACAATTTTCGCACCTCGATGACATGTTGGCGGGAAACAGTGGAGTTTGTGTTCTTTCGACAGTTAGTACAGCGGGGTTGCTATCGGCCGGTTGGGTGGTGATGTGGGGGTGCTGAATCGTAGAAGCAACGATACAGGTCAAGTTAGCCACCTCGAACGAGCCAGAGGGCTCCGTCCACTCCCACCCGCTTCCCCACAACAAGAAGCAAGCGCGCGCGCGTCGCGCCCGACGCCTGGTGCTCATCTTAAACCGTGGGCGGCTAGACGTTCAGCGCGCGACCCGGGCTGCGTCTTGCTCCTGCTACGTATTGAGCAACGTCGACGAGAAACAAGACCGCGCGCGGTGTACGCCGCGCCCCGTTCCGGCCTCTCATGGTGCATCGTCGGCGACAAAATGCCCAGCGCGCGAAATGCGCCGCGTTTCATTCCAGCCGCGCGTCTTGCACCGCCAAACTCGTTTCGATCTTGCCGCGCAGGGAAGAGGAGGAGGAGGAGGAGGAGGAGGAGGAGGAAGAGGGGAGGGAAAGAGGGAAAGAGGGAGAAATTGAGGAGGAAGAGGGGAATGCCTCTTGGGAGTTCGCGGGGCGTCTTGGGAGTTCTCTGGTATACGCCTGGCAGCCTCTTGGATGTATCTTCCGGATTGGAAACATTCTCAACACAAGTAGGTGCTAACCTCACATTCTTTCAAACACCAAATGCAAATCAATATCTGCGCCCCCCGCCCCCCCCCCCCCGGACTTCCTTGGCGTTTGTTTCTACCTTTTCGGGGGTCTCCTAAGGCAATTGCTTGAATCGCATTTGCTTGACGCATTATGAATTGCCGCCCCCCCCCCACAGCTCCTCAACCCGACGGGCCGCAGCGTCGACGACAAGAGGACCACGTTGACGAGCAAACGTCTCTGCGCGATGTGCGCCGCGTCCCATTCCCGCAGCGCGAATCGCAGCGCCAGCGAGGAGAAAACACATGTTGGCAAGAACAACGTCGACGTTGCGGTGTTTTTTTTTGGCTGGTAGGACGGGGGTATCCGCGTAGGGTTGGCCAGGCGTCCGCGCGCGATGCGCGCCGCGTCCCACTTTTGCAGCATTTTTCGCCGCGTCGACGACAAGAAAGTCCATGATGACGAGAAAACTTTAAATTCGTATTGCTTTTGATGGGTAGGACGCGACCACCCGCTTAAGGTGACCCAGGCGACGTTCATTCCGACCCATTCTTGGTACCATTGTCGCAAGTCGACGACACGTTGGCGAGAATAAAGTTGAGTGTGGATTGTTTCCTTGGCAGTTAGGACGGCGGGTTTGCAATCGGTTGGCTAGGTGGGGATGCGGCGGTGTCTAATCATAAGAAGTAAGGATGGGATTGGGGGTGGAGGTGGGGATGGCCGTGGCCGTGGCCGTGGCCGTGGCCGTGGCCGTGGCCGCGGTCGTGGTCGCGGCCGTGGGCGTGGCCGCGGCCGCGGCCGTGGCCGCGGCCGAGGCCGAGGCCGAGGCCGAGGCCGAGGCCGTGGCCGTGGCCGTGTGCGTGTGCGTGTGCGTGTGCGCGTGCGTGTGCGTGTGCGTGTGCGCGTGCGCGTGCGCGTGCGCGTGCGCGTGCGCGCGTGCATGGGTGTGCGCGTGCGTGTGTGTGCGCGCGTGTGTGCGTGAGTGGGTGTGCGTGTGGTGTGCGCGTGGGCGTGTGTGCGTGTGTACGCGTGTGTGCGTGTGTGCGCGTGTGCGTTTGTGCGCGTGTGCGCGTGTGCGCGTGTGTGCGTGTGTGCGTGTGTGCGTGTGTGGGTGTGCGCGTGTGCGTGTGCGCGTGTGTGCGACTATGCGTGTTCGTTTACCATATCAGGCTTGGCACTCTGAAATATCCCAAATGTGGCGGCCCCGTTTCATTTCAGCTCGTCCCGTGGCACCCCCCCGTCCAAGCACATGCGTCGGGCCATGACTCTAGGCCTCCCAGATGAGGTCATAATACATGGTAGGATATCCGTAAGGGTTTCGCCCCCTGCCGCTGGCCCCCTCTCTCGGAGAATGGGCCATGAAAGAGCTAAGTCATGAGGTCTTGGCGCTGTCGTGAAGCAGTATCGAAACTTCATGCGAAGCCGATTCGCAATCAGCAAAACCAACTGATCACAAGAGGGGTTACCACACCTGGCGATTGGTAAGACGTGTATGGTTTACGGGCTTGGTTACCACACCTTGCGATTAAAGGGCCGAGGGAGTTCTCGCAGTTTGGGTTACCACGCCTTGCGATGGATGTGCGTGAAGGGTGGCACCGAATTTCAGAAATGTGGCAATCCCTCCCTGACCCCGCGGATCTGCGTAAGGGGTGGCATTTAGAAATGTGGCAAATCCCTGTGTTTTTGGACCCTGACCCCGCGGATCTGCGTGAGGGGTGGCACCGAATTTCAGAAATGTGGCAAATCCCTTGTGTTTTTGGACCCTGACCCCGCGGATCTGCGTGAGGGGTGGCACCGAATTTCAGAAATGTGGCAAATCCCATGTGTTTTTGGACCCTGACCCCGCGGATCTGCGTGAGGGGTGGCACCGAATTTCAGAAATGTGGCAAATCCCATGTGTTTTTGGACCCTGACCCCGCGGATCTGCGTGAGGGGTGGCACCGAATTTCAGAAATGTGGCAAATCCCCTGTGTTTTTGGACCCTGACCCCGCGGATCTGCGTGAGGGGTGGCACCGAATTTCAGAAATGTGGCAAATCCCATGTGTTTTTGGACCCTGACCCCGCGGATCTGCGTGAGGGGTGGCACCGAATTTCAGAAATGTGGCAAATCCATGTGTTTTTGGACCCTGACCCCGCGGATCTGCGTGAGGGGTGGCACCGAATTTCAGAAATGTGGCAAATCCCATGTGTTTTTGGACCCTGACCCCGCGGATCTGCGTGAGGGGTGTTGATTTCGAGCCCCCCCAGCAATTCAGACAACGCGCCCAGGGGGTGCTAAAAAGCCGGTTTGGGCCTCCCCCCTCCTCGCGCGGTCAATCAACTAGTTACAGTAACCAGCAATAAGCAGAACTGTAACACTGGAAACTACAAGCTACAACTGGTACAGGAAACTGCGAATCCCGCTCCTCGCAGCCTGGTGGCCCCACAAGGGGGGCCGGCGGATTTGCGCCGCATCGCCGATGCACAGGCGACGCGGCCCGATGTGGAGCCCGAGTGTCTCCACGCCGACGTCGCCTATGCAGCGCCGATGTCGCCGATGTACCGCATCGACGACGCATCGGTGGTGCATCGACGATGCGGCGCGATCCTCCCACCCCCCCCCTACTCAGACCCCATCTGGGAGACCTCCACTGATGCGTTGATCCCCTTCTTCCTAGCCCCGCTCGCCAGATTTCCGAGGAGGAGCGAATACGAGCGCGAGCCCGTGCCCGAGGGGGCGCTGCGCAGTTGGGTCAGCTTCCTCGCCATCTTCACCGGGCGCCACACAGCAGGCACCGAGTTCACGATCGGCCCCCTCTTCGTCGTCCACGGGGCGAGAGCGATGGACGTGCTGCTGGGGCTGTTCCTCGGGAACATCCTCGCCACCCTCACGTGGCGGTTCGTGGTCGCGCCCCTGGCGGTGCGGAAGCGGCTGACGACGTTCTACTTGGTGGAGCGGGTGTGCGGGGCGAAGGCCAAGACGGTGTACTCCCTCGTCGGTGGTCTGATCCTCGCCGTGATCTCGGGAGCCATGTTCGCGGTCTCCGGCACCGCCGTGGGCGTCCTCTTTGAGGTCGACATGCCGGGTCTGAACGACTTCTTGCCCGATTCCTGGGCCTGGGTCGGCGTCGTGGTGCTCTGTGGCGCCGTGACCTCGCTGACCGCGGCCTTCGGCTACGACGTGGTATCGCGGTTCTCGATGCTCATCACGCCCTACATGATCGCCGTCGTCATCTATCCTGTGGCTCTCGGCGCATGCCGCCACTGTGTCCCAGCTTTAGGTCAGAGGCCTCTGGGATGCCCGTGTCTTTGGCAGCCTCGTGGAATCTTCTCGGGACACGAATTTTGGGGTGCTTTCGGGCCTCTCGGTGGCCCTCCTGGGGACGCTCCACTTCGCACCCCTCACGTCGCGCCCAGGGGCACGGTGGCGGATTTCGGCGTGCGCAGCCTTCAGCTGCTGGAGGTCGACTCCGTGGAGGCCTTCTGGAGGGTCGCGAACGAGAAGGTCTGGACCGGGCAGACCCGGGGAGGCTACTCGAGGTACGGCCTGGGCCATTGCGTCTGCGCGGGCTGGTTCGTCGATCTGGTTCTGCATTTCGGCCAGCTCGACCAGACCATTTTGCGGTGCTCGAGCGACAGCACAGGAGGGGCAAAGGCATATGATCTCGGAGCTCCGCTCGGGTCTCTCGGACCTGCGCTGGGCCCCGCGGCGGCGCCTGCGGCGGCGCCCCTGGCGCGCTCCGCGCGCCAGGGAGGGGGGGGGGTCCAGCGCCGATGCGAGAAATATCCGCGCGGGGCTCCGAAATCACCGATCCACCCGTTTCCATGGTGGTGCAGGTACGGCAAAACCGCCAGCGTCGGTTGGTGCTCCGCCAGCGGCATGTTCATCGGCCACTACTTCACGTGGATCGTGGCCGGGCTCCTGTACGCCGTGCAGCTCCAGGACGACCCCACCAACGAGAGCGTGGCGCCGGGGCCCATGGCCAAGCACGTGGCGGGCATCAACGGGCTGATCTGCATCATCCTCGCGGGCTGGAGCACGGCGAACCCGTGCATGTACGAGGCTCGAGGAAGAATCAGGCGGGAAAAATCACACAGACACAAATAATCGCCGATTCCCCAGAAACTATAGGAAACTATGGGAAGTGGGGGGGAAGACAGAAACCCAGAAACTACATAAAGATGGGGAATCTGGTTATTTGTGTCTATTTATTTGTGTGTCCCAGTTCCCCTTCAAAGAAGCACGGCAGAGACAATGTTTTGGAGCGACGCGGACTTCCTTGGATCTGCGCGGGGCCTCCTCTCTGGCGGCGCCGCTCCCTTGACGCGCTCCGCCCGAGAAATCCGCGCGGACTTCCGATCATTTATGTGCTTGTGGAATTTGTTGTGCCTCCAGGTCATCGAGACAAAAAGAACCCCTAATCCGAATAACACGATGAAGGCGTGGCCTCATTTAGGTATCCGTCTACGTATTAGGGATAATCATCATTCTGGGCGGCTTGGTCTGATACATCTGCAGAGAGGACCTCCTTATCCCTAATCTTTGTTGTCCTCCTAACTGTGGTATCCCCAAAGGGTTAGGAGTAGTTTTATTGCTCATCATCCAGAGGCGGGCCTCGCGCTGCAGTCTGTGCTCGGCTCCCGCTGGAGCACCCCCACAGTCACCCTCGGCCTGGGCGTGGTCGGCACCGCGGCGGCGCTCTTCCCGGTGTTGCTAGAAGTCAGTCGGGCATGTCCCTCTACAGCAGGATCTTATATGGGGACGATGTTTCGATTATTGTTCGACTATATTTGAATATCTATGAGCATTTGTCATTTGTCTTCCAAATTCTGCCTGTAGTCGGACATGCCCGACCTGATGCTAGAAGTGCCCCTGGCCCAAGGTGGCCTCAGGAATTCCAAGGAGGCCCCCACGGCCTCCAGAGCACCCCTCGCGAGACCTTGAGGGCCCCAGGAATTCCAGAATTCTAGGCCTAGGTGCGGTCGGAGTAGATGGGGTCGGAGGATCGCGCCGCATCGCCGATGCATCGACGATGCGGCTCGATGTAGCGTCCGATGTTCCCCACGCCGACGTCACGGATGCGTCGCCGACGTCGCCGACGTCGCCGATGCATCGCCGATGCATCGGCGATGCATTGGCGATGCGGCGCGACCCTCCGACACCATCTGCTCGGACCCCATCCAGGAGGCCTCTAATCCCTCACGAGGCCTAGAGAGCCCCAGGAGTTCCAGAGTTTAGAGAAGAGCTGGGGGTTACCTTGGGCCAGGGGCACCTTTAGCAACCCCCGAGGTGGTGGTGATGAAGGTGCTCGAGGCCCTGGCCTTTGGCGGGCTGCTTCTGCTGCCCGTCGGGGTCGTGCTGGTCGTGGACACTCTGGTGCTGCCCCGCCTTGGGCTCGACAGCGAGCGCTGCGCCGACGAGGCTGGCTCCACCAACTGGCCTGCCGCTGCAGCGTGGGCGGTGACCGGGCGGGGCTACAGTCGACCCGCATAGGAAGGATCAGCGACTTTCCAAGGGTGCCCGTGCATCCTTCCCCTTCCGCCCGTCCTCGGCCCGTCTCCGCTAGCCGCGCCGCTTACGTCGCAAAGTGTCGACAGGGCTTCCAAGGCCCTTGCATCCTTATCGTGCATCCTTATCATACGGGTTGAATGTAGGACAGAGGTACATCGTTCCAGGTCGTTCCAGAACGCTCTCAGAGCGTTCCGGAGCGCTCTGGCACGGCCGCGGCGCTCGACGCAGCCCTCAGAATCGCTGGATCTCAGACATCTCTAGCTCATGGTAGGTTCGCGCCGTTTCGACTGGCGGCGACCTCGCCGTTGGCGTTCAACGTTGGACGCCGCTGGCGATCCAGCATCGGCCCATCGTCGAACGATCTGACATTTAGGAAACGGCCGATCGTTCAAGGCTGAAGCATCCCCGCGGTGTCAGAAACCGACGCCGAAGTCGGCACGACACGAACCTGCCGTATCCCGGTCCCACTTTGGCCCTGTCCGGGCCTCGTCTCAGGTGACTGTGGCCGTGGAGTTGCCACCGGTGGTCGCGGGGAAGCTGGCGGTGTTCTTCGCGCCGCTCGTCGGCATCCCGCTGGCGGCGCTGCTGTACGTCGGGCTGTCGTGCTGGTCCGCCAGGAGGAGCGCACACAGCGCGGACGCCGTGGCCTCCGAGGCGCCGCCAGGCGTCGCACCCAGAGAGGAGCAGGTGTGAGTCGAGCAGTGGCCAAGCGTCCGGGCTTGCCTAACGTCCCGCCGAAGAATGTTTTAAGAACCGTTTTGTGGTCTGCACGAAATGTTTTCAGAACTTGTCTGTCTGAGACTGTCTTGTTTTGACAGATTGTCTTCATGTTCTAAGACAATTATTGCTTTTGTTATCAGAACGTTTCTGGGTTCTGAAGAACGTCGAGGTAGGCGTACTGGAATGCCGGGACGTCTGGTCCCCGCTCAAGCGAGAGCCATCGTGTGCCCAGCAGAAGCGGTCATCGCTCTGCTTTACAGAGTGGGCGCCGAACTCGAGCCAACGCCACAATCAGGTCATGTGTTGTCTCTCTCTCTCTCTCCCTTTCCGTTTTTTGAGGCGGGCCTGGCCTGTTCACATGAATTCGTGATTTCTTCCCGTCGGTCATACGAGCCGCCAGAGGTGGAAGCAGCAGAGCATGGCAGTTTTCGAGCTCCTGTACGCAGGGCTCACCAGGAGCGAGGGGAGGGTGTAATCTTAGGTCGGGCCTGTCCCCATACAGGGGATTTTGGGCGAAAAAGTAAAAATACTCAAACAATGCTCCAACAATGCGCAAACTAGTCAAAACGTCGTCCCCATATTATTTTTTACTATTTTTGAATATCCCTCCTGTGGAGGGACGAGCCCGACTGAGGTGCAACCATCTTCCCTCCATTCGTCCTCGCCTCGAGCCGGCACTGGCACAGTCTCTGGGCAGCGTGCCGCCCGCGAGCACAGCATGAGCCTGGACTCTCCCCGAGGTCGACGGGCGATTCGTGGGCGGGTGCCGGCGACGCCTGGGAAAAGCACACATCTTCGGAGGTTCGGCGGCGAGCGAAGGGGGGAAGTCAGAAGGGACGCGCCCTCTCAGAAGGCTCGAAAGTCCCGGGGCCTTCTGAGAAGTTTTCTAAGCGTTCCCCGAAGACACAGAAAACTTCTTAGAAGGCGCGAGGGCTTCTGAGAAGTCCCGCCGCCTTCTGAGGAGGCCTTCTCCTTCTCACTCCCCCCCCCTCGCTCGCCGCCAAGAGGTTGGTAGACCTCCTACCCTGGCGCGTCGATTGGCGAATTGGCCGTTTTCGCTTCGCGAGAGGGCGTCGCGGCCGTCATCTTTGCAGGTCCCAGGTCCGTCGATTTCGGTCCCAGGCCGTTTTCGCTAAAGTGTGGTTCAATAAAGGGAGGCTTGTCCACCGCCGACATTTCCTCCCCGCTCGTCACGCGGCACAAGCATGCTGCATTCGGTGCAGTTCGTCTCTCTCGGCAATCTTGCAGCCACGGCTCAAAGCGTGGGCTGTGCACAGCACGGGCCCTCCTGGTGGCTTGCTGCCTCGCACCGGGCACCAAGAACATGCGGACACCGCAAGCCAGGGCTCGACCTAAGCCCTAAGCGGTGCTTTCGCGATTCCGTGGACCGGCTCCGTCTCGATTTCGTTTCGCGGCAGTCGGCTGAACGGGACAGCGAGCACAGAACGACAACGGAAAACACTGCCTGTGGGTGGAGCCCTGCCGCAGGCACTGCCGTGGACCCTGCAGCGAGCGGCTCACGGTCGCGCACCCGCAGGGCGCCAGCACCACCGACGGAGCAGGGCGCGCTCCCGCGCTCTCTCCGGGGGGGCGGCGCAGCGGCCTCGGCTCCCGCCGAGGCCCCTCCTCGAGCGGTCGGCACCCTCGTGGGCCACGCGCAGAAGGGGGGGTGGGGGGAGGGGGGGAGCCTTCTTAGAAGCACCCCTGCTTCTTAGAAGGTGCGGGCCTGGTCGAAAGATGTAAGGCCGGCGCCTTCTAAGAAGCACCCTGCTTCTACGAAGCCTTCCCCCCTCCCCCTGCCCCCTTGCGCGCGCCGCCAACCTCGGCAAGGGTCGCCCTCGGGGCTCAAGAGACGGGGGTCACTGCAAACGGGGGTCAGTCAGAACGCCGGATCCTGCAGGATCCTGCAGGATCCTGCAGAGCCAGGGGGGCGTTGACCCGGGCTTGAGCGCAGGATCCTGCAGGATCCTGCAGGATCTTGCAAAGCCCAATCTGGGTTTGTTAGGCGATCGCAAACATGGATCACGGGGGCGTGATCACTGATTTCCGCCGCCGAACGAGGCGACAACGGCCGCATTTTGGGGAGGGCCCCTTTCCCTCTGTCCATGTTTACGTGCCCCCGAGTTTGGATTGACCCGGGTCAGACGATTCCCGACACCCAGGCACGGGCTGGCCTGGCCAGACGAGCGCGTCCTCCATCCTCGGAGGGAGGAAGGGGTACACGGGGCTGGACCTAAGCGCTGTTTTGCTGGACGTTAGCTGTGTTTTGTTGTTCGTTTTGGGAGGGAGGTCCAAGAAAAAAATGGAGCAAAACGAGAAAAAAAAAACAAGCAACAACAAAACGAAAACAAAACGAAACACAACGTGTAAGTCCAGCTCTGGAGGTACACATGCCGCAACCCTTGCCTTGTTCCCCCCGTCTTCGGGCATCCTCGGAGGCCCTCGTTGCCACCGCTGGATTCGCCTCGAAATTCTAGTAAGAACGCACCCTGGGAGAGGCCCGTGGAGTAGCGGTATCGACACCTTTTTGGGTTCCCCGAACCTTCCATGCCAATGTTCCTGCGCCTCCTGCTCGTCCTCCTGCGCTCCATGCTCCTGCTCCGCATCCCTCTTCTCCTCTCCATCCTCCACCCTCCCCCTCAGCCCTCCTCCCTCAGCCCTCCTCCCTCCCCTGTCTGCCTCCCCCTCCCTCAGCCCTCCCCCTCCCTCAGCCCTCCTCCCTCAGCCCTCCCTCCCTCCCGATTCTCCCTCCCCCTCCCTCAGCCCTCCTCCCTCCCCTTGTCTGCCTCCATCCCCTCTCGGCGGCGCGCCGAGGAGGGAATCGAGAGGGGGTCCCTCCCCCTCCTTCGTCCAGACCTTGCGGCCTAAGCTTCCGCCCGCTTATTCGATAGGATCGATGTGGATTCCCTTGAATTACGCAGGGTGGCACTTTAAGGGTAGCTTTTTGGGAGATGTTATAGAAGATCGGGAGTCTAGCCTGCGCGCCGCTGCTTTGGCTCAAGGCACGCGCGCCCTATTTGCCCGGACACTTATCTTAGTGTTCGCTATGTGCTGGAAAAATCACTACATCGATCTTATCCTATCCTATCAATCCACTCCCCATATCGTATGCCTTCGACATGGAATCGGATGCTATATGACCTGCCAGAGTCCTTTCAGACTTGGTAGCGGAGCTGGCCGCACTCTCGTGTGGTCGGCTCTTGCTTTTCTTTTCCTCACGCTACCCGGCACGATCTTCGTGACCGACCTCTACCCTGCGCCACCACTCCACTTACACTTACGAAGATCAACACAAGAGCAAGAAGCAACACGAGAGGTACGACGTCTAGACAACAACACTGGTACCATATACGCTTCATCACCACGATCTTACCAACCGCTCGGCAACGAGCCTCCAGCGCAGCACTTGAAGCGCAGGCGGGGACACCCGCAAGATAAAGCGCCTCGTAGACTTGACGAGGAGCTACAAGCCCTACCCCAGCGCGGCAACGCGCCTGATAACCACCCATATTTTCACAGCCTAGGGTTGGTTATTTTCGCCATCATATGGTTTGCGCTGGGGGCGGCAATCGGACACATGCGTCGAGGAGACAATAGCACAGATGGGCAAACACATGGCCCATACTGGGACCCCCAAGGCAACGTACCCTTTCGCGAGTACGTTTACGAGGTCAACGCGCGGCTTAACGTCACGAGTGGACGCATGACGCCACAAGCCCAAGCAGCCGCCACACAACGCGGCCTGGGCGGCCTAGCGAGGACACTCGCCATGAGGGTACCACCGGACATCATAAACTATGGTGCGGACATCGATGGTGTCCACACCGACCCAGTAACCTACATTATGTTCCTCTTAAGCATGGAGTTCGAACGCCTGGAAGATGAGCGCCAGCTCACTTCAGGCACTCAGCTCATCGACTTTCATGTGCCTCACGGAGAACGAATCGGCGTAACCCTTACTCGGTTCGAGATGGCCCGTCTTGAGGCACAGTCGGTGGGTTTTGACCTTCCCAACTTCCAACTGCTCACGACTATCCTGTTCCGCGCCCTAGGCGTTGGCAACCAGCGAGCCATGCGACTCTTACAGCCATTCAACCACCGAATGCCCCGAACACAACAGCAGCGTGACGAACTGTGTGAGAGGATGCGTTCGATAGGCCATTTGTCAGAACGGTCTCCTGGCAACGTAGGATCAGTGTTTGGAAGGGGAAGGGGAACTGGCAGTGGAAATTCCTGTACTACCTTAATCACTGAAGCTCAGCCTGGCAACGGGCCCTCAAACATATGGGCCGACGATCCTGGAGAATCTACTGCCCTACTAGCAGGGGATCGATCACAACCGAGCTGGGCAAACCAGCCCTTCTCCTAGAGAACCTCAACCTCACCGTTCCCTATGGGGTGAAGCGAATCCCCTAAACGACGGTGTATCCACCTACTTAGGTAACGACGATTTCGACTCCGGCACCGACACTGACGCGATATCATCAGATGGCATCGAACCA
Source organism: Prorocentrum cordatum (assembly GCA_963575745.1). Classification (NCBI taxonomy): domain Eukaryota; class Dinophyceae; order Prorocentrales; family Prorocentraceae; genus Prorocentrum; species Prorocentrum cordatum. The sequence goes on along the minus strand of CAUYUJ010008635.1, from coordinate 365,692 downwards.
TTCGACTGGTCAGATATCATGCAGATGGAAGGTGATAATATAATTAGCGTGCCGAACATCTGTTCTGGTTATTACAGCAGGCAAAGCGTAGGTGGAGGAGGTTTACACGAACACCAGTGCGTCGTGTTAGGGGGGGGGGGGGGATGCGGAGGAGCTTCAAAGGAAAAGGTAAAGGCAAACGGGGTCGCCGAAGGTTGAACGGACGCGGCATCACGGCTTTCTTCCAGAGGCTTTCAGATGATCAGTATGATGTGATATTTTTCGAGGGAAAAGGCAGTGGAAAAGGCCGCAGGCAAACCTCAGGCAAGGGCAAGGGCAGGCGGGGAAACCCGCGAGGTAGAGACGGCCAGGTCTTGAAGTGTCATGAATGTGATAGTACCGAACATCTTGTAAAAGACTGTCCAGCGAAGGGAAATTGAAAGGGTAGGTCGACCGAAGTCCATTTAGGCTCAAGTGAACTTTCCATTGAATATCTGAGCCTCCAAGACTTCGAGGCTGTGGAAGATATATTTTTCACTTGGGTCAGCAACGTGGACAGTTTGGATGAGATCGAGGCGTGCGGCCATGGGCTCTACGCGTACTACCTCGAGTACCTCCGCAGGTTCGTCTTCGGAAATAACGAACGAATAACGTGGAGAACGGAACGCTGGGAAACCAGCCCCTTTCTTTCTTCGACTGGATGTTCGGTAGCCCAGGCAAAATCATGGCCTACGAGAGCAGCGACGAGGAAGTCACTGTTGAGGCATCGCCTTCGGAGGTTGACTGCAACCCACGACGTCGACCCGACCTCGTGCCTGGAAATAGGCCCACTCCAGTGCGTCCGCCAAATTACGGTGATTTGATGGAGTTAGAGTCTCAAGCATTCACCGTGGGCGTGCCAGGCAATCCCCACGAACCACCTGGCATGCTCGCGCCAGGCGAGTACGGACCATACACGGCACTGCGGACCCCCATGCAGATGCACGCCATACAGGCCGAAGAATATCCCGATAGTCAACAGAGTGTCGAGAGTGGCCACACGATGCTACAAGACACCGATGTCTGTGACGACTCGGAGTTGTTGTTGGCGGCCCTTGCTCTCATCGACAGCGTGCACCCTGAGGACGTGCAGCGACACGTATGGTACTCAAGATGGCGTTGGCGCCAAGCCCTTGAGAGGGCTATCACCATGCGTGGACAGGCGCTTCCTCCGCCGGGATGGGGTCTCCAGGCGGTGGGGCTACAGCCCAACCATGCGGCCATGCGAAATGTTATCGGGCAGCCCTCATATGACTATGATCAGCTTGAGGCGCGCGCTGTGCTCGGTAACGAGCCTGAGCCGACTACCGCGCCGCCGACTCCGGGACAGCCAAGCGATGCTCAGACGCCTGTACAGCAGGGAAACCTGCCCGTCCCGGTTGGGCCAATGACCATTGTCATTGGCAATCCTATGTTAGAAGTTGAAGAAGATGATGGATGTGGAACGTGCGAGGACGAGACCACCATCCTCATGATGGAAGTCAATGGCGAAGACGAGGAGGTGGACTTCGACCCAGACAGTCCTGACGCACCACCACCCGCACAAGGGCCAATTGGGCCAGACTCCAGTCAGAAGGAAGACCTGCCTGCCCAAGATGCGCTGCCTGCGGCCCCGCAGGAACCGCCGCCGGCTCCTGCTCAGGCTACGTCGGCAGCATCGTCTGATGAACAGGCCAGGAGGTCTCGTTCGCATCCACGCCGTAGGGGCGAGCCTCACCCCCAAGCACGGCTCCCACGTGAATGGAGGCAAGCAGCCCCATCAGAGCATGCCTTTCGACGAGGGGGTCAGCTGCTCGCCTGCAACGGCCCTAGGCGTCAAACGGGTGAGCATTCTGCCTACAGGGGCGCCTAGGGCAGGTCCATACGGGGTGGATATCAGCTCGCGACGAACATTCGACGTGCCGGTACAGAAGTAGTGCGGAGACAGCTGGGAGCCATCATTGAGGGGCGCCGCCGCTACAGGCCAAACGCGGTCTGCGGTCCTTGCTCACAGGACTTCCAGGAGCACAGGCCTGGTTGTCCCGTTGGCCTCAATGACGCTTTAAGCCCGAGCAGAGGCCGCACTCCTGCAAAAGAGGGTCATCCACCATTGGTTCCTATGACCCAAGAAGAGATCGACGAGGCCAATCGTCGTCTCGGAACCACGGCTCACAGGAGCTCTACGGCCTGGGAGGTCCAACCTCCGCGGGGACTTGTGCCTATGACCCAGGAAGAGAAATATGCGCTCAATCGCCTTCCTGGAATGCGGGGAAACCCGACTGGCGTCTCCAGTCAGGCCCAACAGTACGAGATGACGGGTGGCGATGAACACGAGGCTGAGCGAGCCGCAGCAGAAACGGAGCGCACGCGAGTTGCAGACGAACGCGCCCGCGAGGCAACTCGCCGAATGCTGCTGGAGTCACAAGGGGGAGCAAATAAGCCCCCACTCAAACCGAAGGCCAAAAGCGAAGCCCGTCTACCCAGGACGCCTTCGGGGGAAAAGACAGAAAGTGTCTACCCGCTCAGACGAGCTCGGGTTCGATGTGCAGATGGGGAGGCCCCTTTCCGAAGTGCCGAAGTCACCGACTCGAGCAACGCCTACGCAGAGACCCGACCCCAGGCAACAGCCTCAGGACTCCTTGGAGATCCGCAGGCGACAGCCGAGCCGTAGTGGCTCTATCGCCGGCAAGGCCAAGGCATTCGAGCGCACAGGGTTTACCCCTACGCCGGCCTCGCCAGTGGCGGCACGCTCCAAGGCGTCCGAGGAAGGTGCTCTGCCTCGGGGTACCTGGGTGCCTAGTATTAAAGGCAGTACCGGCCGAGAGACACTGCGGGGAAATCCGCCAGGCGCTGCAGCCGCAGCATCCTCATCCTCAGGAGCCGCAGCCACAGCAGCGACAGAGGCTCGTTTGCGGGGGAACCCGCCAGAGGACAAGCTGCGCCACCCAGGCGACACCTCCTTTACGAGTGGGAGTCAGGCGTTGATCAATGATCGACGTGCTCTACGGAATCTTCCACCGATACGCTCGGTGGATGAGGCATTCATGGAGAGCTGCAGGCAGAAAAACATGATTCCGAGTAGTAACCACAAGCTTAAGCAGCTCAGTAAGTGCCTCAGCAAGATCTGTAGACACGCGCCTGACAGACCACACAATCCAGTGTGGAGTCTGAAGACGTTCGACGATCATGATGGATGGATCAATCTCCACGAGCTCGTACACGAGTTTCCTTGGCACGACGGACGTACCAGACAGGACGGGTACAACCCGAGGCTGGATGATGTCAAGATCATCTCCGAGACCTTCTACAAAAGAACGGTCGACCAGATGGCTGCCATCATGATGGCGATCGTCCATGTCCGCGAAGCGGACGGTGAGGAGAAGCAGCGTCTGCAGTTCAAGGTCCGGATGCGAGATTCTGGCGCGGCCGATTTGTTCATCCGTGCCTCGCAAGGGCACTCGTGGACGCTCGAGGCTCCTTGGTCGTTGTACAAGTATATTGTACTACGCGCGACAATCCTGCCGGGGGACCGGCCCCTTACCCCGAGGTTGCCATGCGCGGCGCACGGTGGGCAGCCTTCGATGGGCATCATGTGGCACGGCCTTTCCTGCCGCAAAGAACACAACGCCACGAAGAAAGGGACTGGCCGATCACGCATCCACTTTGTTCCGGCGCTTCGTCGTCGTGGCGTGCAGAGTGGATGGGGGCCCGACTCCGAGATCGTCATCTTTGTGGACTGGCACCAAGCCATGAAGGACGGGATCGAATTTTGCTGGTCCGACAATGGGGTCTTCTTATCGGAAGGACAAGACGGCACTATTGAGCCGTATTATATTATACACGTGGAAGAACTCTCCACAGGAAAGCAATGGCGGAACCCAGATTATTTGGGTAGTCGCCGTGTGCGCTGTTCCACTGCCATAGTGACGGCACCGAGCAGGTGGAAAGCGGTGGGCAGTGCGAGTATTATGCACAGATGGTCTCTTGGCCGCGATGATAATGAGCCTCATACGGTTTATGGTCGAAGAGAGGTAGGGGGCCATTACAGCCCAACAGTGCTGGGAAACCAGCCCGAAATCCACCAGATCCTCATGATCGACGAAAGTGAGGCGGGGGCGGCTCCAAGCCGTGCTCCAAGCCAAGGGCCTAGTGCCATATCTTGGCAGGTCCTCAGCACTTCGGATCCGGATCAGATCGCGGCTGCTCTAAATCCTGAACAGGTGGAGCAGCTAGCGGACAGACTGTACCAACAAGATCCCTGGGCCGCAGGTCAGGGAGCTATGTCCGCCATGGTGACACGCAACCGCCAGGCCGTGCAGGGGAACCTGCCCGTTAATGGACTCAGGAACGACATGCCCGAACCGCAGGGAGACCCGCAAACGTTCGGCCGCATCTTCGGAGAGCCTGCTCGATTCGAGCAGATGCCAGGGAGCCCCTCGCATAGCATGCACACGCCGAGGGGCATGACCCCAGTGGCGACACCGCCAGCGCAGTCTCCGTTTGGGACTCCTGGTCGATTTGCCACGAATGGCACTCTCATGGGGCGGATTGCCGCGGCCAGAGCTGAGCATGGCACAGCTCTTTTGAGCGTGATGCCACCGGGCACGCCAACGAGTCTGCAGGGAAACCTGCCTGGTACTCCAGTACACTACCGATCTTTTGCTGGCCAAAACACTGCCACTGGAGTGCCTGATGATTACCGCGCACGGGTGGCAGCTGCGGTACAACAGGCGCAGAGTCACAACTTGCCCCACCCGAGCGGTCAGAGATGGAGGCCAGCCTGGTCCTGGGAGCCAGAGGGTCCGAATCCTCTTGACCCTGCTCGGCAACGAGCCTTTATCCTGGCCTTCAACGCTCATCCGAGCATGGCTCAGAGCCAGAGGCCAGCACCTACTCCAAGGGACCCGCCACTGCACCCAGACGGGCCTAGAGTCCCGAACAGATTTGTTCGCGAGACTGCGGATCAGTTTCATAGCCTCACGAATGTGCGCTGCAGTGATCAGTCCATGTGCCCGCGCATGGCTTTCATGCCTGCACCGACGACGCCAGAGGTGGCTGTCCAGCCTACTGCCCATTCGATACCATCAGGCAGTAGGGGAGTGCCAGACTACATCAGGCAGACGTACCACACTCAACGGGCGTGTTTTAGGCGCAGGCAGGCGGTGCAGAGTGCACGTGACCAAGCACGCGCAGCCGCACTTGAAGTCGCGAGGAACAGAGGCTCACCCATGCGAGGAAACTCGCCAGCCGTGTCGCCCGCAGCCTCCACAGCGGCAGCTCCTCCAGCAGCGGTTGCCGTAGCGCCGGAGGTACTGACCCCCGCAGGAGATCGTCCAGCTGCTTTCCTGGGCTCCGAAACAGTCCCGGAGCGGCAGCGGCGGGTGTGCCCTAGGGCGGCAGACGTGGAAATCTACACTGGGATGGAAGACGCCTGCGCGGTATGCCTCGAGGAGTTTCTGCCGGGGGAGCGCATCTACCGCTTGAGGTGCAACCATCTGTTCCACGAGGAGTGCTGGAACTCGAATGTGGTGGGCCATGTTGCGAATCAGCGAGAAGGAGATCCTCAGCAACCAGTATGTGATATCTGCCGAGCGCCAGGCATCATAGCGTCATCGTCCCCATGGACCGGCTCCGTCACTCAGGCCCCCGAACAGGCAGCGAGGGAGCTGCGAGAGTTGAGGAGCATGGTGGAGGAAATGACAGCCAGCATGCTAGACAGGCAGACAGCACAGCCCCAGCAGCGGGGAAACCCGCCGGAGGAGGTGAGGACGCCGATGGAGACGGGATAATTCGACCAGCTTATCCCGATGACGGCGCCTCAGCAGGGAAACCTACCCAATGCCCCACCTGTGCCGATCCTTCCGACTCATTACGAGCCTGGAGTCGGGCAGGTGGCTCCTCCGATGTCACCCCAGGGTGGGGGTGGGGCCGAGCTGCCACTGGACCCTGAACAGCTGCGAGAACTGCGTGTTCGCCACTTCCAGACCCAGATGGACAATGCACACGCCACGTTCATGCTGGACGCCGATAATCCTGAGAGCGAGTCGTTTGACCTCTCAGACTCTTCAGTGGCGACAGCGGCAGCAGCAGTCAGGGCCGTCGAACTCTCAGCCACGAACACTGAGTTCGACGAGCGGCTGCAGTACAGGGATCGCTTTACAAATGAGGGATTGCAGGACATCGCCCTTCATTCGTATATGACGATGACGCGGCGCACTACCCGTGAACAGCACACGAGCATACGAGATGAGTATGCTAATTGGCGGGAGGAACAAGGCGCTCAAGCCCAGGACGTGTCGTACTTCCAGCACATCGACCTGGCACGTATGGCCGCAGGAAGGCCAGGTGCCAGCACGATGCGGGGAAACCCGCCAAGAGGTGCGACCGAGATGCGGGGAAACCCGCCAGACAGCGCAGCCGGCATGTCAGAGACAGTACACATAAAGCAGCCGAGTAAGACGTTTCTTGAGGACGGCGGAAATTCGATCCTCATAGACGTGGGCTCGAAGATCAATATAATGGGAGAAAATACGAGCCGCAAATTCGCCCAGGCTGCTGAGGCACATAATCGTCCTTGTACGTTTGAACCTCGTTCTCGATTGAACATCAAAGGGGTAGGCGAGGGGTCGGCCCCAGCTGATTCCGCGGGCACCTTCAGCATTGCCTGCGAGTGCCAGGGCTCGACCCAGCTCGACTCGTACAAGACTAATATTGTGTCAGGCTGCGGCAAGGACCTGCCAGCTATCCTGGGCCTCGATAGTATGCAGGACAAGCGCACTATTATTGTGCTCGAACGAGGCCAGGAGAAGCTGATATTCCCTGGGAAGGGACAGGTCAAGAGGGAACTCCCCGAGGGCTCCAAGATCATGCCGACAACGAAGCTGCCATCAGGACATCTGTCAATCAGGTGTGATCGATTTGGAGCCGCGGGGCAACCCGCCTCGAGTACAAGTACAACATCGTTCCAGACGGTGCTGACAGGCGAGCCATCCCCCGCGCAGGAGCGCCAACAACTGCAGGGAAACCTGCCTCAAGGGTTGCTCGCGATACTCGCCAAGGCGACGATGAGAGGCGACAGCATCGACGATCTGGAGACGTTCGATTGCTTCGTAGCCAGGGCACTGGCCCAGCATGGCGGACTTGTACCCATGGATGCTGCACGGCCACGCCGGAAGATAGTGATGGGATACACGAATCATGAGCTGCAGACGGTCAACGACGCAAGGTCGAAAAGGCCTATTGAAGCAGCTGATGGATAATCCATCCACGCTGGCCACGTTTGCGGAGCAATCCGCCTTTGAGGCTACCGCGCGCTGCAGTGCAGAGCTCCAGCATCTGAGGGAAGCTCAGATGCTGGCAGATGTTGCAGGCGCATCTTCTTTATCTTGGAGATGGCAGGGCGACGCTGCCCCCTCGTCGCCTTGCCTGATAGCCGAGAGGCCGGGGGGTAACAAGGACAGCGGGGTAACCTGCCATAGTAAAAGAGCTTCCGTTATATCGAAGATACGAGAGAGGCTTGCGCTGACCTCCGCACCCGAGGATACACCTGTGATCGCATTTCCCACAATGAGCTCATGACAGCTGTGGGCACAGAGTACCTGGGTGCGGTGATCAGTCGGGACTATGCTCTTATATGGGTTAGTACCCCGGGTGACTGGTACGTGCGAACCCGAGGTAAAATAATAGCCCCGCACTGGTCGCGCATTCAGAACATTCTGACGAAAGCCAAGAAGCTCCGCATAGAAATTATAGCGTTTGGCCCCCCAGGATACGTTTGGAAGTTGTCTCCAATACGTGATACTCTGGAGGATCTTAAGTTGACGGTAGTACGGATGCTGTTGTGTCATTTCGGTATCAGGTTTAATATGCAAGACAATACACCAAGTGGTACATATATGCAGGTAGCCACATCGATACCGATTAGCTCTAAGCTATGGGCTTGTACGCGCAAGCTGGCGATACCACAACACGTCTTGGATTGGCACGGCCAAACGATACGACATGCTGACATGCTGAATGGAGAGCCCAGACACGCATCACACTTATCCGACACCTCAACGATAGAATCATGGGAAGCAACACTACGCACGGAAACGTGCCTATATACTTGAACACCTACACACGTACGGATCACAACATACATCATTATGTGACGACCAACAAAGGAGGACCGAATGGTCAGATGTCATCCGACGTGTAACGATTAACCTGGATACCAACGCGGTTATTCAGGATATCGCAGTAGCCGATCAACCAACGGGATACGATTGGCATGCACCACTACCTGCAGGCGTTGCCAAGGTCAGTACACGGATGTACTGGCAGCCCGAGGAACCGGTCATGCTCGGAAACGAGCCTACTCAATCACCACAGAAACCTAGAATCGTCATCATAGATGACTGTCCTTCTGCCCTCCCGACTCTGGCGATTGATGCAGGTACCCACCCATCAACGACGATGGGCACACAGACCGGTGAACTGGACGAGCAAGTCTTACCTACGGAGTCGCATATCAAACAGAAGGAAAGGCTCAAAGCCGAAAAGGAGGCAGGCATCAAGCCTCGCCGCATCAAAAAGCACGTTGAAGATGGAAGCGACGATTGCGGTGACGACTTGTCAGGACTCGGACAGGATCTTATGGCGACATGGAGCACTGACGTCTCTGTCGAGCTGATTAGCTCAGACGAGGAGGATGACCTGTTCCTTACCCTCCCCACATCTATGCCCAACACACACGCGGACAGACATAGCATAGTGGCCTCTCTATGCTATGGTCACAACAATTGCGTGGATATGGTGGAGCTTTGTGGAGGCGATGGTGGCATTTCAGAGCTTGCCTTCTCATGGGGCCTCTCAGGAGGCAACTTAGACAAGACCACGTGTGTCGACCTGGGAGATCCCTCGGTGCAGCGGGCTGTAGACCACTACTTCGCAGTATGCCACGTACGAGTAGCCATACTACAGCCCAACTGCCTCACCACAGGACCACCATCCTACTACAACTACACAGCCAACTATAACACTTTGGAACGGCATCATAAATAAGATTTGCCACACATAACCTATTGTGGTAAAATAGCTGTTACTCAAGATAATGCACGGAGGTGGTGTATGCGCGAACAACCCGCAGGAACATGGGTGGATGAAATTCCTCCATGGAAAGAACTTGCCGACCGATCACATATCACGACCGTACGCATCGACCAATGTGCGACGGGACTTAACGACACGGCTGGTGATTATATCAAGAAGCCGACAAATATCACCAGCAACGACGAGGCAATTCTTAAACCCTTTGAGCGACTCAAGTGCAACGGTCAGCATGTGCATGCACAACCGTGCAACAGGGAGCTTTTACATGCACAAAAATACACTCGACGACTGCAGTCTGCCTTTATGGAAGCCGTCTATCTGGCGAAAGCCATCGACAACGCGCGCGGAGACGCGCCTACACGAACTGCGCATGCTTATCCTGCTGACCTCCCTGATCAAGCTGAAGCAGGAGAGGGTGTGAGACGCATCGGCGATCGCATCATCCCAAAAGTGGCTACATGCCCAGCATGCATCGACAATTTCCGAAAGGACAGTCGCAGCCACAACAGAGATCCTACACAGTGTAAGTATCATGACTCTATCTCTGTTTACTGGCCATGCCCTGCATGCCGAAGGGATCTTACGAGAAGCAAGGGTGCTAAGAACCACCTCGACACTGAGCCCGGCAAATGCCGTTTTGCCGAGCCGTTCAAACTCCCAGATGATCATGATCCCGAGGGCCGCAATGTGCCAGTTTGGTGGAAACCCTTACCCAAGCCTGGGGGGGGGCAAGCTTCGGCATCGCGTGGCCGTCAGGGCGCTCGCGCCAGGCCACCACGACCACGAGCCTTTGGGAACGCTGATCCTACATCTGGCGCCAGCAATTACGACATACTGCGAGACGCGCCCGAGCGTGGAAACACGCCTTCCGCGTCTTCGGGCGAGCCGCCACAAGTAGCGGCCCGCCGCGGTCGCCTACAAGGCGCATCACCACCACCAGATGCAGTTGATGAAGGAGACCGACTGCGGAGAGCTACGAGGAACCCTCTGGCCTCAACCGGCTCGGGGGCTCCACGGCTGCCCGACTGGACGGGCCTTGACATCCAACGCAGTCTGCAAAACTTCCGTAGTCACGAACCTCACGTAGTCAAAAAAGGAACTCCGCAAACTGCATTTACGGTGGTATCATGCGAAGGAACCCAAGATGAGGCTGATCCTAGATAAAGTGGGACTGGATAGCGTTCGATTAAATATGATCAAAGAAATCTGTGACACATGTCTGGAATGTAGAGCATGGGAACGTCCAGGTATTTCTACGCTACCTTCCGTAAGCCTTCCTGGAAATTGGCTTGACGAAGGCGGAGTAGATCTCATATTGCACCAGAAACAGACCATATTTCATATTATGGACCGATGCATCCGCCTGGCAGCATGCCAAGAAATTCCTGATAGAGAACGCGGCACTATACTCGACGCCTACCACTACTGCTGGATCGCCTATCATGGACCCTTCAAAGTCTTGTATTCAGATGGAGAAGGTGCCCTCAATAATGAAACTGCCAAGGCCATGATGGCGAACACAGGTACGACACTTCGTATCCGAGCGCCTGGCGCCAACGCGCGACCTCGTTCGAGTCACGCAACGGCATCCTTAGGGGCACGCTCCATATGATCGAGGAAGAATTGAACAGACACAACATCCCCATTGTATTTACTAGAGTACTGGCTGAAGGCATCTTCGCCACCAACGCTTTCACGTCTTACAACGGAGTATCGCCGTGCCAAGCACACTGGGCGACAGCCCTCTTTTCCTCCTGACCTCGACACCCTTGACTTCCCTAAGGGACCCGAGACGTCAGGCCACGAACGCGATAGCCGTGTAAGGGAAGTTAGCCTGGAAGCAATAACTCAAGCCACGGCGGTAGCTAAGACAAATCGTGCTCTCAGGGCTAAGACGGCCCCAGATGGTGCTCGCCTGTGCTCAGCTGGGGACATGGTCGATTATCACCGACCTACAGCCACTAAGGGCGACCGTGGAGGCTGGAATGGCCCGTTTCCTGTGATTCGTAACGTGCCTGAACGAGGACACGTCGTTACGGCAGGATCGCGTGAGGTAATTGTAATGTACCCTGATGCTCGCCACGCGCTATACATTGAATGCCTTCTTACCAGGGAACTTGGCATGGACAACGTGGCCATGCAAACCGTCCGTGCACATGTGGCACACCTTGGTGCAGGGAAACCTGCCAAAGTCTTTGGCTATATTCCAGACTACACGGGAAACCTCAATCTTTCCGACGGCAGCAAGGTTCACCCGCGCGTACACCTTGCACTGCAGTATCTCGTGCGAAATTATTTCCGAGTTGAACGTGTTGTAGCCGTGAGATTGGCCAAGAGCGTGTCCAATCTACCTGCAGTAAAGTACGCTACCGGGTCCACACTGATCCACTACGACAGCGATGCTAACCCAGCCTTTCACTATTATGAGTGTGTAGGCACCTGCCTGAACATCTCTCAAATCACTGGTAGCACGCATTCCAGACTCATCCAGTGCCTGACGTCAGAAGTTCCCCCCCTGGGATTTCATGACGACCTTGCCAAGAATCAGCACTTAGGCAACGTCTGGAGAACACGACCAGCCTGGAGACAGGCCTCCTCCAGACACCCCAGGTGTTTCATCACCAAGTGAAGGTCGCCTGTCTACAATCTACGAAGAAAGCGAGGAACACGACATCGAGGCTATGATGATGGAGGAGTGGTACGATGAGCTACGTATGGGCCTTCATCCCACAACGGTTATCGACGACTATCTCCACTGCGTCCCAACAACCATGCTGCCCGACCAATGTGTCTTGGTCTCAGCTTCTGTGGACGAGGAAGATACCGTGGTGTCGGAGATGCTCGGAGACGAGCCCGAACTACAAGAGCCCTGTCTTGTCTCTCTATGCTCGACTACACCTGACGAGGGCTATTCTCTTGATAGTGATGAACATGGTCCCTATGTCGAGCTATGTTTCACGCCAGAAATGTCAAAGGTAGTACTGGATCAGACCCAACTTGCACAGCTCGAAACAGACATGGTCGCAACGATGAGGGTATATGTATCATCGGCTGCTAAACGTGCCGTGGTAGTCAAGGAAGACGACCTACTCACCAAAGCCGATATAGCAGCACATTCTAAAGCGGTCAGTGAAGCCTTGTACACCGATTTCAAGATCTGGCTTGACAACCGATGCTTTGAGATGCATGACCTATCAAAAGCTTCTAACATCATGACATCCAGATATGTATACAAGTGGAAGTTTGTGAAAGCATGCACCGAGAATGTTAAAACCATCCGTCTTAGACTTGTCCTCCGCGGATTCATGGGCACGGAGGCTTTCGATGTAGAAACCTTTTCTGGAACTGCTCGTAGATGGTCCCAGAGACTTCTGGCAAGTGAGGCGGCATGCCATCCAGAATGGATCTTAGCATCTATGGACATCGACAAAGCGTTCCTCAAAGGACTGACATATGAGGAACTTGCTCATGCCACCGGCGAGGAAACTCGGATGGTTTGCTTCGCCCTTCCACCAGGAAGTGCCCAGGTGCTTCGTGCACTACCAGGCTTCTCGTCTTACGATCAAAGCCGACACTGCCTCAGGTGCCTCAAGCCAGGAACGAATGCAAAGGGCGCCCCAAGAGCGTTCTCCCTCAAGCTTCGTACGACTACGCGAGCTATAGGCCTTGCACCGACAAGCTACGATCCTGAGTTTGAACTCAGTCAGGATCTGTTAACGGCAAAACATGTCGACGACATCAACATGACAGGCCTAGAGAAAAACGTAGATGACGATGTACAACGTGTAGAAAAGGTGTTTGGTACATGCAAGCTCAACAAACATTATTACACGAATTGTGCCGTTCGCTGCACGAAGAATGAGCAATGGGATGTGATCATGGACCAGGACGAGTACATTAAACAACTACGTCCTATCACACATCCTGAACTTACGGGAGCAGCGGCAGACGCCAAAGCTACCAAACTTATCACCGACATGTTCGTTAGCTGTGAGGAGCTCTCGCCTATGCCCTTCTTTCTCAAGTCTGGCTCCTGGTGTATGTGGTCTCTTTCCAGAAGATCCAAGAGCCCGCCAACTTACATGTCAGACGACTGAATGCTGTGACGCAAAAGCTGATCAGCAGCCCGAAACGCATCACCTTCCCTCGGATGAAACCGACGAGTGAAGTAGACATACACAGTGATCCGGAGTATCGGCTATTCACCGGGGAGGAGGACGTTGAAACTAAGGGCTACGGTATTCGCGGGGCTAACGTATTACGGCGAGGAAACTCGCCTCAAGGCAAATCCGTCGCTCACCTTTGCGACGGACCATGCAAATCACACCGACTGCAGGTGAGGTCAAGTTATGCCGCTGAGGCACTTGCAGCTGCACATAATTTTGATGAGTGTTATCCCACGCTCATCACTCTCCACGGGCTCAAGGCCGGAGCACTTACTCCACGACAACTACGAGATATGCGTGAAGTTGGAGGCCTACCTATCAATTTATCCCTTACTATAGGCGCTGAATATGTATACCAATCGCTATCCAGCAAAGACCTTAAGATACCGACGGAACGTACTTTGCTGGGGCAGATCAGCTGGATACGTGAGCTCATGGATATAGGTATAGCGCATAACGTACAGTGGTGTGACACTAGAGATACAACCGCAGATGGGCATACAAAGGGGAGTATCGATCGGGAGCTGCTTTTGGAAGTGATGTCAGGCACTCAGTCATTTGAGTATGACGTGAAGCAGTTTGTTCCCTGTCGAGGCCCCGAGGACAAACACAAACCTAAGTCGAATCAGTCTTAGTCTGTCCTTGTTGCCCCCGCGGCCCAGTTTGCCAGCACGGGCGCCTAATGCAGAGGCGCCCTCCTATCTGCTCGGAAACGAGCCATGCTTTTCACGCTTGGCAGCGAGCCTGTTCAGTTTGGTTCAGGCCCTTTGCCTCAATACCTTTTCGCCTGGAGGGGAATAGCCTGTTTGGCTTACCTCTAGCCGGGCCGATCGCCCTTGGATATCCAAGGGGCTATCCTGTGTGTGCGTGGAAAAGTTTGCGAGGAAGGTCGCCGGCGAATAATCTCGCCCTTCAGTCTGGTGGTAGACCAGACTGCGCGCACTGTTTTCCTTGCAAACAGTTGCGCGCGCGGCCTTTCTAGAGCCTAGCGGCTGCGCGGCCTTGCTCTCCGTCTCCCCCCCCCCCCCCCCCCCCGACTTTAAGGGTTGCTCGTTGGGAGATGTTATAGAGGATCGGGAGTGTAGCCTGCGCGCCGCTGCTTTGGCTCAAGGCGCGCGCGCCCTATTTGCCCGGACACTTGCCATAGTGTTCGCTATGTGCTGGAAAGATCACTACATCGATCTTATCCCATCCTATCAATCCACTCCCCATATCGTATTCCTTCGACATGGAATTGGATGTTATATGACCTGCCAGAGTCATTTCAAACTGCGGCCATGGGTTTCGAGGAATTCCTCCGCGCCTTCCGCGGAGGTCGGAAGGCATAGTGCGGAGGGTGGAGGTGTAGGGGTAGGCCTTCTCGGACGGCGGAGGGGGCTCCTCAGCAGTCCCCCAGCCTCCGAGAGCCTGCCTCCGCCTCCGAACAAGGCCCCTAGGCTCTGCAGCAGCCCGGAGGCCCCCAGAGCTGTCGGAGAGCGGGGCCCGCGCCGCCTGCCCCCCCCCCCCCTCCCGGGGCGCGCCGCCGATTGCCCCGCCTCCGCATCCTCCGATCCTCCACCCCCCGCCTCGCAGGCTGCCCCCTTCCCTCCCTGGCCGGCTCCAGCAGGCCGCGCGCCGGTGCGCTCGGCCCCCCGCGTTCCCCCGCCGAGCGGCCCTGGTGGCGCGCCATGGTGTTCTACGAGACGACGTTCCTGCTGCACGGCAAGTACCCCGCCGAGGCCGGCGGTGGGCTTGGCCACAGGGGGGAGGCGTCCCGACGGGGGCCGAGCATCAGAAGAGGAGGACGTACGCGGTAGGTTCCCGTCGTGTCGACTGACGGCGACCCCGCCGGCGGCGTTCAACGTTGAGCGGCGCCGGCGACCCAGACTCGGCCGATGTTGCACGATCTGACGTTTCGGGAACGGCCGACAGGGCTGAATGATCCCCGCGGTGTCAGGAACCAACGCCAAAGTCGGCACGACACGAATTTGCCTACCTCGGCCACGCTGATTTGGGGGTAGGGGGAGGGGGTAAGGCTTCATGGAAGCACCCCTGCTTCTCAGAAGGCGCGGGCCTTCTAGGATGCGGCCTCCTACGAAGAAGCCTTCCCCTCCCCCTGCCCCCCTCTGCGCGCCGCCAGCTTCCCGATACTGCAGCCCTCCCCCTCATTCTTCCAGACCTTCCGCCCGAGCCTTCCGCCCCTTTTTCGTTAATGTCTGTGTGGGTGTCCTTGAATTGGAATGAGCGCCAGGATGCCCTCGTAATTGAAAAGGAGGGGTGTGCTTGCAGAACTCCCTCCTCCCCTCCCCCCCTCAAAGGGGGGGGGCGTATTCGGACCCCCCCATACCCCCCCTTTCAAAAGGGGGGGGGAGGGTTTCGGACCCTCCCCACCATCCCCCCCTTTGGCTCTGGAGAGGGGGGGGCGATTTCGGGCCCCCCCCTCCTCCTCTTTGCGCAGGACAGGGGGGGCAGGAGGGAGGCCCTCCCCGCTCCGGAGCGCCAGTGCGGTAGGGCCAGGTTGTTCGGGTAGGGGCTGGGGCCAGGGTGGTCGGGTTAGGGCGCAGGGTGGTAGGGCTAGGGTGCCATGGTTAGGGGGTTAGGCTTAGGGCTAGGGTGTTCGGGTTAAGGTCTTAGCGTGCGGGTGTGAAGGTTCGGGTGTTACGGTTAGGGAGTTGGGGGGTTCGGAAGTAGGGCTAGGGTTAGGGGTTAGGGCAGGGTTAGCGTTAGGGTTTGTATTTGGGGTGAGGGTTTGGGTTTGCGCTTAGGATTAAGTTAAGGATTGAAAGTTCGGCTTAAGGGTTAGGGGTTAGGAGTCAAAGTCAAGGTTAGGTTTGGAGGTTATGGGTTAGGATTTCGGATAGGGTTAGGGGCAGGGTTAGAGTTCGGGTTAGGGGTTATGATTAGGGGTTCGGGGTTAGGGGTTAGTGTCAGGGCAGGGGTGAGTGTTAGGGTTACGGTTTAGGATTCGGATTAGGGTCAGGAGTTAGGGTTTAGTTTAGTATTAGGGGTTGAAATTGGGGTTTAAGGCAGGGGTTAGGGTTAGGGTTCGGGGTTAGGGTGAGGAGTTAGGGTAGGGTGACTTTTAGGATTAGGGATTTGTGTTCGGGATAGGGTGTAGAGTTTGGGCATTAGGGTTAGGGCTATGGGGTTCGGGTTAGGGGTCAGGGTCGGGGTTAGGGTTAGAGTTAGGAGTTCGGATTAGGGGTTGGGGTTGGAGGTTGGGGTAGGGTTCAGGGTAGGGGTTTAAGGTTCGGGTTTAGGATTAGGGTTGGGGGTTAGGGTTAGAGGTTAGGGCGTAGGGTTAGGTTTTAGGGTTTAGGGTTAGGGTCAGGGGTTAGGGTAGGGTTTCGGATTAGGGGTCAGGGGCAGGGTTTAATGTTAGGGTTTGTGTGTTAGACGTAAGGGTTAAGGGTGGGTCAGGGTTGTGGTTTAGGGTTAGGGTAAGGGGTTGGGATTCGGGTTTGGAGTTAGGGTCAGGGGTTGAGGAGAAGGGTAAGAGTAGGGGTGCTAGGGTTTAGGGGGTTAGGTTAGGGGTTAGGGTTTAGGGTTAGGGGATTAGGGTAAGGCTTAGGGTAGGGGTTTGTTAGGGTCAGGGTGAGGAGTTAGGGTTAGGGGTTCGGGTTATGGGGTAGGGGTTAGGGTAGGGGTTAGGGCTAGGGTCAAGACTCCCTCCCCGCTCGCAAGCCGCCTAGCGCACTCCCACCCGCTCTCCCAACACAGAAGTACTACCCGAGCCTGAGCATGTTCAGGGGCCGTCTTTGCTTGGGCGAGGTGCGCCACGCGTGCCAGGGGCGCCACGCGCGCCAGGCACCCCTGGGGCCCGAGCGTGACAGGCACGCCAGGTGTGCCGCACACTCCAGGTGCAGAGCGCGTCAGGTGCGCCTGCGGACGTGACAGCACACATCGGGAACCATGTCGGCCCCCGCTACCCTTGTCGAAAACCAATGTTCATCATTGTTTCTGGTGGGCCTGCGCACCGAAGGCCACGCGCCACCACCCCCGCCAGCCCCTTTCAAAAACCAGTTGACAGTGATCGCGGGATGGCCGCGCATGATCCAGATTTAGCCGCGAGGTGCATGTTGTATTATTTTTTGTCAGGGATGGTCTCCCTGCGCACGGCAGGGAACATGCTGGCACCCCCGCCGTCCCGAACAAAAAATAATACAACCTGTTCGCGGGCCTCACGAACATGACTCAAGACTTTGCCCCAAAGCGTACTCTGCATTGCTTTTTTGATAGGGATGGTGGAGTGGCTGCATCGGGTTGGCCGCGCATGTTCCAAATGTGGAGGCAGAGTGCGGTTTGTATCGTTTTTGACAGGGGTGGTGCGGGGCGGGCCCTCATGGTGTCGGCATTGTTCCTGGTCGGACGCCGGCCGGGTGGAGGAGGGGGTGCATATTAATAAGGAACAGTGATTGAGGTGGTAAGGTTTGGGTGTCAAGGCTGGTGGGTCAGGGTTAGGGCTTTGGAGTTGAGGTAGTAGGGTGGTAGGGATTGGGTTCTGGAGCCAGGGAGGCTTGGCCAAATGGGAAAAAGAGGGGGGGTGCCCGATTTTCGAGTCCAAAGGGGGAGAAGGGGGGGTGGTCCACACCGCGCCCCCCTCCTTTTGATGAAAGGGCGGAAGGGGAGGGGTCCTGGACGACTGATCGGGAAAGGGGGAAGGGGGGGGGGTCCGCCGTCGCCGGACCGGGGACAGGGGGGGAGGCGGAGGGAGGATCTGGAACCCCCCCCCTCTGGGGCATCCAGCGGCCCGCCCTTCTTGAATTGCGTAGGGTCCTTAGGAGTTCTGGTGGGTTCCGCCGCACCTGCCGCGGAGGCCGGAAGGTATGGAAGGCACGAGGCGGAGGGGCGGGCCTTCCCTCGTCGCCACGGTTGGATCCGCTTCGAAGTGCCCGCCAGAGCGCAGCCTTGGAGAGGCGTTGCGGGCCGAAGCGGCGTCGGCACTTCCCCGCCTCCCCGTTGCTCCTCATCCGTTCCTGGGCCCCGCAGTCACTGGGGGGTGCCATCTTGGGACGGGGCCAAGACGAGGATAGCTTCGTTCCAGAATGTTCCGCGGCACTCTGAGGAGGCCGCGGCGCCCAAGCCCCAGACAGCCGCCAGAGCCGCGGGATCTCGGAGGTTCTCGACGTATCCTTCGGGGGTTGCTAAAGGTGCCCCCAGCTTTTCGCTCGATTACGGAGCCCCGGGAGCCGTCTGGGCCTCGTGGGGGATACTCTGGAGGCCGTTGGGGCCTCCTTTGAAATCCTGGGGGTGCCTTGGGCCACTTGTAGCAACACCCGAATCGTCACCCGATGTCATCCTCGTCCCGGCCTCGTCTTACAGTCGGACGGGCCGCAGCACTGCGCGCTGGGGAGTGGCGAGGCCCTGAACCCACCCTGCCTTCCTGGCGACCTCTCCCCACCCTCCGTTTGGAGGGGGCGATGGTCTAGTCCTCCCAGATGGGGTCCGAGTAGATGGGACCAGAGGATCGCGCCGCATCGCCGATGCATCGCCGATGCGGCTCGATGTGAAGCCCGATTTGCTTCACAACGACGCCGCCGATGCATCGCCGACGTCGACGACGCAGCGCCGGTGCATCGCCGATATATCGCCGATGTATCGCCGATGCATCGGCGATGCGGCGCGATCCTCCGACCCCATCCACTCCGACCTCATCTAGGAAGCCTCCAAGGTAAGTCGGGCCTCTCCCTCTACAGGAAGAATGTTCAAACATAGTTAGAAGATATTCTGGGTACGATGTTTTGACTCTATTTAACTATTATTGAGCATTGCTTCCGCCTGTTAGGGGGACGCCCTACCTGACTCCTAGGGCAGGAGCGACGCCCCAAAGCCGCCCTGCCTTCCTAGCGACCTCTCCCCACCCTCCGCTCGGAGGGGGCGAAGAGCCAGAGGGGGCGAGGACCATCGGTCGTCTCCGCGGGCTCCAGGGCGCCTCTGTCAGGCGATCGCACGCATGGATCAAGCTGGTTCCATGGGGAATCGCGGATTTCCGCCGCCGAACGAGGCGGCACCGGCCGCATTGGGGTTGGGTACCTCCCCCGATCCATGGATTTGGCGACCGCGCGCCAGATCCATGGATCGCTAATCCACGTTTTCGCGCCCCCGACTCTGGCTCCTCTCTGTCCCGCCCCTCCTCCCCTGCACGCTGTGCTACAGTCAGACCGCACAGTAAGGACGGGCAACCTTCTTAAGGGTACCCTTGCATCCTTGCCTCCTCGGCCCCCATCCCTGGCCGCTCTCGCTGGCCGCGCCCCGCTCGCAGGGTGCCAACATGGCCCTCCAGGGCCCCTGCATCCCCATCGTGCATCCTTCTGATATGGGTCGGCTGTGTACGAAGCGCTCCAAAACGTCCCACACCCGACCCCGGCGTCGAGGCCACGAGGCTCTTGATCAGGGAGGTGACGCGCGCCAGCCCGGCGGACGAAGACCAGCGCGGCGGGCCATCGTGCCGCCCCCCGCGCGGGTGGCGGCGCCGGCACGGCGCGGGCGCTTTCCGGGGGGGAGAGGCCACCCAAGGGCGCCGCCGCTGTGGCCTTTTTCATCCGCGGCCCTCCGCCTCCTCCTCCTCTCGGGCCTCGGGGGTGGACAGACCTCCTACCCTGACACGTCGATTGGTGAATTGTCCGTTTTCGGTTCTCGAGGAGCGCCGCGGCCGTCATTTTCCAGGCTTGAGCCCGCCAGGTTTGGGCCCGAGGTCGTTTTCACTAAACTTCGTTTTCCTAAAGGGGGTTCTGTCCATCCCCGATCCTCCTCCTCCTCCTCCTCCTCCTCCTCCTCCTCCTCCTCCTCCTCCTCAGTTTGCCCTCCCCCTCGGCCCCCTCCCCCGCCTTCCCCTCCTTCCCCCCGCGCCGCTCGGTCTTCGCCCCCACCCTCCTCCCTCCAGCCCGCCACGGCAGCACCACCCGAGGATCCCGGCCGCTCCCCCGGGGGGCAGCCGTGCGCCCCGGCTCCGCGTTGCACGGCCCCGGGGCTGGGGAGAGGCCCCCCCCCCCCCGAAAACGCCAGGCCCGAGGGGACAAGCGCCGAGCCCGAGGAAGCACAGACCGGGGGAGCCCGCGTCGTCGGAGGTCCGGGGCCAGCTGCCCGGACCAGGCTGCAGCGGTCTCCACGGCTGGACGGCGGAGATCGCTCGGAGCGGAAGCCCCTGGCGCGGTGTCCGAGGCCACTGGGGTCCACGGCCGAGGCGTCAGGAGCCAGCCGTGTCAAGGAGGTGTTCCTCAGGAGTGGGGTTCACCGGGGGAGGCGGTGAACAGGGCTCGTCCTGAAATTGGCCCCTCCGCTTCCTCCTGCTGCGGGTCCTCCTCCTCTTTCTCTTCCTCTTCCTCCTCCTGCCCGCTCTCTCGCGCAGTCGTCGCGGTCGTAGTCGCAATTGTAGTCGTCGTCGTCGATGTTGCGCGACGGGTGCCGCGAACAAAAATAGTTAGTTACTCCCTGTTGGTGGGACCCCAGTCCTTCCATAAGGCCGCCGGAAAATAATTGGTTACCCCCATATCTGGGAGGGGGGGACTCAAAAGACCTTTCATGGTTAGGGGGGGTAATCGGCTCACGGGGGGGGGATGCCTCGTTCCTGGGCCCAGGGTGGGCCTGGCCAGTGTTGGTGCAGGTGAAAAGTTCAGCACCACGCAGAGGGTGGCATGGAAGCAAGGGCGCCCTCGAGGGCGCGAAGTTATTCGCGCTTCGCGCTTGGCGGTTCGGCTCCGGTTCCTCCTCGTCCTCCTCTTCTCCCCTGGGAGGCGGCGCGAGGGCGCGAAGTTCTTCGCGCTTGCGCTTCGCGCAGCGCGAAGCGCGAAGTTGGGAGCCCTTGGGAAGAAAAATCCCGGGGGGGGGCTTGTCCAAGGGGATTTGTCCGGAGGGAGTGTCCGGATGCCCGCTTTGTTGTCCAAGGGGTCGTCGGGGACAGGTCGTCTTGTCGTCATCGTTGGGTGTCCGGATTGTCCGAGGGGTTGCCCAGGGAATTTCCTTCATCGGATTATTTTGCCATGGAGCACAGGGGCAAGGGGGAGAGGCGGTTTCTCAGAACACCCCTGCTTCTTAGAAGGCGCTGGCCTTCTCTATAGATGTGGGGCCCGCGCCTTCTAAGAAGCAGCCTCGTTCTAAGAATTCTTCCCCCTTCCCTCTAGAGTCGGGGCGCCGAAGAAGGCACCCTGTTCGTTGGGGACGGGCTCTGTGTTCCTCGGTTGCTTCACAGTTTGCTTTGGTTTTCCTGAGGTTTCCCATGGGGAATCGAAGTTTAACTTATGAGAAAAGGGACCTCGTTCCTTCTTTAGGGCTCCTTAGGTCAACGCCCCGACTGCACCCCCTCCTGCGCGCGCCGCCCAAGAGTTGGCGCCCTCCCAGCGCCAGATGGCAAGCCGGCAGCTGCCTGAGCCAGGCCGGCCTTCCGCGGCCTCCACACGGCCGGGCAGCGGCAAGCGCCCGAGGTCGGGACGCCTCGCGCGGCGTCCGGCCGCACGTGAGAGGGACCCCTCGCTGGGGTGACCTTTTGGTGCGGGCCCACGGGGGTCCCCCGACCGCCGACCGCGAGGCGGCAGCGGCGCCTTCCGCGCTTGCGTGTTGGCGCCCCGCGGCCACCCAACAGGCGCGCACCGGAGAGGTCACTCTTGCCCTGGGTCCCTGGCATCGCTCGGGCGTGTGCATGTTTTCTCGGCGAGGGCCATCGAGGAGAGTCCTTGATCATTTGGCGAAGAAGCCGCGCAAGAAACCGAAAAACACAGGGAATGGACGTCCGAGCGATGCCCAGGGTCCCTCTCACGTGTAGCCGAGGCGCGGGAGGCCCCTGCACCACGTCGGCGCGGCGGGAGCCAGTGAAGTGCCCAGCGGGGTGCCCCTCGGTCACCGAGCGCGTTCCGCTACCCGCACAATGCCTACTCGCGAATGTCCGAGAAGCACATGTTTGCCTCGACGTACTGGATCGTGCATCCCCCGCGGCGGATCCAGGCCATTTGCGAGTAGTTACTTTGCGAGCAGTGGAGCGCCCCTGTCTACTGCTCAGGGGCTGCCGACTTTAGGGGAGGGGGGTGACAGGCTCAGGGAGGGATGCATCGCAGTTTTCGCGTCAGGGGCAACGACTAGGCTCAGAGGGGGGCTGCGGGAAGTTCCGTCGGCTCAGGAGGATTTCCAGCCTAGGACGCATTCCAGCAGCTGTGCCTCGCCGAGAGGCGTCTGTGGGTGCCTGGAATGCCCCGAACGGCCGTCAGGGACCGGATTTATGACCCGAGGAGCAAACGAGACTGGCTCAGGGGAAGAGGCATCGTCCACTAATTGACCCATTTCTTGAGGGCGTCTTTTGGGTAGTTCTTGCGGCCCCTGGAAGGCCAACGCCAGCATTTTCGCCGGCCAAGTGTTGATGGCGTTGAGAACCCGTGCCATGCAAATTTGGCGCGCTGCGCAAATTCGTTTGCTGTGCACTTTGGGTGCATGTTGCGCATGTGCGGAGTGGCGGCCGAGCGCCCGTGCCAACCAATCGCCCTTCCATGTCTGACAGGGGCCCGATAGTCCACCCAGCCCGAGAACGTTCAGGGGCAACGATATGGGGGTATTGGCATTGGGGGGGTGCATCGATCCCCAATCGCCCAGTGTTCGCCGATAGAGGCCCGATAGCCCCACCCCGCCCAGGAAGGTACGGATTTGCTATCAGGTGCCTATCGCCGATCTATCGGCGATGTATCGCCGATTCCAGGTCGATGCATCCTCCCTATGCCAGTCCGCCCCTATCGTTGCCCCTGAAACGTGCGGATGTGCTGTCGGGGGCCTATCGCCGATCCGTCGACGATGTGTCGCCGCCGCCAGGTCGGTGCTTCCCCCCTTCCCCCCGAGCCGGCGTCGCCCCCAGCGGTCTCCCTGAGTTCCACAGCGGTGCCCCTGCCCCTCCTCCTCCTCCTCCTCCTCCTCCTCCTCCTCCTCCTCCTCCTCCTCCTCCCCGTCTGGGGCGGCTGGAATCTTCACGACCCCGTTGCAAGACATGGGGACGTGCGCGCGCGAGGGCTCCAGCGATAGACAGGCGGCCCTTGCCCCGGAGCAGTGTATTGACCAGTTGTGCTGTTTTTCGTCCGCCGGGCCATCACGGAGCGGGAGGGGTGCGTCTTCAGGATTCTGGACTTGGGGTGGCGCCACACGGCCCAGCCGGTGGTGAAGAAGCGCGTCGGGCGGTTTTTCTACGGCCGGTGGTACGCCATGACGTGGGCTGGCCCGCCCCTGGTGAGAGTGGAGATGGATGAGACCATGAAGCACAACTCTGGAGTGCTGAGGCACCTCACGGAGAAGCTCAGGACCCCCAAGGACTCGGATGTCCCCAAACAGCATGGTGAGCACACAAACGCACACACTGAGTCAAAGGCGGTCCAGGCTGGGTGGCCCGTCTTGGGTTTTCGGCAGTCCAAAGCTCCTGAACGCTCCAGAGCTGCCGCGGCGCCCGACACATTCTGCGACTCCGACGGCTCTCAGAAACTGCCAGGGCTGTCCCGCCCGAGGTCCCCTGCTTCTCGGCCGGCGTCTCAGGTTGGTCACTGGGCGGCGATGGGGCCCCGAAGGACGCATACAGGCCACGCAGCACCTTCTACCCGACGCTGGTGCCGGGCGAGAAGCCCATCGCCGGGCCGTTGGTGCACCACACCCTGATGTGAGCCGCGGCGCAGAGCGAGAGCGACTGTCCAAGGTGCCCCTTGAGTCCTTTCCCTTCTCGATCGGGGGTGGATAGACCTCCTACCCTGACACTTCGATTAGCGAATTGGCCGTTTTCGGTTCGCGAGAGGGCGTCGCGGCCGTCATTTTTGCTGGTCCAGGTCCGTCGGTTTCGGTCCTAGGCCGTTTTCACTAAAGGGAGGTTTGCTAAAGGCAGGTTTGTCCACCACCGACTCGACCAAAAAACAAACGACACCACCCCACCTGCGGCCATCCATGTTGCGCTACGGCCCATCGGGCGCCGTGGCGTATACCACGCAAAAGCCCGCGCCAGATTTCCAGGTGTACGCTAAGCCCCCTGGGGCCGTAGGTGCGGCGGTGTCGTTCGGTTTCTGGTCCACCTTCGTCCCATCTTTGGCCTCTTCGTTTGCCGCGCCCCGCTCGAAAAGTGTTGGCATGGCCCTCCAATGCCCTAGCACCCTCGTCATAGAGGGTTTCTCCGAAGGGCTTGAGCGACCCGTCCTCCTTGTTCTCCTCTCCTCCTCCTCCTACTCTTCCTCCTCCTCCTGCTCCTCCTCCTCCTCCTCCTCCTCCTCCTCCTCCTCCTCCTCCTCCTCCTCCTCCTCCTCCTCCCCCTCTTCCTCCATCTCCTCCCCCTCCTCCCCCTCCTCCACCTCCTCCAACTCTTCCTCATCCTCCTCCTCGGGTCGCCTACGGCCCCGGAGGGAAGCCGTGCACTTTCTCTCTCTCTCTCTCTCTCTCCCTCTCTCCCGGTGCCCTCCCCTGGCCGCAGGGCCGGCCGCGAGACGAGTACCCGTCGGTCGTCGAAAGCAGGTAATGCTGGATTCACAGATTCGATTCCAAGCTACGTTCAGCGCCTTCCTACCTCAATGGCCGAGTGGCTTCCCCTTTTCCGTCCTCCTCGGGGGGCGGACGGACCCCAATCTACTTTTCAACGCCTTCCTGCTTCATGTTTTCTGCCTGCTTCTTCCGACCGATGGGTGTAAGGATGGAGAGCTGGTTGCCTGTGGGGATTCGGACACCGCCTCCACTCGGGGCGCCGGAGACAGGGGCACAGCAAACGGTTCGGGGGCAACGATAGGGGGGGTAAGCATAGGGGGGCATGCATCGCCCCCCCCCCCGAACGCCCATTGATCGCCGAGAGGGCTCTGATAGCCCCACCCCGCTCAGGAAGGTGTGGATTCACCATCAGGGGCCTATCGCCGATCTGTCGACGATGTATCGCCGACTCCAGGTCGATGCATCCCCCCCTATGCCTATCCACCCCTATCGTTGCCCCTCAAAACGGGGTCGCGGGGAACGCCGATTTCCACGTTTGCTGATGCCGCCGTTTAGGATGCCCTTGGTGCCGTACACGGGGGCAGAGTAAACGGGGGCATACGGGAAAAGCCGGAGCCCCCGTTTAGTTATGCCGCCGTTGGCGAAACCCCGTCTCCGTTGGGACCTTTTGCAGAATCTCCCTCGTGGCAGTCCCACTTCTCCTGGCAACGCGCACAGGAGAGTTCGGCCACGCGCAGAGGGGGGTTAGGGGGAGGGGGAAGGCTTCTTAGAAGCAGCCTCCTTCTAAGAAGCCCCCCCTCCCCCTGACCCCTTTGTTCAGAGCCCCGAATCATCAGGGGTAACTCGGGTCAGGGCTAATTCGGGTTCGTTTTTCGGAAATCCGAACCCGAGTTACCCTGGGCCCGAGTTACCCCGGACAACTCGGGCGCCTATTTTGTGCGCACCGCAGAAGAGGGGAGGGTTTCTCCTTAGTGTTCCTGATTTCTGGGCGCTCGGGGACGCCCTCCTCCCCTTCCCCAGCGCGGCGTGTCTCGGAGCAGGGGCCGGGGGACCGCTCCTGCGCAACATGTTTCGGCGGCGATATCCGCGCCCTACCCTGAAGTCGGGCATGTCCCTCTACAGAAGGAGTACTCAAATAGTAAAGTATAGTCTGTGTGCGATTTTCGACTATGTTTTACTATTTTTTGGTATTTTGTTGGGTGTGTTTTGTATCTTTCGCCCCAAATCCGCCTGTAGGGGGACATGCCCGACCTAACCCTACCCCCGCCTCGAGTCGATGGCTTGCGGGGGTGAGGTTCGGATGTCGAAACCTAATGTTCTTTCTGGGCGGGCTACGGAGGACAGCGAATTCCTGAGCAGGCGCAGTTTTTCTAAGTGAGGGAGACGTGAGACTCGAGTCGGCTGGAACTCGGGGTTGTCGACGTCTTCGGGCGGGCCCATGTTGAACTTAGGCGGCCTAGTCTTCGTGGAATGTTTGCAGCGGATGTTCCGGCCCTGTCAGGCCAACCCGAGTCTCCCGTTCCTGGCCCCTTCCTGACCGGTTTCTGGCCAGGGCGGGGCTGCTCCGGGCCCGCCCGCTACGACCCCATGTGGGAGGCCTCCTGTCGTGTGCAACGCGAGAGGGTGATGGGTTCCGAGGGGGGGGCGCACCGGCCCCCCACTCGCTCACGGATCGCCGATGGGTGCCTGACAGCCCCCCTTCCAGGGGCGTGCGGTGTCGCAATCGGGAGCCCGTGGCCTTTCAATCGGCGACGCATCGCCGATTCCAGCTCGAAGTTCCCCCCCCCTCCCCGCCCTCCACCGAGCTGGTTCCACCCTCGTGGTGCCCCCGCTGGGTGAGGGGGCACGGCACCCCGCGTTTCTACGATTCTCATGTTGCTGAAGATGATGGCAGCGATGATGAAGATGCTTTGGGCTTTCGGTGGTGCCGATGATGACGACGCACATGACGCTTGCTATCCCAGGCTCTCGGGTACGGGCGCACTCTGGCCTGGCGCGCCGCTACTTTCAGTCGGTCGGGATCGGAAGACGCATCCACTCCATAATGTAGCCCATCGGGCCCCCGCGGTCGCGGGCGCGCCCAAGTTCAGGACATGGTAAACATGCCCAAACCTTTGGGAAGAGGCACGTGGTAGTATGTAATGTCCAAAACTGGTTGAAAAAATGATGACCCCCCCCTTCCCCCCCCCCGGATCCCGACCGCCATCACTTCGCACCCGAATAACTATGTTTTTTTCTGTCCCCCCTGGAAAAATCCATGGATGCCGATCGATGCCACTTGTATATAGCTCGGTACCAGGGAGAATGCCGATGTGACATTGTAGCTTGGTGTAGCCCCTCATGTCTACCCTGGAGGGCGCGCCGGCCCTCGTTGTAACCTGGTGTAGCCCCGCTTGCGTGGCCCAGAGGGGGGACGGCCTTCACCGTATCCTGGTGTAGCCCCGCAAAGTTGGCCCAGAGGGCGGTGCGACCTTCGCTGTAACCTGGTGTAGCTTTGGTGCGGGCTCGAACTGAGCGGCTTGCTGGGGTTTTTTCTGGCCTGGAGGGCGATCCGGCCTTCGTCGTAACCTGGTCTAGCCCCTCTCCTGTCCTGTTGCATAATATTTTCATCACATGTCGCCGGCCTGATGAGGCCATCTTGAGCCAACTTGGACCATATTGCGCCATCTTGGAGGCCATCTTGCAGCACTTGTGGCCCTCTCGGCACCAGAGGGCGTGCGCAAGGGATGGTCCCCAAGTGCGGTCTCTTCCCGCGCCAGGCTCGGGCGTGTCAGGCGTGGCTCGTTCGCAACCAAGACAGGGTGCGCGGTGCGCAGGGAGTGGTCCCTGAGCGCAGTCTCTATCCACGCTGGGGTCGCAGGGCATGGCAGGCGTGGCCTGACGCCAAGAGGGGGTGCGCAGGAATCTGCCCCTGTACGCAGGGCGCCAGGGCGGTCGCGGGGACGTCTCCAGCGATCCAGTTTTCCCTGCCTCCCTTTTTTTTTTCTATAGGCGCACTACAGCGCTGGGAAAACCATGCTTTCAACTGTCTCCCCAAAATACTGTTTGAAAGCAGTTCTTAGACATTAGTGTTTCTCATCAGTCAGCGGATGATCCTTGCTGAGGTAGCAGCGCGCCTGGTACTCGTTAGTTGAGTAGCGCCACTTCACGCGGTCCGAGTAATCCGGGAATGTGTCGCAGTACTTGGGTTTCAACCGCCTTCTCACGATACCCCATTTGCTTTCGATGGCGTTCATGGAGAATCCCTTGGCGCTCACGATCTCGCCATCATCGTGGTCCACTAGCTCGTGGCGCACGGTGTTTTGCGTGAGCCCCTTCTGGAGGCGAATGGCTCTCACGGATGATATGGTCGCGCCCCGTTTGTCCGAGACACAGATGTCGCGCCGGTCGTTTCTCTTGTCGGCTACGCCCAGCGCCGCGGGGCGCGGCTATTGCGTCAGTACGTTGTCTTCACTGCACGTCAAAGGGGCCGTCCCGGACGGAGCGGCGCCAGTCTGGGTTCGGGCTCGCAGCGTGGCGCCAGCAGCGCGTCACCGCGGCGGGCTTGGCGGGCCGAGGGAAACGACCCGCTGGGAGGCCAGCTTCTGCAACTTCTCCTGCGGGGGCGGGCGAGCCCACTGGTGCGTGCAACTCAACGGGTAACGCTGTCTAGGAGGAGCAGGGGAGAGGGGAAACAGGAGTCCGAAAGGCAAAGGTGGGTGAGTCTGTTCTCTGTGGCGGTCATTGGTTGTTTTTGTTTTATGGTTTGGGTTCCGCCTGCTCCTGTCTCGTTTGTTTGTTCCGCTTCCTCCTTGTTTGTTTCGATTCGACCTTATTTCGAGTTTCTGCTTGAGATTGGCGTTGGTTTCCTCGAGCGTTTTCGCTTTTTTTTTTCGGCCAGAAACCGCAGCGCGCTGACCAAGCCCTTGTGCTTGTTAAGGACGTTCGCGGCGAGGTCGGCCCGCCTGTTGGCCGCATTGGCATTTCCCAAGTACTTCGACACCTCCCACTTGAGCTCCCGAACCACCTCTTTGGCCTTCGCCACCCACACCGCGTTCACCCACGGCTTCTTGATCCACCGTTCGAACGAAGTCTTGCACTTCCGTTCGCGCGTCGCGATCGCCTTCCGCAAGCGCGCGGCGACAGATGATGCAGGCATGGCACGATCTGTCAGTCAAAGTTCGAGCGACATCCAGCGGTTTGAACAAAACTCCTACGTAACCGTCATCCCTTCGTCCTGTGCCATTGCTACGAGGCCCGCAGGGGGCCTCAAACTATCTCCTCTGCCATATCCTTGATATCCACCTCCTCCCTCCCTCCTCTCCTTCCCCCTCCTCCTCCTCGTCGTCCTCGTCCTCTTCCTCTTTACTCCTCCTCATCCTTCCTCCTTCCTCCTCCTCATTCTCCACCCCCTCCTCCTCCTCCTCCGCCTCCTCCTCCTCCTCCTCCTCCTCCTCCTCCTCTTCGTCCTCGTTCTCCTCCTCCTCCTCCTCTTCCTCCTCCGCCGCCTCCTCCTCCTCTTGCGCTCTTGCGCTCCTCAGCAGTCGCCCCGATGACACAAAACGCATGCCTCCTCCTCCCCCTCCTCCTCGTACTCCTCCTCCTCCTCCTCCTCGTCCTCCTCCTTTTCCCCCTCCTCCTCCTCCTCCTCCTCCTCGTCCTCCTCCTCGTCTTCCCCATCCCAAACAGAATTCCCTTGCGGAGCAGAATCGAGCAAAACCGCTTATCAGTACAACTGTCATTCTTACTTGTTGTATTAGTATCATCATTAGTAAATTAAGAATAAGAAGAAATCCTGAGGCCCCCCCCCGCCCCACCCCCCAAGAAGACCCCCAGGATTGTTGTTGTTTGCTTGTTAGTGTGCTTGCTTTTGGTTCCTAGGGATTGGCGTGGCTATGTTCCGCGAGGTGATTCTGATTGGGATGGGGAGGAGGACGGGAAGAGGAAGAGAAGGAGGACTGGGAAGAGAAGGAGGAGGAGGAGGAGGAGGAGGAGGAGGAGGAGGAGGAGGAGGAGGACCAGCAGGAGCAGGAGGAGGAGGAGGAGGAGGAGGAGGGAGGAGGAGGAGAAGGAGGAAGAAGAGGACGAACCGGTTCGAAATGGCCCACAGGCGCCCCCCACGGGAGTCCCATTCAAGGAACATGAAAATCGCAGAAACGCTGGGTGCCGTTTTGCCCTCGAACCCGCCCCTGGTGCCCCTCCACCCTCCAAGTGGTGCTGGTGGTGGTGTGTTTCTCTACCCCCGTTCGCTCCTCCCCGCCGCACCTCTGGCTCCCCACCGCCCTGCCCGTCCAGCAGCTTACGCCGGGCTCTGAGCTGATTCGGCAACGGGAACCGAAACAGTGAACAAAGCACATCGCGCCTTCATGGGATTCCCTTCTCCGCGTTCTCCTCCTCCGTATCATTGCGTCGGCCTGTCGCTTGGCATGTCTGCTTGTCATATTCGTTTGGGGGTACCCTCCTGGGACCCACCTAATGCAATGTTTGTCTCTGGCTCGGTTCGATTTCGATTATACTTCCACTCTAGCTGCCAAATTCAAGTTCTTCTGAGGCTTGACCCAAGCCGACAGGCGTTCGACGCCGCATCGACGCATGATATAAAGGAGCGAGTGGCTCCAGGAAGGTTCCCAGAACCAGCTGCTGATCTATTGTCTGTCCAGTCCGAATGCAGTGTTCATGATGTAAGGCGCGAGACACAAGGGCAGGCGATGCAGCCATGCCTGAAAAGGGATGGGCGGGCAGCGGTGGAAAAAGATTGGGCCAGACAGTGGGGGTAATGTCGACCCGCATAGTGAGGATGGGCAACCTTCTTAAGGGTAGATTTGCATCCTTGCCTCCTCGGTCGATCCTTGGTCGCGTTCGTTGGCCGAGCCCCGCTCGAACAGCTTGGACCTTGGCTTCCAAGGCCCATCCTTATCGCGCATCCTTAATATACGGGTTGGCTGTAGTCTCCCCCTCGGGGGCAGCGTCAGGAGGGACTTTCTCGGGGGGGGATGCGCCATCGCCGACCGATCACCGATATAGCAAACCCCGCCCAGGAGCGTGCGGCTTCGCTGTCCGGGCACCATCGCCGATCTAGCCGAGATGCATCACCAATTCACGCTCGATGTTTCTCCGTCTGGGCCCGTGCCACCGTGAAGCCGCAGACCCTCGACGCCGACGACGACGACGACGACCACGACGACGACGACGACGACGACGACGACGACGACGACGACGACGACGACGACCACGACCACGACGACGACGACGACGACGACGACGACGACGACGACGATTTTCGACGCCGCGTGGCCTCGCATTCGCCCTGTCGCCCCCGCGAGCCAGGTGGCGAGAGCCCGACGAGGCCCCGTCGCGCCGGGGAGCCCCTCTGCTGGGCCGTCTTGCGCTCGGGCGGGGGCCGAGGCTTCGGGGGGAGCTCACGAGCTGCGAACGTGCCGGTGTCCGCGCTTCCTCTGGGCCTGGATTCTCCAGAGGAGGAAAGGGTACCCATACCGCTGCGCTCCCCTCGTTCTCCTCTTTTTGGGCCTCCTGGGAGGCCCTCGTCCCCACCGCTGGATTCG
Source organism: Prorocentrum cordatum (assembly GCA_963575745.1). Taxonomy (NCBI): domain Eukaryota; class Dinophyceae; order Prorocentrales; family Prorocentraceae; genus Prorocentrum; species Prorocentrum cordatum. The sequence goes on along the minus strand of CAUYUJ010008635.1, from coordinate 334,494 downwards.
CCTCGAAGCTCTTGTCACAGCGCCCCCCTGGAGAGGACCTAGGAGCAGCGGTATTGGTGCCCTGTGGATTCCCCAAGTCTGGGGCGCGATTTCGCGGATACGCGGTCGCACGGGCACTTTCTGCGCGGGGCATCCGCGAAAAAGCGCCCCGAATCCGCGGGGGCGGGTTCCAGGGGCCCGGCCCGCAAGGCCGCGGATACGGATGTGTGTGTTTGGCCCACGAAAATTCTTCGGCGGCGAACCCAAGAGGGGCCTTCTCAGAAGGCTCGGGCTTCCGAGAAGTTCCGCCGCCTTCTGAGAAGGCCTGCCAGGAGGAGGAGGAGGAGGAGGAGGAGGAGTAGGTAGAGGAGGAGCAAGAGGAGGGGAGCAAGGGGGGAGGGAGAGGAGGAGGAGGAGGAGGAGGAGGAGGAGGAGGAGGGAGGAGGAGGAGGAGGAGAGAGGGGAGGAGGGAGGAGGAGGAGGAGGGAGGAGGAGGAGGAAGGAGGAGGAGGAGGAGGAGGAGAGCAGTGTTTTTTTTTTTTATTATTATTATATATATATATATATATATATATATATATATATATATATATATTTGGAAGAAGTCATGAGAGTGGTGCGTTCCAAGATGTCCAGGACGTTCTAACTTTGTTGATATGTCCAGGACGTTCTAACTTCCCTGTTGTGCAGTTCGGGCTCCAGAAGCGACAGCCGCCAGATATGCCAGAGCTCCCAGGGCGCATCCTGAGCCAATGGCACCATGACATCATTCTCCTCCGGGGAACTCGGGCGGATGAAGAGAAGGGCCCGAAAGGGGCCTTGGAGCCAGTTGGTGCCCAAAAGGGCCCCACTTTGGGGCCCTTCTCTTAACCCCCAATTTGGGCCACCCCCCATTACCACCCGCCTTAGAAATGGGGGTGGTAGAAACGGGGGCGAAGACCGCCCGCAGTCCATACCCACTTCTGGGCCAGATGCGCTGTCGGTGCCGCCGCGGGCGCTGTCCCATTGGCACGAGCTTCGCCGGTCGAGCGTGGACCGCTTGTCGGCTGGGCAACGCACGCTGCTTGTTCAAGGCGCCCGCGGCCGCGGGTTGAGGTGGTCGTCGGCACCGTTGGGCTCCGTTGGACATCGGCTGGCGCAGCATCGGCATCACCCAAACATGTTTATACTGTGTGTGCATCGGCCCCCCAGGGTATGAATACCGGAGGGTATGCATACCCCTATAGGGCCTACCCCGAGGGCCTACCTCTAGGCCTACCATTTCCCTTGGGCCTACCCCTAGGTCTACCCTAGGCTTACCCCTGGGGCCTAACCCTAGGGCTTACCCTTGAGCCTAGCCCTAGGATCTACCCTTGGGGCCTCCCCCTCGAGCTGCCCTAGACCTACTCCTAGGGCCTACCCCTAGGCCTACCCATAGGGCCTACCCCTAGCGTTGTGGCTTTCGCGTGCCAGCTGGACGATGCAGCATACTCTACACTCTATACTTAATGTCTGTCCCACCCGACCCAGCCCGCTTGACCAGGCATTGCCGTCGGGGCTCTCGCGTGCCAGCCGGACGACGCGGTATACTTTACTCCGTATGTTAATGTCCCGCCCACCCGACCCGACCCGCCAGTGAGGGCCCAGCCCGCTCGACCAGGCCCAGCCGTTGGGGCTCTCGCGTGCCAGCCAGACGACGCAGCATACTTTACTCCATACCTGGATATCTCGCCCGCCTGGCCAGACCCGCCCGTGAGGGCCCAGCCCGCTCGACCAGGCCCGGCCGTTGGGGCTGCCGCGTGCCAGTCGGACGATGCATTATATATTATTCCACCCTTCAATGTCCCACCCGCCCGACCCGACCCGCCCGTGAGGGCCCGGCCCGCCCGACTAGGCCCAGCCTTTGGAGCTCTCGCGTGCCAACTGGATCATGCAGTGTACTTTACTGCCCGGGATCTGATATATCTGAAGACAAGACAGCAAGTATCGTGTTAAGTTGCACGATATTATAATAAGAACGCATATGGTGTATATGCATGCGTTTTTATAACTGATGTAAGACTACCACAACATGAGAACATAGTGCCTACTCACAGCACCCCTGCACGGCGCCCTTAAGCACACGCGAGGAACAATGTAGACAACCGTTCGGTCTATCAAACGGTTGTCATAAACCGTTGCGCACGTTTGCGCATTGTGTGAAACATCTATAGCTACATCTAACAGCGCACACGCATACACGAAACCGCAATGTTACTTCGCAATGAGGCGCAACAACCTGTTGATGTACACCAGGCGAATTGGAGTCATCGTCATTGATTGTTGTCCCCGCTCGCTGTCTGTTTTCGTCGTCGACCGCCCTCGCCGTCGTCGACCGTCGCCGGATCGTCGTTTTCGATCGTCGACCGTCCGGGGCAGAGATGCTGCCCCGGCCGCTGCTGCTGCCGCTGCTGCCGCAGCCACTGCTGCCTCTGCCGCCTCTGCCACCGCCGCCGTTGCCGCAGGTGCCGCCGGGGAGGGAGCTGCCGCTGCCGCTGCCGCCGCCGAGGGCCGCTGCTCTGGCTCCCGGCGTGTGGGCGCCAGGCAGGGGCCACACGGAGGAGCGAAGAGGGTAGCCGGTGCGTTTGCGTTTGTGTGGCATGGGCTGGTGATAGTGATGATGACGACGATGATGATGATGACGATGATGACGATGACGATGACGATGACGACGATGATTAAGATGATGATGATGTTGATGATGATGATGCTGATGATGCTGATGTTGATGATGGTGGTAATGCAGATGTTGATGTTGATGCTGATGATGATGATGATGATGATGCGGATGATGACGATGATGACGATGATGACGATGATGATGATGATGATGATGATGATGATGATGATGATGATGATGATGATGATGATGATGATGATGATGACGATGATGATGATGATGATGATGAAGATGATGATGATGATGATGATGATGATGATGAAGATGATGATGACGATGACGATGACGATGATGACGACGACGATGCTGATGATGAAGATGATGATGATGATGAGGATGAGGACAAGGGGCGGGCAGACGGAGGAGCGAAGAGGATAGCCGGTGCGTTTGTGCTCGTTTGGCATGGGCTGGCACCGACTGCGAGTGCCAAAGTGCGTCCCGCGAGCCGAGGAGTGGGGCGGCGCCGCCGGGCTCGTGGGTCCTGACGAGGAGGGCACTTGTTCTTTGTTTAATGCCTGTTGCTGTTTTGCTGTGGCTGGGGCGTGGACGCGAGTAGCGGTGGAAACAGGCATGTCTTTCGGCCACCTCATCCGGGAAGGGGAGCCTTTTCGCCACAGATGTGGCTCCAACATTGGGCGCGGACGGACTCTTGGATGGGTCCGCGGACCCGTTCGGTGAGTTTGCTCGGGAGTCGCCAACAATGCACCACCGCCAGCCCCAGCCAGACCCTCACTGGGCTAGCGAGGAGGGGGAGAATAAGGAAACGAGGGAGGGATTAGGAGGAGGAGGAGGAGGAGGAGGGAGGAGGAGGAGGAGGAGGAGAAGGAGGAAGGGGAGGAGGGGGAGGGCGAGGAGGAGGGGGGGATAGAAAGAGGAGGATGGGGTCTGTGGTCCTGTCTTGAGCAATTTTTGTAGGTGGCATGCGATTGCACCACCGCCCAGCAAGCTTGGGCCCTGGAGCGTGCGCAGATCGTGCTAGCCTATATGGGCCAGGCGACCCTCAACACCTCCTGCCTCCTCCGTCATCCCACTCCTCCTTCTCCCTCTCCTCCTCCTCCTCCTCCTCCTCCTCCTCCTCCTCCTCATCCTCCTCATCCTCCTCCTCCTCCTCCTCCTCCTCCTCCTCCTCCTCCTCAGCCCATTCAGCACACCCCTTTTGCTGGGCATACCTGTCACCGTAACTACATGCATTCTCGCGCACATGACATTCGGGTGGTGAGCATTCGCTTTTCACTCGCACGTGCATCATGGTCGCTCACACGTTCTCCGTCTCCTCCTATAAGTGTCTCAGCATGCAGCAAAGCGATCGGTTCTACGACATCTGCCGCACGCTTCGCACGAGCGTCATACTTATTCAAGGCACACGACGTCGCATCCATGATCAAGACCCATGCGATACATATACGTCTTCGGAATACCATCAGCTTCATTTTGGTTATCATTCTAATCAAGGCAATGCACATACTGGAGTTACTATTGCGATTTCGTCTCAGAGGTTTTCGAGATCAAATATAATCTCTGTCTCACATCCCAAGCAGCAATATCTCTGGGGACGCGGTGGGGCTACTCGATGTAAAAATCAGCAGTCCGACTTTACATTCATCTCGGCCTACCTCCCCCCGAATACGGATTCCGCCCGAAGTCGTAGAGATTATCAAAAAAACGCTGGCGTGGCTGGAAGAACTATATTCATCGCTCTCATCTCGAACGTTACCAGTCTTGGGCATCGACTCCAATGAGCACATTGGGCTCCTCAGGACCCCCGCGGGCCCCACACCTACTGACGATCTCTGCACTGGGCCCTTGCATCGCAGCTTGCAACAGCCTCGGACCCATCAGTTTATAGCATTCCTTCTCAAGCATGACTTGATATTGCTTAACACGTTTTACCCGACCTTCCCGACTTACTACCATGGAGTATCAGGTTCGACCAGCCACATTGATTTCATTATTCTTCCTCGCAGTTTCTACCTCGCGCAGCATGTGGTCAAATGTCAGGTTCTCAGATCCCTTGGCGACCGTCTTCAGCTCGTACCTGATAGCCGACGAGTTGATCATCACCCAGTCTATGCACTCCTCGAGCACAATCTACGCTATGACGGATCCGAAGCAGATCAACATGTACGCTGGGATTTCGATAAGCTTGTTCAATCCGTCATGCAGGGCTCTCAGCGTCAGGATTTTCTCATTGCTCTTGATAAGTGGGCTGAAGATCACTCTGTCGAATTAGATAACGTTGCAACAAAGAGCTCATCTGAGCAATGGGAGCTACTTATCGAGCACGGTCTTCTCCCTATCGCAGCTAAATTTTTTCAAAAACAGACGTCTGTGGCTGGACCCTACTCACGAGAACGTCAGGACCTCCTACGCCGACGACGTGAGTTACGAGTACAATGCTTACAAGCTCCTAAGCTATCTTCACATGACATAGTTGTTCACGCATTTCAGCAATGGCATAATCTCTCTCGGTTACTTCAAGTTAATCGCAGCATTCGTCGCCTACATGCTATTCGTACCAATACGCTGAACGAACAACGACGTGTCGAGCTTCAAGAGGCTTGGCGGGCTCGCAGATTAGCAGAAGCATGGCATCTCGCTCGACTTCGCACAGGCAAACGCATTGGCCGCCGTCTTCGAAATTATCACAAAGCCGCTCTTCGTCGTCGCTCAGAAGCCGAATGGTTTGACAAACTTTCTATCCCTGGCTCGCAAGGGGGGTGGAATTGCATTCGCTTGCCTATCGCTCAAGTTCGACAAGAATTTTTCGACGATCATGATGCATCTGTTCATGTTAGCTATCAACGCCATTTACTTGGGGAATGCGATCTAAAACACACCAGCTGGTGGATTCGGAAAAGTTCTAACCGACGTTCACCTCCGTCTTGGGACGTGCCGAACGAAGTCTGGAAAATGGCCCTTTGGTCTCACGCAGTATTTACGCCAGAATCACATGGAGTCCGACACGACGCTACACTTTACGAGCCGCAGTTGTTCCTCAAACGCCTACAACGGGTTCTTGATATGATTCTGGCTACTGGACATAGCCCTTACCAATTTCATCGCAGTCAAGGATTTCAGATTCCCAAGAAAGACGACTTTCGCATTGTTCACAGCGCTTCATCTTTTTCTGAGGCACATCACAAAGGTCTCCTTCGACGACGTGGCAAACCTCATCGCCCCCCCCCCCCCCCCCCCCCCCCCCCCCCCCCCCCCCCCCACCCCACCCCACCCCACACACACACACACACACACACACACACACACACACACCACACACACACACACACACACACACACACACACACACACACACACACACACACACACCACACACACACACACACACAACACACACACACACACACACACACACACACACACACACACACACGCCCCCGCATCGCGCGTTCGCAGTACCAGGCCGACGCCGAGAGGAGGCCGTACTTATCAAAATGCTAGTGTCTCATCGCTGCTCCAAACATGGCCTTAGTATTGCGAATCGTCACTATGACGTGGTCAACGCATTCGCCTCCCCGTCGCACGACATCATGGATCAAGCTACTCAGTACCTCATGTTACCTCAACCTGATGATGACATAGAAGACGACGCGGGCGACGATACTCCAGCACATGTTGCAGAACAGGACGAACGCTCACTGCGTCAACACCATCGGCATTCTATTTGTGTGCTACAGACATCGGATGTTCCTGCCGAGTTTTACCCTCGCAGTGGTACCTTTCAGGGCAACAGCGTTGCGACGAGCGAGTTTCACATGCCGCACTGGCAGGCTGTGCAAGCTTGGGGGGAAAAACGCAAGATGCTCACTTGCTCGTTCCATCGCCGTTGAATTCTGCCGTCATTGACTTGTCTATCGCGCCCTTCGTCGACGATCTCTGTAAGCAGTACACTATTACCACACCTAAGAGCTTATATGACACACAAGCACAGCACGACCATAGCTTCAACACCATATCCGCGGGCTACACGATCGCACAGCACACGGGCAAGAGCGAGTCCACAGTTCATTTTGTCGGAGCGCGTGCACATACTCATCAGCGTACCGTTCATGCACAGCAGCTCCAATGCAAAGTACTGAGCGCCGCGCGTTATCTTGGGCCATATCTACATTATCGCAACTGCTTTTACGTCGAGCGCAACTTACGCATCCAGGCTGTAAACAAAGCATGGTTTATATTCAAACGATTCTGGTTTACTAAGACTGACCTTCGGTTTCGCGTTCTAGTATTTCGGTGCACTGTATGGTCTGCACTACTATCAGGGCTTACCGCATTCGTTCTCACTGAACACGACTACACGATTTTCGACAAGTATATACTCTATAAAGGGCGCAAATTGATGAAAGGCAAAGCTAATATAAAGACTACCCTCATCGACGGCACGATCAAACATAAACCTACCCCCACGATCGAGGCATGGAGAAATATCGGCATGGCAGACACGATCACTGAGCTGCGCATCCAGAGGCTAAAATGGTTTCAAAAAATATGTAGCCGCCCTCTTCATCATCAGCTATATATAACTGCTATGTTCGGTCGCTTCCCTCATGATTCTCCCGACGCTGTGATTTCTCATCCGTGGCTGGAGCAGCTGGCCACAGATATACAGGAGTTGTCTCTGTTGGAGTGCGCATACTTTCTCGACGGCGTTTCTCCATGGCAGCTCGCAGTGACTGGTGCGCTTCAGGAAGACTTTGTAGAGGTTGACGTGTCCGAGTTGCGTGCTCAGTTCCTCTCCGTCAACATCCCTCCTCCTCATCACGAATACGACGCGCTTAATCCTCATACGTCATCAGGTTCATTACCTACTGGCGAGTATTATTGTGGGCTCATGCGCACTGATGGTAACATATGTACACTTACGTTCCCTACCATGAAAGCTCTTAGACTCCATCGCGCACGTGAACAGAGCATGCATGGCATGATTACTCTCGACTCTATCGTTATGGAAGCTGTGTGTCCATGGTGCTTTACACACTTTTCTACACGCAAAATCGCACAAGATCATGCACGACGTAGCTGGCATTACGGTAGGTGTATTGTTGATCAAAGCTTTATACCCACGCCTCCTATTGTGTCCGACACCACCTACACGTGCGCCGTATGCAAGCTCTACGGGTACAATTACGAGTGCGACGACATATATGTGTACAATCATCATATCCGTACCCAACATCTATCTGGTCCAAGACGACTTGAGTTTTCCAAGGCAGATACCTCATCCACATTCTTTCCGCAGATCGCGGCACCCAGCCCCAATGCACCTCGGACTGGCGACGGGCTCATCCAGGCCAGTGGCGAAAGACCGTCGCAAAGGCGCAAGTCAGCGCGACCTTCAGGCTCTGGTTCTTCTCATAGCAAAGTTAACCCTCAGTACTGGTATGTCGTCACGGGTTCTACGGGCAATCGCGTTGGAAAACTATCAGGTGAGCGAGAGCTCCGAGTACTTCATCCAGGGGAAGAATTCTACCGAGAGCTATGCGGAAGCAGCGAAGCAGTACAGCAGGGACCAGAAGCAGCAGAAGATCGCGAACCTGGCACATCCTCACGTTCATGTTTGGAACGCTTGGATCGCGGTGGCGAAGACCAAACTTGGAGAGAAGGAGTTGGAACCACCGATGCTGGACTCCTTGCAGCAGTACATCGACAAAATGAGGAACAATCAACCCGAGAAGGCCGCGTACCTACACAATCTCATGAAGGAAGTTCGTCACGCCAGATGCTGCAAGACATACGACAGCAAGCTCAAGCGCCTCGAGATCAACGTACTACCTGGCACCAACAGCGAGAAAGTGCTGAACCAGATTATCGTACCATTGTGGGTTCGCGACAAAGCAGCGAAGCTCGAGGGCGTGGCACCTCCAGGAGACCTCGAGCGCAGGATCCAGCAGGCGATCGACGAGATGGACACGTGAGGCCAGCTCTTGATTATGATAGAGCTCTTTCAGTGCCTGATCTTCCAGGCCCCTGCCGCCGCCTGCCGAGAGACGGTTCTCCCCCCCCCGCCCCCCTCGTCCTCGCCCTCATTCCCCCTCCCCTCCTCCTCCTCCTGTCCTCAGCGTGTCCGACGGCGCTCGTTTGTCGTCGCGGTTTCAGGCAGCCCGATTGCAATTCGAGCGATCCAAATCGAGATCCCAGGGATAAGACTCATGGTGCACTCGTGCTACAGGTACGGGTGCATGGGGTTTGCGGCCCTTCACGCTTCGTGCTGTTTCGGGCTTGCGTGCACAGTCGTCGGTGGGCCCTGCTCGTGTCACCCCCTCTACAGTCGCGCGTCTCTGAGCGCATGAGCCCCTGTGCAAGTCCATTCGGCCAGGCTGATTCGACAGGTCATCGAACGATCGCTCTTGTGAGTTGTTATTATTATTATTATTACCTCCTCCTCCTCCTCCTCCCCCACGCTTGGCTCCTCCTCCTCCTCCTCCTCCTCCTCCTCCTCCTTCTCTTCGTGCTCAGACTCACCCCCCTCGCGCTCACACTCCTCACGCTCACGCTCACACTTCTCACACTCGCACTCCTCCTCCGCTTCTTCCTCCTCCTCCTCAGCCTCAACCGCCCGTTTGTTTAACCATGACTTGAGGTTCCCCGCGCCGCCTCGCCCCTGCAGTCGCGCTGCCGTTTGCAATTCTCTCTCCCTCTCTCTCGTTCTCTCGTTCTCTCGTTCTCTCTCTCTCTCTCTCTCTCTCTCTCTCTCTCTCTCTCTCTCTCTGTCTCTCTCTCTCTCTCTCTCTCTCTCTCTCTCTCTCTCTCTCTCTCTCTCTCTCTCTCTCTCTCTCTCTCTCTCTCTCTCTCTCTCTCTCTCTCTCTCTCTCTCTCTCTCTCTCTCTCTCTCTCTCTCTCTCTCTCTCTCTCTCTCTCTCTCTCTCTCTCTGCGAGCATGGTGATAGCGGATGGTGCCATCTTTCAGCTCGGCCCTCCGCTTGGCTACAACCGGGCGTGGGCCAGTGGGCTCAGACTGCAGGCGGTCCTCCATCACACCAGGACCTACGACGCAATGTTGCTCTGTGGTACCCAGGCGGTGTGCGGATCTGGTGCGGGGATTTTGCGCACGAGATTGGGGGGGCGCACAACCTTAGAGGCACTGCAGCAACCTTGACCCCTCACAACCAAGGCCACGGGCTGCGCGGTGGTCCTTGGAGGAGGCTGCGCTGACAAGCACACGCGAGTGACTTGGACCCCGCCTTCGGCGTTGGCGGGCGAGGCCTCGCGGTCCGCGTCCAGAAGGGCTCTATCGACGCCACTTACGGCGTGCCGCACCGTCACGCAGTGGTGGAGGGAACATTTGGCGAGACTGCATTGTCGCACGTTGCCGCTCTTCTACTCGGAATTGAATGACGGCATCAAACGCCCGAACGGCTCGCAGTTCGAGCGCCCGAGAGATCTTCGTCGTCTGGCACTCGAGGCACACCTCGGGTCTCGAGCGCCCGCTCGGGGCGACCCAGGCAGCCCCTCGACGCCCCTCGGCGAGGCGCGGCAGCCAGCGAGCAGGGCGATGACGACAAGGGGGAAAATTGGCAGGTATACCGACTCAGGCGCTGGGCGCCATTCGCACACGGGAGCGACGACGACGAGGTTCGGGGGAAGTTGTTCGGGCCCTGCTGGAAGAACACCACAAGACCTCGGCCATATCCTACAGCGACCATTTGCGCGCGTTTTATTCGAGCGGCACCCCCGCGGTGGGCAGCCTGATTGACTACTGGTTCCTCCCCGCGGGCTGGCTGGATCGGCTTCAACGGGCCCACATCGGCCGGGTCCTGGGGGACGTTTTTCGACCTGTGCGTGGAGTGCCGCCACGGGACCACATTCCTGTCCTACATCAGTTCCAGTGCGAGAAGGACCCTGGCGCCCTACCACCTCCGCTTCCGTCTGCTTTCAACGGAGACGCTCTGTTGACTGCGACCCTTCGCGGCGATGGGCAAGGCGGAACTCTCGACTGACGTGATCACCCAGGCGCAGGCTGTCGAGGAACACCGACGGGAACTCTCTCGCCGCCCAGCCTTCGATGCTTTCTGGGAAGCACTGGGGGCCATACTTTGCGGTGCGGGAGCTAGACATTATCACGAATCCACCGCGCGCTGCGGATCCGAGGGAACGCGCTGGACGCAGACACCTCCTCGCTGAACCAGCTGCGTTACGCCGCGCACGAGCTGCTCTGCCGCTCGATGTGCCCGCGGACCCGACGCTGGGACGGATCGAGCAGCAATCCAAAGACCTCTCCAAGGATCTGGGCCGTCAACGCCGCCAAGCCATTCGAGAAGCCAAGGAACTCCGTCTGGAACAATCTCGAGAAGCCCGGCGTGGCCGTCGCCTGCGCGAGGCCGCCCGTCTCTCGACAAGCTGCTCGATGCCGATTTGGCGCTCGCCGCCGCGGCGGCCGTCGCTTCGAAATCACAGCGCTGCCCAAGGAGGACCGGCTGGAGGTCCGGCGTCGCGACGGCGCCGACGGCGGCGCGCAGGTCGCGGAGTTCAACTGGACCGACAAGCGCGCAGCTCGGGGCTCAGCATCTGCGCCACCTGCCCCGCCTGCCTGGGAGACGAGCGAGAGCGCCATCAAGTCCGCTGAGGATTTCGCTGGGCCCGCGCCCTACATCCGCACCACCACCAAGCGCAGGGCGGCCCCTACTTTCACCACGCCCGCTGAGATTTGGGACCTGCCCCTCGGCCGACAAGCCCACGGAGCCAGGCAGGGGGGGCGCCTGCTTCGAGACACCGGCGGTGGACATGACTTCCTTCAAGGATATCACGCTGCAGGTGCCAACATCCGCTCCGCTGGCCCCGCGGCGCGGGGCATGGCCTCGCGAGAGGGAACGTCGGGCCCAGGGCATTGGGGAAGCAGGCCATCAACTCCCCACCTGCCATCGGCAAGGGTTTTGTCGCTAAGCGCCTTCAAGTAGAGCCCCCCCACAGGCCAGCGGATTTGCGCGACGTCGACGCCGGGGGGGCCACGCAGCGCTTGGCGTGGAGATTGCGAGAGTCACAGGTCAGCTTCGCGAACACATTGGAGGACCTCTCCAACGCCTTCGACAGCGTGGCCTGGCCCTCCTTCGACGAGGCCATCGAGGACGCGGCGCAGCCATGCGACTGGGGGCTGCGCCAGGCGCGGCACCGCGAGGGGGTCATCGAGCTGGCGGGGGGCGAGGGCAACGTCTTCATGAAACCACGCGTGGGCTGATGGGCGAGCCCTTCGTTGTCTCTGCGTGCCCGGGGCATTCTCCAAGCCGGTGCGCCCCTGTGTGCGAGGGCGATCGCGAACCAGCCTGGCACGGCGCTGCAACGCGGGGCCTTGCCTGACGACGATGACGCGCACCTCTCTTTCTGCGCCTGCGCCGACGACCTGCGCCGCGCTGCCCCGTCCCAGGCTTGCTCTGCAACGGCGCGGGCGGCGAACGCTCGGTCGAAGGCAGATGACCTCCTGGGCGCCACGCTGAGCTCGAGCAGCTTGGAACATAACCGTGGGATGCAGGTCGCGAGTCTTCACTTCTGCGGCCAGGGGGCTCTGCGCTGTCGACAGCGGCTAGGTCGGGAGGGAATCATCTTGGGCGCAGTCGCGGACGTCACTCGCTACTGGGGCCCCCTGGTCTCTCCCATACAGGCCGCGTCGAGCGAATCGACCAGGCGAGTTGCCGCGGCGCATTATTCCTTCTACGGCTTGGGAGGGGCGTGGCCGCTGATAATGCCCCGGAGATGGGAACGCGCCCTCTACCTGTCCCTGGTCCAGAATGCGATGCTGTCCGCGATGGAATGCTTCTGCTTGGGCGAGCACTAGCTGCGCTCGATGGATGCACAATTGGAAAAGCTGGGCCGCATCCCGACGCGCAGTGGGGCGTCTTCGCAGGGGCAGCGACAGAAAACGAGATGTGCGACCTCCTGGCTGCGGCTGCTGCTCCTTGCCAAGATCATACGGACCTCCTGCGGGGCCTCGCTGAGAGCCCATGGCACCTGTGCGTGGATGGGGACAAGGTTCGCGCATTCCTCGGAATCGATCTCAGCGAGTATCGGGGCAGCGTCTTCTCGTTTCGCATGCCCCCCCCCCCCACCACCACACACACACACACGCCACCACCACCACCACCACCACCACCACCACCACCGCCACCACCACCACCACCACCACCACCACCACCACCACCACCACCACCACCACCACCACCACCACCACCACCACCACCACCACCACCACCACCACACACACCCACACACGCACACACGCACACACGCACACACACACACGCACACACACCACACACACCACACACACACACACGCACGCACGCACGCACGCACGCACACACACACACACACACATACACACACACATACACACACAACCCCCCGGCATCGCCGCCGCCGACGAGGAGGGGGGGTGAAGGAGGTAAACTACGGGGAGGGGGGCGAGGAGGAGCCCTACGCGCGCGCGCGCATGAAGGATGGGGCCGCTCGCGGAGATATTTTTAGCACGCAAGCGCTCGCAGCGCGCCCGCGGCGCCGACGCCGCGTCAGGAGTATCGCGCGCATCCCCGCGATCGGCCACGCGCGCGTCATCTGCGACCAGACGATCGCCTCCCGCGTCGCGGCTGGTCGCCACCTCCCGAGTGCATTCAGAAGGGGGAGATGCAATCCTCGAGGGGCTGCGTCGATCGCCGCTTTCGTGGGGCCCTCGACGAACCGATGCCCCCTACGCGAGTGCGATGGCGAGAACAGCCAGTCCCTCCGCGCTCATCTTTTAGCCGCGCTTGCTTCAAGCTGCGCGACCGCCGCGCGGGCGGCGACGCCCTCCTTCACTGCGCGCGCCCCCTCGCGGCGGCCTCGTTGGGTTCGGGCAGCGCCGAGGCGGCTGCTGCGCCCGATGGGGGGCCCGGCGACGCCGACGCGGTCGGAGAGGGCTGGGTCGCCAGGATCGGCGGCGGAGCCTTCCGAGAAGGGCAAGAAGGGCATAGGCAAGGACAAGGGCCAGGGCGCGCCGGTCAACTCGGGGGCGCGCCATCATCTCAACCTGGAGGGGCGAGTGGCGACGCTGGGGGCGGCGGTATATCGAGCGTTTTTCGTGGACGAGGGAAAGAACAGCACTGGCTCGGCGCGCGCCGAGGCGAACGCAGAGCACGACGACAACTCCAGGACGACAGAGCAGCGCGAGAAGGACGGGGAGCGCATCGACTGGTAGGCTCGCGGGGCCCCACACGCGTTGCTCTTCGTCGCGGTCATCGCGCGGGCGCTCGGCACCCTCGCTCCGGTGGGGACAGCGCCCAACGACGTGGGACACACGGCCGTGCGCGAGTTCCGGGAGATGGTCGCCCTCGCGCAGCACCCCGCCCAGCTGGGCACCTGCGACGGCGTGACTGTCGAGAAGATGGGAGTGCTGACCGTCAGTTTCGACCTCCAGGGCTCGGAGGCGGCGCGCACTCTGTGGCCGATATTCCAGGAATATCTTCTCATGGTAGAGATGCGCGAGGTCGCCCCTGGCGCGGCCCCGCGGGGCCCACTGGAGCGCTGGATCCGCGCGCGCGAGGCGAACTCGATGTGCGAGTCCGTTGAGTCGGCCCCGTCCCCTTCCTTTTCGCCAGGGTTCTCCTTTCCTCTCAATCAATCGGTCTTCGAGGTCCTCCGTTCTGGACGTCGCTGCCCCCTCGGGCCCTCTGGCGGCCCCCAATCCGGCCTGTCCGCCCGAGTCTGTATATATTGAAGGGGCTGTCGCCCAACGTGCCTTCTCGGGCCGCCTGTCTCCTTTCTTGGCGAATTCGGACAGGCTCAGAGATCTCATCAAACGGGGAAATGTTTCTGGGGAGACGGTCTCTTCGGCCAGAATGGCCCCCACGCGCGCTGCCAGTAGACCCAGCGGCGCTTGTTGTGGCCCTGCCCGAAGTGGCTCCCGCCTCTGGACCGCGTGGGAGGGGCACTGGAGGGGGGTCGCGGCCGCCGTACGAGCGTAGCGCGTGCGAGTGAAGCGCGCGCGAGCACAGCGTGCGGCATGCGAGGTCAGCCGTGCGAGATCAGCCGTGCGAAGCAAGCGCGTGCGAGTGCAGCGCGCGCGAGTGCAGCGCGTGCGAGTCCGGCTGGGGCAACTGAACTTGCGCGAATATGGCCCCGAAGTTGAACTCGCGCGAAGAAGCAGCATCACCAGCAACAGCACCAAACAGCAACAGCAGCAGCAGCAGTAGCAGCAGCACCAGCAGCAGCAGCAGCAGCAGAAGCAGCCGTACCACCGCTATGACCTGCACCAGTAACAACAGCACCAACCAGCACCAGTAACAACACGTGGACCCCCCCCAGCACAGCAGCAGCACCACCAGCAGTACCAGCAGCACCAGCATTAGCACTAGCAGCACCATCACCAGCACCAGCAGCACCAGCAGCAAAATCACCAGCAGTACCAGCAGCAGCACCAGCAACAGCAACACCAGTAGCAGCAGCATCACCAATACCACCGACAACATCACCAGCAGGACAAACAGCAGCAGCAGCAGTACCAGCAGAAACATCAACAGCAACAGCACGAACAACAGCAGCAGCACCCGCAGCGGCAGAACCAACAGCTCGAGCACCAGTAACAGCGCCTGGAACCCCAGCAGCAGCAGCAGCAGCAGCAACGGCAGCAGTACCAACATACTAGCAGCGACAACAGCAATGGCAGCAACAGCTGCAACACCACAAGCAGCAGCAGCAGCAGCAGCAGCATAACAAGCAGCAGCGGCAACATCAGCAGCGGCATCGTCAGAAAGAACAACAGGAGCAACACCACCACCAGCAGCACCAACAGCAGCAGCACCACCACCACCACCAGCACTGGCAACCGCAGCAGCACCACCACGAGCAGCACAAGACGCAGCAGCACCTGCGACACCTGCAATACCTGCGGCTCCAGCGGCAGCGGGACACACAGCGCCAGCAGCACCAGCAGGAGCATCATCGCAAGAAGCACCAGCCCCAGTCCCTCTTCCAAGGATCTCTGAATGCACCCTTTTTGCCCGCGTTGCTTCGAAACGAGAGTCTGATCAATGCTTCCCCCGTCAGGTCTCAATCGCATCGTTTCTAGATGAGTTCATGCGGAAACGCGCAGCTTCAAGAATTGCCATATACATTTGCCGATCAAAGCTCCGAAGCCCCTGGGATTGCGCCCACCCCTGGACGAGAAAGCAGGCCGCAGGGAAAGGGCGATAACACGGCGAACAGGGATCAAAAGAGAGGGAGGCAGACGATGAATGGAAGCGCGAAGATCTTCGCGACCTCGTGGGTGACCTGCGACCTCGGGGGTGACCTACGGGACCTCTTCTTCTTCTCCTGCTCCTCCTCCTCCTCCTCCATCCTTCCTGCATG
>CAUYUJ010008635.1:275988-313488 GCA_963575745.1 Prorocentrum cordatum | reverse complement strand
TACGTCACGGCGAACCACTACGAGAAATATGACACGCAGCTCCCCCAACAAAGGATAATGAGGAGATTCGTCGGGAGGGGGGGGGGGGGGCGAGGAGGAGGAGGAGAAGAGGAGGAGGAGGAGGAGGAGGAGGAGGAGGAGGAGGAGGAGGAGGAGGAGGAGGAGGAGGAGAGGGAGGAGGAGGAGGAGGAGGAGGAGGAGGAGGAGGAGGAGGAGGAGGAGGAGGAGGAGGAGGAGGAGGAGGAGGAGAGGGAGGAGGAGGAGGAGGAGAGGGGGACCAGGACGGGAGGAGAAGGAGGAGGAGGAGGAGGAGGAAGAGGAGGAGGAGGAGGAGGAGGAGGAGGAGGAGCGAAGAGGAGCGAGGAGAAAGATGAGGATGAGGAAGACGTGGAGGACCTCCCCCTCCTTCTCCTCCCTCCCTCACTTTCACCAGGCTCGATGTGCGACATGTCTCGCCCCACCTCCCTTCCCCACTTCGCCTCCGTCAATAGTCTCCCTCCTCGGTTCCTCCTTCCCTCCCCCGTTCCCTCCCTCGTCGCCCCTAGTTCCCTCCCTCCTCGCCCCTAGCTCCCCCCTCCTCTCCCTCTCAGTCTCAGCTGGCAGGCTGCCAGGTGATGCCCGGGCGCCCCACGAGATCAGAGGGAATTGAGGCCCCAGGGGCCCGAGTGGAGCCGACTGCCCTCGCCGCCCCTCCCCTCGCTCCTCCTCGCCCCCCTCCCCCCCGGAAGACAACATCATGTCCCCAGGGGCGCGAGGACTGGCGCAGCGGACCCCTCGGCGCGCGCGGCCCAGCGCCGAGGCCCAGCGCGTCCGCCCCCTCCCTCCTCGCTCCTCCGCCTCCTCCCTCATTGCCCCCTTGCTTCCTCAACCCTCCTCCCTCCTCCCGCCTCCTGCTCCCCCTCTCTTCTCCCTTCCGCCTCCTCCCTCGTGCTCGTCCTCTTTCCTTCCCTCCGTCTGCTCCCCCCTCGCTTCCCTGCCCCATTTTTCCGTCATTCCATCCCTTCCCTCCCTTTTCTCCCACTCCTCCTCCCTCTTCTCCTCCCTCCGCTCCTTCCTCCTTTCGCCTCGTTCCTCCTCCCCTCCTCACCCTCCCCCTTCCAGCTTCTCCCTCCCCCCCCCCACACACACACACGTAATCGTTTCCCTCAATGAATAACTACTCTTTGCCGCACCCCGAGACGTGTCGGTACGGCGTACCGGTCATTTGCCTGAGACATGATTCAGAATCTCGGTATTTGCAGCAGTTTCACGGATGGTGGAGCTTCGTTTCCAAAACGGGTTATCTGTCTAAACACAACGCGCATTTGTGTCAAACGTCTGCAACAGCTTCGAGGTTGAAGCACACGTCGTTGTCCAAAAGAGGAAATTTTCTACCGATCGCCGCGCTCAATTGTCGCAAGTTTTGGTTACGGTTCCGGGCATAGAGGGCGGCGCCTTTTCAAATTGGGGTTCTTGCTTCCAAGCGCCGCGCGCATAGATCCTCCACGGTTTGCAGCAGGGCTGGGGGTGCTTTTGAAGTGTCGTCTTCGCCCTCTCGCGCCGCGCACCGAGGATCCCCGAGGGCGAGGCTGTGAATCGGTTTGAGGATGAGGAGGCTTTCATCGGCGATCTTCTTGCTCATGTTAACGCCTTGGAGGCCCACTATCTGGATAAGCGTGGTTTTCAAGAAATCCGGCATTGCCTGTCTGCGCCGGGTTTACGATTGCTGTGGCCACGTAGTTTGGTTCCATAAGTACCAGCCCGTGAGACTTGCCCTTCAGGCTTTGATGTGGAGGGGTCAAATACACTTCGCGTGCGACATAACCTGTTTCGGCACCCAGTGCCGGGGTCATGTTTTTAAGCGCTGGAGGTGGGAGGAACAGTTCAAGTTCATCGCAGGTTTCGATTATGAGAGTTCCGCCCACCTTTCAGAGATGTGTCAGGACTGCCGACAAGCCTGACTGAGCAGGCGAAACACCAGGACCCGCCGCGCGTCGCTTGCTGCCATCCCTTTTTGCGACCAGCTAGTGTTCCTGTCCTTGCGGAGGTTTCATCCTCATTGTGGCAGCGTTGTATCGTATCGTATCGTGCCCAATGAATCCTCCTCCTGCTCTTCCTCCTCCTCCTCCTCCTCATCCTCATGTTCCACCTTCCCTTCTTCGTTGTCCTCCTCCTCACCCTCCTCCTCCTCCTCCTCCTCACTCATTTCCTCATCCTCTTCCTGTTCCTCCCCCATCGAGCCTTCTTATCCGTAAGGGCTTCGCCCCCTGCCGCCGGCCCCCCCTCTCTTAGAATGGGACTTGCCAGAGCTGTGTTGGGATGTCTGGACGCTGACGTGAAGCAATGTCGGGACTTCACGCGAGGGCCAATATCTTATTGGACGGCTTGCATTGTAAATTTGAAGAACTGGCCTCGGGGACGCAAATATTGTATAATTTACCACGGTTTATGGCCTGGGGGACGCAACAATTTTGTAATGTATGAGGGTTTATGGTCTCGGGGACGCGAATATTGAATAAGTTATAATGGCTTATGGCCTCGGGGACGCGAATATTATATAATTTGAAAGGGTTTACGGCCTCGGGGGCGGAAATCTGCTTTAATGTACGACTGTTTATGGCGTCGAGAACGCAAACGCTGTGTGATTTACGAGAGTGTATGACCTCGGGGATGCGAATATTGTATAATTTACAAAAATGGTATTGCGTCGGGGACAGAAGCATTGCGTAATTCACGACGTTGATGGCCACGGGGACGCGAACATCGTGTAATTTGCATAGGGATACGGTTCCGGGAACGCGAATATCGCGTAGTTTACGAGGGTGTATGGCCTCGGGGACGCGAACATGGTGTAATTTATTATGGATTAGCCTCGGGGACGCGAACATCATGTATTTTTGCGTGTCCCACGCCCCCCCAGGAATTCTGAGAACCCTCCCAGGGCGTCGTAAGAAGTTCCGTTTGGGGCTCCCACCCCTCGCGGGGACAGCAACAATTAGCAGTAAGGAAGCAGAAAGCAGGACTGTAACAGTGGACATTGGAAACTGCAATTGGAACAGGTAGCCGCAATCTTCACCCTCGCAGCCTGGTGGCCCCGCAAGGGGACCGGCGGATTGCTTCTCTCTCTCTCTCTTTCTCTCTTCATCTCTCTCTCCTTGTTTCTCTCTCTCTCTCTCTCTCTCTCTCTCTCTCCCCCCCCCCTTGCCAGGGGCGGCCCGCCGGAGCAGCGGCCCCTCGAACCGGGGCAGCGGACCATCTGGTCCTACTGGGCGCAGGGCCCCGAGGAGATGCCGGAGCTCTTCCGTCTGTGCGTGGAGACTTGGCGGCGCCTGAGCCGCCGTCGGCGGGCCGCCCTCGCCGGCGAGTGTCGGGCGAGGGAGGAGGAGGAGGAGGCGGAGGGAGGAGGAGGGAGGAGCAGGAGGAGGGAGGAGGAGGAAGGATGAGGAGGAGGAGGAGGAGCAGAAGGAGGAGGAGGAGGAGGGAGGGTGCGGTTGACAATGGCGTGCGGCCCCAGTGGCGAAGCGTCCCGGTTTGTCTATAGGTCCCCCAGGGGATGTTCTAAGAACTCTTTGTGGTTTGCACGAGATGTTCTCAGAACATGCTTGGCCGAGATTGCAATTTTTAACAACGGGCTTATGTTCTAAGAACCTTGTGTTCGTTATTGGAGCATTTCTGGGTTCTGAGAAAATTGTGTTTTAGGCCTGTTCAATGAGTGTGGCCCAAGTGTGTCTCGATGTTTGTTCATGGGAGTTTTGGTCGGTGACCTTGGAATCTGCCTTATTTTGCATCTGGACCACATTGGGCGCTCCCTCCTGCCCTCCTATTCCTCCTCCCCCTCCTCGTTCAGCTCGTCCCCCTTGTGAAGGGGGCGACTCTGGCGCAAATCGGGCCTGCATCCGGTCCTGAATGCGCCCAACATCGGGCCCAGGTCGGACAGCGCCTGGGGCCACGCAGGCTCCCACGGACCAAACACCACCACGTACCCCCTTTTACGCCGCTCAGCTCCAACGGTAGGCCTGCGTCGCGTTCAATGAAGGGCTTTTGGTAGGCAAGCGCACGCTGGCGATAACACATGTTTAGAGGATCGTCGACGTGAAGCCAACGGGCCCCCTTAGGCGGCGGCCGGCAGCGCGTGCGAGCAAGCGCGTGGCAAAACTACTGACCACGGGCGCCTGCCGCCGCCCTCCCAAAATTGTGTTCGGTCCGGTGTGGATTTGCTGCTGCAGGTGGCACGCTTGGGCTGCAGGCGTCGTCCGGCAGTCGGCCCTGATTGGCAGGTCGGCCCTGCCAGGTCGAGGGTGCCCGTGTGTCCTGCGTCTCGCGGCCCATGCCTCCTGCACTCCCAGGGCAGCGTGCCCCTCGGAAAGGGTCTTCTGTCCTCTCGCGTGTCCTCTCCAGTCAAGTCCGACTGTAGGGGCCCGTGAGCGGCCTCTGTGCAGCTGCTGTTTTTCGCCTCTTGGAGTGAAGCAGACGGGTCCTGTGATGGGCTTGTTTTCCACCACCACCATAAGTTGGAGGGGGGAAGGAGGTGGAGGACGAGGAGGAGGAGGAGGAGGGGGAGGAGGAGGAGGAGGAGGAGGAGGAGGAGGAGGAGGAGGGGAGGAGGAGGAGGAGGACCCCCTCCCCCTCCAACTTATGGTGGTAGTGGTGGAAAACAGGCCCATCATCCTGAGGTTTGTCGCTGCGGTCGGCCCCTGGGGCGCTCTCCGGGCTCCCGGGGCCGTCAGGCAATGGCCCAGGAGGAGGAGCTGGCCCCAGGGAAGGCTCCAGGGGTCTCTCCCCATTCCCTCTGTTCCCTGGCTTCCTTGATTTTTTACGGTGCAATCGTTTTTCCAGAAGTTCGCCAGGATGAGGACAGCAAAACATGAATCTCCTCCATGGTCTCCTTCGGGAGCCCCTCCTCGATGGCCTGATCCCTGACCTCCTCCCTGATCTGCTCCTTCCCAATCCCCCCCTCCTCCCCCTCCTTGTTAGCCTCCTCACTATCCTCCTCCTTACCCTCGTCCTTACCCTCCTCCTCCTCCTCCGCCTCCTCCTCATCCTTCTCTTCCTCCTCCTCCTCCTCCTCCTCCACCTCCTCCCTTCTCCTCCTCCTGCTCCTCCTTTCCTCCTCCTCCTCCTCCTCCTCCTCCTCCTCCTCCTCCTCCCAACTCTACCTTTCCCTCGGGACCCTCATGTTTCACGCTGACATCGGGGCCGCGGGGTGGAGGGGCAACCAAGCAGGTCTTCCAGGGGGCAACTTCGCCGGCGAAATCCGACCCCGACCCTTGTTTGATCAACGATTCAGGCAACTCGATGGACGGCGAGGGTAAGGTTCGAAATTCGTCGAACGCGTGGCGAAATCCGAACCTGGTCCCCACACCCCATCGATTCAAGAGACTCGATGGTTGGTGGGGGTGGGGTTCGGATGTCGCCACCTATAAAGGGCGGCGCAAGTCGTCAGTTTCTGTGCGGTGCTAACTTTTATTGTGGCCTCCTAGAGTGCTAGCCGATGACGTCGTCGACCTCCTGCTTCGGCTGTCGGTGCTGCTGCGGTTCCTCCTCGCACCTCCTCGTCACCTGCCTCCTCGCTCCCCTCTCCGCAGGCGGAGGGAGAGGGGGAGAAGAAGGAGGAACAGGAACAGGAGGATAAGGAAGAGGATGCGGAATGTGAGGAGGAGGAGGAGCAGCAGGAGGAGGAGGAGGAGGCGGAACTGAGGGCGTCGGAGCTTTGCCCGACGCTGCCCCAAACCTGAATCACGAGGAGGAGAAGGAGGAGGAGGAGGAATAGGAGGAAGTAATTGGAGGGAGAAGGAGGAGGACGAGAAGGAGGATGAGGAGGAGGAGGAGGAGCAGGAGGAGGAGGAGGAGGAGGAGGAGGAGGAGGAGGACTTGAGGTAAGATGGCTTTGAGGCGCCTTAACCCCGTTGGCGGGCCCAGCGTCTTGGTGTCACCACCCTGGAGGGCGAGGTTGCCCCAATGCATGCCACAGCATTTCGAAGCATATCAAATCATGCGCAAGCATACCAAAACATGCCAATGCACACCAATGCATATCAATGCATGCCCATGCATGCCAATGCATATCAAAGCATGCCAACTCATGCCGGGAAGGGGAGGAGGAGGAGGAGGAGGAGGAGGAGGAGGAGGAGGAGGGAGAGGAGGAGGAGGAGGAGGAGGAGGAGGAGGGAGAGGCGGAGGAGGAGGAGGAGGAGGAGGGTGAGAAGGAGCGGGAGAAAGAAGATGCTGAGGAGAAGGAGAATGAGGAGGAGGAGAAGGAAGAGGGGGAGGACGATGGTGAGGAGGAGGCGGAGGCGGAGGCGGAGGTGAAGGAGGAGGCGAAGGAGGAGGAGGAGGTGGAGGAGGAGGAAGAAACAGAGGATGAAGAAGAAGAAGACTACTCATAACATGAAGAAACATAAGAAGGAACATAAGAGGAAACATACTGGTAATGTAGTAGTAGTAATAGTAGTAGTAGCAGTAGTCGTCGTCGTCGTCGTCGTCGTCGTCGTCGTCGTCGTCGTCGTCGTCGTCGTCGTTGTAGTAGTAGTCGTAGTAGTAGTAGTAGTAGTAGTAGTAGTAGTAGTAGTAGTAGTAGTAGTAGTAGTAGTAGTAGTAGTAGTAGTAGTAGTAGTAGTAGTAGTGTAGTAGTAGTAGTAGTAGTAGTAGTAGTAGTAGTAGTAGTAGTAGTAGTAGTAGTAGTAGTAGTAGTAGTAGTAGTAGTAGTAGTAGTAGTAGTAGTAGTAGTAGTAGTAGTAGTAGTACTAGTAGTAGTAGAGTACTAGTACTAGTAGTACTAGTACTAGTAGTAGTACTAGTAGTAGTAGTAGTAGTAGTAGTAGTAGTAGTAGTAGTAGTAGTCGTAGTAGTAGTAGTAAGTAGTAGTAGTAGTAGTAGTAGTAGTAGTAGTAGTAGTAGTAGTAGTAGTAGTAGTAGTTAGTAGTAGTAGCAGTAGTAGTAGTAGTAGTCGTAGTAGTAGTAGTAGTAGTAGTAGTCGTAGTAGTAGTAGTAGTAGTAGTAGTAGTAGTAGTAGTAGTAGTAGTAGTAGTAGTAGTAGTAGTAGTAGTAGTAGTAGTAGTAGTAGTAGTAGTAGTAGTAGTAGTAGTAGTAGTAGTAGTAGTAGTAGTAGTAGTAGTAGTAGTAGTAGTAGTAGTAGTAGTAGTAGTAGTAGTAGTAGTAGTAGTAGTAGTAGTAGTAGTAGTAGTAGTAGTAGTAGTAGTAGTAATCATAACCGTAGTAATAATGATAATGAGACTAATAATCAGAATAAGAAGAAGACGAGGATGAGGTGGAGGAGGAGGTGGAGCAGGAGGGTGAACAGGGGGAGGAGGAAGAGGAGAAGCAGGAGGAGGAGGAGAGGAGGGAGGAGGAGGAGGAAGAGGCGGAGGAGAAGGAGGAGGAGGAGAAGGGAGGAGGAGGAGGGGGAAGGAGGGGGAGGAGGAAGGGAAAGAAGAGGAGGAAGAGGAGGAGGAGGAGGAGGAGGAGGAGGAGGAGGGAGGAGGGAGGAGCAGTGACGCCTCGAGCACTCGCTCCAGCGGCTTGCCCAGGAAGGGAAGGGGGGAGGGGGAGCAGGGGAGGCTGCTTCAGGGCCACTGCCCGCCCCTCCCCCCCCTGGCATTGCGGTGGGGGCGGCCGGCCGACGGCGGCGCCCAAAACCCGCATTGGGACGTCCGGATCCTGCAGCGCTGCACGGTGCAGGACCTCTTTGGGTGTGTGTGGCCGCGGCCAGGCGGGGGGGGCACGGGGGCGAGCCTCGCCGCTCCCCGCCCCCGTTCTCGGCCAAGTCCACGCGGCTGCAGTGGGGGCCCGTGCCAAGAAGCACCCCGCTTGCCTCCAGGGTGCCCTGGTTTTTTCTTGGGTTTCGATGGTTTTGCGATGGGAAGCGCGACGTTCCCACACCAAAAATCGATGGACGTCCTGGTGTCTCAGGGTTGGGTTTCTTGTGGAAGGTTTCTTGTGGACTGGCCTCCACTGTGCGGGAAGAATGAGTGCGAGGTCGGCCACGCGCAGAGGGGGGGATGGGCGAGGGGGGAAGGTTTCTTTAAAGCACCCTTGCCTCTTAGATGGCGCGGGCCTTGTCTGTAGATGTAGGGGTGGCGCCTTTTAAGAAGCGGCCTCATTCTGAGAAGCCTTCCTCCCTCCCCCTACCCACCTCTGCGCGCCGATCCCCCTTCCTCCTTCTGAGAAGCCTTCCTTCCTCCCCCCTTCCTCCCCCCTTCCTCCCTGCCCCTGCCCCCTGCCCCCGTCCTCGGTCCGATCCACATGGTTACGGAAAGGATGGGAACGCAGGCCGGCGGCAGCGCCTGCTCGTTTTGAGCAGAACCTGCCGTCGGTGTCGCCGCGGGCGTGGCCCATTTGGGGCAGCAGGCCGCCTGCCCAACAGCGGCCGCTGTCGGTGTTGCGCAACATTTGCTGTCGGGTATCGTGCCCATTTTTCCGTAGTTACCCCTTTCGGGGCTCCAAGAGTTCGCGTCTTCCGGCTTCTTTCCTCCTCCTCCTCCTCCTGCCCCTCCCTGCTCCTCGTCTTTTTCGTCCCCCCCATTGGGAGCAGGAAGCGCACCACCACCACCATCACCTGAGCTGGTGTGCGGGATGCGGGTGTGTACGCTGTTCCGCGAGAGCGCCCGAAACGATACGCACCGCAACCACCACCACCACCACCACCACCACCACCGCCACCACCACCACCACCACCACCACCACCACCACAACCCCGGGTCACCCTCTGCCTCCATCCTCCAGATGGTGGCGGTGGTCCATTTCCTTCTCCCTACTCCCTCTCTCCACCCCTGGCCCCCCAGGGCCTCCTCGGAGCGCTTCGCGATCGCCCTCCGCCACGGAGGGGAGGCGCTCCCGAGGAAAAGAGGTTATGTGCTTCGACTGTTTGGGCCTCCAGAGCGGGCAACCTTCATATCCATATCCCGTGCGTCTTGGACTTTCTTGGAAGGGTCGCCGCAAGACCGAGGCGCACTGGACACGGATAAGCATCGAGCCTCTAGGGGCCAGTTTGGCATCCATATCCAGTTCGCCTCGGGGTTTGGGGGGAAGGGAGCTCGAAGCTCCAAGCTGCGATGGATATGCAAGCAAGTCTTGCCCGCATCCAGGGGTTTCTCCGAGGCTTTGGACAGTCATGAAACGACTCGGGATGGAAGACTTGCGCCTGTGGCAACCCGAGGGTCTCCAGGACACCTTTCTTGAAGGGCCGTTTTTTCCCTCGTGGCACGTGCAGGGGAGATCGCTCTAGAGCGCTGCAGGGTCTTCCCAGAGCTCCCGACACAGCTTCTGGACAGGCATGTTTTTCTGAGAAGTCGGGCGTTGCGTAATGAGGTCCATTTGTCGTGCACCTTGGGGAGCCCTGACGGGGCCCCCTGGGGCACAAAAGGGTACAGGCTTCTTCACCCCCCCCGGCTTCAGAGGAGGCAGAAGTACCCATACCTCTACCCTTTTCTCGTTTTCCCTTGTCGTGCACCTGGGGGGCCCTGACGGAGCCCCTGGGGCACAGAGTTGCAGACTTCGCCCCCCCCTCTACTTCAGAGGAGGAAAAAGTACCCATACCTCTACCCCTTTCTCGTTTTCCCCTTGTTGGGCTTCCACGGAGGCCCCCGTCGCCACCGCTGCACTCGCCTCGATATCCTTGTCAGACCGCACCCTGGGAGAGGTCCTCGGAGTAGTGGTATCGGAACTGTTTGTTTTCCCCCCTGTTGATCGCCCCCCATGAAGCAACGCCCGCACAGCTTCTAGACAGGCTGTTTCTCTGCGAAGTCGGGCGTTGCGTAATGGGGGAGGCGCTGATTGAGAGGTGCGGAGAGGTTCATTTGTCGTGAACATTGGGGGCCCTGACGGGACCCTCTGGGGCACAAAAGGTGCAGGCGTGCAGGCCTCTTCGCCCCCCCCTTGCTGATCGCCCCCCTGCTGATCCCCCATCCACCCTGCTGGTCGCCCCGGCCCCCCTGCTGATCGCCCCCCCTGCTGATCGCCCCCCTTGCTGATCGCCCCCCCGCTGATCGCCCCCCTGCTGATCGCCCCCCCTGCTGATCGCCCCCCTGCTGATCGCCCCCCCTGCTGATCGCCCCCTCTGCTGATCGCCCCCCTGTGGGCGCGAAGGGAGCTTCGCCACGGCCGCGCGCCGTGGCGGCAAAGGCCTGGTCTGGGCAGCGCCCTCCTCCGGAAAGGCCGCGCAGGGCGCGCGGAGAGGCGCGCGGTTCGGGCGATGCGACGCGCGAAGCTTGGTGGCTTTAGGGAACATCCTGCGGATTATCCGGTCTCTTTCTTGTGATGGTAGTTGGTATCGGGTTTGTTTTTCTTGGAAGTATCACGAGTATTAGTATGTATGATTGTTATGATGTGCATTCGTAGTTTGATTGATAATGTAATGATTCGCAGTAGTTGTGCTCGTATTGTGATTCGTGCCATTAGTATTGTTGTTAGTGATACGACTATTAGTATTCGCCGCAGTAGCCGTTTAAAAATACGATTATTGGTCGTTGTCGTAGTCGCAGAAGTATCAGTATCAGTAATAGTTGTATGCGTAGTAGTTGTAGTAGTAGTAGTAGTAGTAGTAGTAGTAGTGGTAGTAGTAGTAGTAGTAGTAGTAGTAGTAGTCGTAGTCGTAGTCGTAGTCGTAGTCGTAGTCGTAGTCGTAGTCGCAGTCGTAGTCGTAGTTGTAGCCGTAGTCGTAGTCGTAGTCGTAGTCGTAGTGGTAGTGGTGGAAGTAGTGGTAGTAGTGGTGGTATTGGTAGTAGTGGTAGTAGTAGTAGTATTAGTAGTATTATTATTATTAGTAGTAGTAGTAGTAGTAGTAGTAGTAGTAGTAGTAGTAGTAGTAGTAGTAGTAGTAGTTGTAGCGCTATGATTTGTAGTAGTAGTAGTAGTAGAAGAAGTAGTAGTGGTGGTGGTAGTGGTGGTGGTAGTAGTAGAATTGGTAGGGGTAGCAGTAGCAGGCGTAGTAGTAGTAGTAGAAGTATTAGTAGTAGTAATAGTAGTAGTAGTAGTAGTAGTAGTAGTAGTAGTAGTAGTAGTAGTAGTAGTGGTAGTAGTAGTAGTAGTATTAGTAGTATTATTAGTAGTAGTAGTAGTAGTAGTAGTAGTAGTAGTATTAGTAGTAGTAGTAGTAGTAGTTGTAGCGCTATGATTTGTAGTAGTAGTAGTAGTAGTAGTAGTAGAAGAAGTAGTAGTGGTGGTGGTAGTGGTGGTGGTAGTAGTAGAATTGGTAGGGGTAGCAGTAGCAGGCGTAGTAGTAGTAGTAGTAGTAGAAGTATTAGTAGTAGTAGTCGTTTTAGTAGTAGTAGTAGTAGTACTAGTAGTAGTAGAAGCTTGTAGAAAGTTCGTAGTAGTAGTAGTGGTGGTAGTAGTAGTAGTAGTAGGAAGTAGTAGAAGTAGTAGAAGTAGTAGTAGACGGCGTCGTAGTAATAGGAATAGCAGTAGTAGCAGGCGTATTCGTAGTGGGAGTCGTAGTCGTTGTCGTAGCAGTAGCAGTAGTCATAGTAGTAGTGGGTAGTAGCTCTAGTAGTAGCAGCAGTAGTAGTAGTGGCAGTAGAAGTAGTAGTAATAGTAGGTACAGGTAGTAGTAGTAGTAGTAGTAGTAGTAGTAGTAGTAGTAGTAGTAGGAGCAAGACGGCCCCAAGAGCGCCTAATAGCGCTTCCGTAGCCATTTTGGCTCAAGGGCTCAAGCAGAGCAAGCATGGCGCGGCCTCCACATGAGAGCGATGCCGCACATTTTGCAAGGGTGCTCAGATATGTCATTCCAGCATCCATCGTTGGGCTTGTTGCGGTTTCCTGGCCATGTGGCACATTGGTTCGTTGGACATCTGCGGCCCTCCTTCGGATTGAGGGTCAAGACGACGAAGTTGGGACACTACCGTTGGACCCGGTGACATGGGCGGTGAGCGTTCGCACGGAAGTTCGGGACAGGACCCCTTTCTTTGTTTTCAAAGCATTGCGCTTCTTCTTCATGGAATGCATCGCCGCTCCCGGCTTTGGTATTGCCGTGTATCATGCTCTCAATTCCGGAGAAAGGCACTTACGTATCACCCTTGTCGCTTCGGAATGCGTTAATTTTGTTTTGAGTTGGACCTTGCGATTCATTTGTCTTGCACTGCATGTCAGCATGTCGCTTGACTTCAGCGAAGGGTCTTGGCTCGTCTTCGGGATGGGCGTCAGTTCCGTGCTTTGGCTTCCTATCACATCTGGGCTCTTCCTCATGCTGGTTCCGCGCAGAGAGTGGTTGACGACATTGCTCCTCAATATTCTCGTTGCGATTGCCTCCGTGGTAGTGTTCTACGGACGGGATGTGACATTGAATGGGTACTTCGCCATCGAGGGTGACCTTGCGCGTATCTTGGTGGGCATCGTTGCTCCAGCGACTATGACCATGGTCATCATGGAGAGCTACTTTTTTTGCGTTCCACATGCTCCAGTTCCGTTGCTTGCGGTTCGCGGCAGTGCTGATGGGAGGGCCGGTTTGCTTCGGTTTGACTTTGGCTACCATTTTGCAGCTGGGCTCCACCAGTGTCGTCTCTGGCGTTTGCATCGAATTCGGCTCTCTGCTCATGGAGCTCAGGTTCAAGTACTGCTTGTTGTCGGGGACGACGCCGCTCCAGAGCTTGCGAGATCGCTTGTGTTGCCTCGGGCGTTGCTGCAGCCACCGCAAAACGGGAAGGATGAGCTTCGTTCACCCAGGGTTCGACGACATCGTGTCTCTTGATCCGACCGTCCTGGGCGCACAGCAAGCCGGCAGCGGAGAGCGGGCTGGCGAGACTCACGGCGACGCGGGCCCATGCAGCGAGACATTGGACAACGATGGCCCCGAGAAGGATGGCTGCGAGCAGCAGCTGCAGCAGCAGCAGCATCAGCAGTGTCGCCGCCATCTCTTGGCAACGGTTGTTGCGTATTACAACATCGTCGGGGCCGTTGCTCAGGTAACCATCGCAGGCTTTCTCATTGTCGCGAAGGTGCAGCCGAACAAGTCATGGTCCGCACCATTGCCTCCATCACAGATCCTCGCGCTTGTGGGGCTCCGATTGGCCTTTGATGTTCTTGGCGACATGGCGATTACGGCAGTGGCCCACTGTTGTCAACCGAAATGTGTTCATGCTCTGGCGGAAGCGTGGCGAATTTTGGGCTGGCAAGGACTGGCCAGCGTGTGTTTCTTGGCCTTGGTCTGGTCTGCGGACGCGATGATGCTCTACATGACCTTCCTCTGCCCAGTTCCTGTTCAACGGGGCGCGGTCGATCCGTTCACAGTCGAGCTGCTTGCCTTGGGCTTGTGCCCGCACCGTTCGCACTTGCTACAGTTGTCCTGAACTTATGGCCTCTGTCTCACCGAATGTTTGTCGCGCTTGCCTGTGTGTGTGCTCGTGTCGGACAAGCTCCGCTTGCATTTGCTGAGCCTCCACGACGTGAGCATGTCTGGGTGAGGTCCCCTCCGAAAGGGCTCGGCTCTCTGCCCCGTTCGTTTCCTCGGGTGCGTTTACTGAAGGGCTTGGCTTGTCGGGGTGGTTATCGTAAGGGTAGTCCTTCTGCTCTATACTATTTGGGGCGGCCCGCTCGCAGGAAAGCTGCGCAAGGAAGGCATCGATGGTTCAAGGTGCTGGAGCCAGTGGGCCGTACCAATCCATTATCACATGCCCTCACCGTCTCACCTTATCGGCACGTGTTCCCTTTCTGAGAGGTCTCCAGCACCCTCAATGTCCTCGCCGTCTGCCTGGGCAGGCGTGACTACGTCGGCCAGCGCGCCCTGCTGGAGACCGCTGGAACGCGTAACCGTAATCCGCCGATCCGGCGCGTGAGTTTAGGAAGTTAAAGCTGCGGCTCTCCTTTATTCAGGAGTTGACGCACCGAGTTGACGAACAGAGGTGAAACACCCTGTTGACGTTCCGAATTGACGTGCGCTGATGCTGTTAGTTGACAAGCCGAGTTGACGCACTGAGTTGAAGTGCCGATGGTCGTTGACGCGGGAGATCTCCAGAAAGAGTTACCCCCCAGGCAAACCCAAGTTTTAGATTCATAGGCTTGCGCCATGCCGCCGACCCTTTTATTTCTCTGGATGCACGCATGGGGAAAGGGGTGCTTGGAGTGTTTTGGCCTTTCATTGCGTCTTTGGGCTCTATTGGGGGTTACCTGTGGGCTCGCCCAGGGGCCTTATCGCGGAGCCTCGGGCTGGTTCGAGGCTCTCGTGGGGCGTCTTGGTCCAAGCTGCGGGGGGTTCGGGCAGCATTCCGTCGATAGCAGCGTGGGCAACGCAGCGCGTAGAGACTGCGGGGACGGCGTGTTCGCGGAACTGCGTGTTGTGCAGCGTGGGAAACGACATCAGGGGCATGCGTCGGGAAGAAGAGCGGAGGCCTGTGGTCCCGCGAGTGGCTGCGTCGAGAGCGACGTGGAGCGGGGGATTGTTCGCAGGGACCGCTCAGCAAGATATCCACGAGGCGTTTGTGACGTTGACAGCAGCAATGCATGCAGTGGACATGGCCAGGTTCGCAACAGTGGCGCCCGAGCACCAGATGCGGCACGGCTGGAAGGATGCGGAGACCCTGACCGCGCCGCTGCGGTCCGTATTCGGGGGAGTTCAAGAAACGCTATTAAGGTGCAACGCGTGCAACTCAGAGAGTTTGTCGGATGGGGAGATGTTCTCGTGCATTTCACTAGCGCCCCCAACGGCTGCAACCACGGTGGAAGCGCTGGTGGCAGAGTTCGAGTCGGTAGAGCGATTGGAGGGCGCAGGAGACGCGTGCTCCAGGTGCGGAGTGGAGGGTGAGTTGCACAAGCGAACTCGCATCGCGAGGTGGCCGCAGGTAGTGTGCTTCCACATTCGCAGGCTGCTCCTGCAACGTACTCCGGGCGGGTGGCTAAGGGAGAAAGTCAACGAGCCCGTTGCTTTTCCATTCGTATTCGAGCAGGACTCGGGGCAGTGGTCGGGCGAGTTGGCCGCTGTTTGCGTGCGCGCGGGGGATGGGTACGGCGGCCACTACACGGCGTGCGCGAAAACGTCCAGCGGTGAGTGGGTGTACTGCGACGACGAGAACGTTCCGAAGTCCGTATCAGTGGCAGAGGTGCAGCAGGCGCAGGCTTTCCTCCTCGTGCATGCGCGCACGGAACCGAATTCTGAGTCGCAACTGCCCGAGAGGAAGCGACTCCGAGGCGCATCTGCAAGCGGGGAGTTTCTTGGCAATGCATTCAGTGCGCAGAGTAACGGCGTTGACGCGTCGTGCAGTTTCGGGCACTCGTCGGGAAATTCGGGCTGCGTAGTGAAAGCGTCGGACGAAGTGGAATGTGCACGGCGGAAGGCCGACCGCGCTGCAGCACGGGTGGTTGACCATCGCAACGCAGTGACGGAGGGTGGCTCTGCGCGCGCTGTGCGCGGATCGACGTCGCAGGAGAAGATTGTTCGCGACGGTGGCGCCTATGCGCCAGAGAAAGCAAAGCCGCGTGGAGACGTCAACGCGGGAAGGGGTGGCGCCGAAGACGCGATGCGATCGACGCGGTTTGGCGGGGGCGGGCCCGAGGGCTACCAGTTCCGCAATGCGGGGAATCGCCGGCGTTGGTGGGCGAGGCGCGGCGAACCCGGGCGAAGCGGGGACAGGTCTTGCTCCGCCGATCGCCGCGGGTGATGGGCACGCAGAGGGGGTCGCGCGGGCGCGGCGGAAAGGCAGGGCAGGTGGCGGCGGGGGAGGAGAGGCGTTGGCAAGCAAAGTGTTGGTTGCGGCATGGAACGGGGGAGGGTGTGCCGATGGGGCGGAATGCGGTGGCAGATGCGATAAGGGCGCGCCTGGCAACGTTGAGGGCGGCGAGGCTGCGGATGCGATAAACACACCAGTGGCGGACGAGGCGCAGGAGTGGTTCTTTGCGGCCCGCGCGAACCCGCACTCGGAAGATCCTCGGAGGAGCCGGGAGAAGGCCGTAGTAGAGGCGGCGGAACTCTTGCGGGAGTGCCCGGGCGCACCTGCTGACCCCAGAGACCCGTTGGTGCCGTGGGCGGAAGCGTTGGCCGAAGACCGCGCGGTTGAATTACCGGCCGCGCACTGCGCGTTCCGCGGCTGTCGATGGTCGGGTGCCACAGAAGCGGACTTGGTCGAGCACGTTGCCGCAGGGCACGGAGACGTCCTGCAGCCCATTGCGGCCGCGCATTCCCCGGTGCACGAGGAAAACGAGAGGATGCTGGCGGCGTATAGCGAGGTGGTGTCGCAGAGAACCCGGCAGGACGCGCCGCTCTCCACGCATGCAATGCATCGACGCAGCCTGAAAGGATATGCGGACGCGACAGCCGGCAAGAACGTAGGGTCACCCATATGCTTTTTGTGCGCGTGCTCGTTTCCGCGGGTGGCCGGCCGAGAAAACAGCGATATATCGTGGGAGAAACTGTTTGAGAGCGGACCAGAAGATAGCTCTCGAGTAGCGCGCATGGGCGCGTGGTCCATTGCGGACGCTTCGCGCGATTTCGGTCTCCTGGCGCACCTTCGGAGGTACAGGTATGAGGAGGGAAACGAGAAGCTCGACCTGATGAAGCATATGAGAGAGTTCGACGATTGGAAGCTGCGCGTGCAGTGCTCGCGAGATTCAGGAGTGCCTGGGGGCGGGTTCGACTTGTTGTGCTGTCCAGAAGATGTGCGTTGCGCGGGCGGGTGCGTGGAAGCGAAGACCGCGTGTCCAGAGTGTGAAGTGCCGGTCTGCCGGGAGTGCGCCGAAGGCATCAAGACCCCGAAAATAAAGTGGGACGGTGCAAGGATGCGAGAGAAACCACAGATGCCTGCGCGCTGCCTGGCGAACGATCTGATGACGTTTTATGGACCACTCAGCATGTACGACGATGGCATGACCGTGATGGAGATGATTTGTTGTAGTCCGTGCATTACCTCAATGATATGATTTTCGTTGGTTTTCGTTGGAAGTGAAGTATCAGAATTTGTTCGACACTGTCGCCGGGATGCAGGAGACGAGGGTGGCGGCGCGCGGGAACGCAACCTCGTTTGCCCTTCCGTGGCAGGGTATCCTTGCGGAGTTGCGGCGGAAGCAGAGTTGGGCCGAGGGCGCTGGAGGTGTCGACCTGCCGCGCGCGGGTAGTGAGCTGGCCCATGTAGTGCAGGTTTTGTTGAAGGTGAGCGACGCAACGACGAAGCAAAACTTGCCGCAGTTCATCCACCAAGCAACAGTACGGCGGGACGTTGTGAAGCACCACATCAAAAAGATGATGTCCCGCGGGCATCGGGCTTTCGCGCGCGTGGACGAGGGCCGCATAGATGCGCGCGCAGAAAGCTTGCCAAAGAACGGCGTTCCGCCAGAGATCGTTCGCCTGCTGCCGTACGACAACCACTTGGACAAGGTGATGGTGCAAGAAAACGCGACCCCGTCAGACGGCGCGAAGGCGACGGTGGAAGAAGCCTGCGAGGACGTGAATCGCCGTATCCCGAACATGGTTATGATGGAGAAGTCCAGCTTCAATGAGGTGGACGCGAACGCGATGACGGAGTCCGCGTTCGCCAGGTTAGCAGATGGAATCGAGGAAGGCACAGCGGCGCCCGCCGTCGCCCTGGGCGCGCATGAGGGCGCAGGTGAAGCAGGAGTGCGCTTCGCAGTTGCAGCGTGGAGAGACCACGTGGTTGCATTGGCCGCGCATTTCCTCGGCGATCGGAAACATGGGCGATTGCGGTGCACGAGCAGTGGAGTGCGGAGCGTGGCTGAGGTCGGGGAGACCACTCAGCGGTACAACCTCGTTCTCATGGACGAAGACGGGCGCGGCACCTGGGTGGAAAAAATGCGTCTGCGCCTGGTGGTATCGCCAGGCACTGAGATGATGAGCCAGTTCGTGCCTTGGTTTTTTGGCGTCGCTTTCCCTTTTTGTTTCAAGTTCGGAACGGGCATGCCCGACATGCCGGAGTGGTCAGAGACGAGTCGGCACCGGCGGGGACCGGATGCCCCAAGAGTGGAGTTTCCTCTCTGGACGCGCGTCATGACCCGGCGCGTGGAGTCGCAGCTCCGACGAGATTGGAGGTTTGGGTTCACGATGTCTTCACTATTGCATCAGAGCGCTCTGAACACATCGAGAAGCATGCGTTTGTTCGCGGACCACGAACAGGTGGAAGATCAGGGGGACCGAGATTTCTCGTACATGGAAGAAGCAGCGGTCAGCATCGAGGAAGCGCTGCGGGGCAGTTACGAGGAACCAGGCACTGGACAACGTCGCGCGGTGAACGGCGACGTGAACAAGTTGAAATTTGTGACGTCGTTGTCAGAGACCGCGCAGCGGATGGTTCGGGGGGCGCAGGCAATCAACCGGAAGATAGCGGGAACGAGCGAAGTGCGGACACGGATGCGGTACGACACGCATGCAGCGCGGGTTGCTCAAGGCGTTCCAGTGTTTTTCACGATGTCACCCGACGAGAGGCATAATCTGATCACGGTACGCATGAGTCGATCCCGTCGAGAAGACCCAGTGAACAGGCGACGCGTGCAGGCAGAGCACGGGAGTACGCACGGCGGCCTGTGGGAGCCCCAATGGCCCCAGGAATGCGAGGCCCCTGCAGACGACGTGCATCTGGCAGTCCCCGTGGAAAGCCTGGTGAGCGACATCCCAGTCGCGAAGGCGCGCCTGGCGTGTTTGGCGCGGGGCCCCCTGGCTGGCGTGGATGGATTCCGCACGATAGTCGGCCTGGTTTGGTCGCATCTGTTTGGGCTTCGCTGGTGTCCGCGGTGCCCCGACTGCACATGCGCGGACTTGACTGGCAGCAACGCGAAACTTGTCGGGGGATGCGCCGGAAGAGTGGATGGAATGTACGGGTCCATAGAAGCGCAGAAGTCAGCGGGGAGCCTACACGTGCACGCGCAACTGTTCGTGCAGTGTTTGCACCAGCACACGCCGCTGCACGAGATCCTGCGGCCCCCGTGCGAGAGGCTGAAAGAATTATTCGACGGGTGCGCCAAGTGCAAGCGGCACGTATCCAGGCAGGTATACGGAGACGTCGACGCGTGGCGCGAGGAGAAGGAGCGCGTTGAGAGCACGTGGCCATCGTATACAGAAACGGATGACTTTGTGGGCGGGGAGGAGTACTTGGCGCAGTCAGATGCGGAGATCGAGAGGGCGCAAGGTATGAGTGGGGAAGCCGACGAGGGGGGGGGAGCAGGAAGCGGCTCCGCGTGGTGGTTGCGGAAGTATGTGGGGGAGTGCGTGCAGCGCGGTCAGGGGTACCGTCAGAATCACGTGCACAAGTGGAACGCGCGGAACCGCCAGATGATGCCGTTACTCCACTGTCAGCGGGACGACGACCCAACGAAGTGCAAGAGTTTCTTCCCGCGGACTACGTGGCAGGTAGACAGAACCGTTCTTCTCTGCAAGGGGTTCCTCAGAAGTCGCGATACGCCGAGCACGGGCCGGAGAAACCTGACTGGATGTCTGCACGGGCCGCAGAATGAGGAGAATCTGAACGGCACGCTGCCTGCTATTCTTAGCGGCGGGGTGGGCCTGAATTTCAACTCGGATTTGCAGTTACCGCATCGATTTCCAATTCTGGAAGAAACGCACGATGGGACGGCGTGCGAAGAGAGGTGCTGGGAGGGGGCGCAATCAAAAGACATTATTATCGCAGCGCAGCGCGCGCAGAACGCGCAGGCGGGCTACGCTTGCGACTACGGGGCGAAGCGACTTGCGACGTCGTTCAACGAGGTGAAGGAGATCAAGAAGGGCCACCACGCACTGAGTGAGAAGGTGAAAGAGAGGAGTGCGTCGTACGTTGCGCACAGGCACATCACGCGTCTCCTGTCGGACCTGTACGGGAAAGGAATCGTACGTTCAGCGCAGGAGAGCGTAAACCTGCGCGCATATGGGGATGCGCGAGATGTAACGGCCGCAGAGAGCATGAAAACAGCGAAGACGGCCATGGTCCCGGGATTCGATGTGGTACGCCTCGTCGAGCGAGAGTGCGGGGTGGCGTCAGAACGGTCGGGGCCGGGGCGGTGCCATATCGAGCGCGATGGTAGGCGTGCGAAGAGGCCCCGGGTAGTGTCGAAGAACCCAGCAGTGCTGTATGCCATGAGGCCGTTGCAGTCGACGTGGGCGCCGGAGCTGAAGTTTTTGTCAGCGTATGAGTTTAAACGGTACTGGCGAATCGAGCTGACGCGGTACTTGACGAAGCCGAAGTGCAAGCAAGACGAATGCGAAGACGACGAAACAGTGTATCACGCGGTTCTCACACCCGCCGGCAGAGCGAAGGTAGAGCGTGCGAAATGGACAGGCGGGGAGGAGCCGCCGTTAACCCCTGGGAAGGATTACGTCGTTCGAAGGGGACGGATGCGACAGGTGGGCGGCGTTTCCAGACGTTCCTGGCATGGAAACGACGCGGCACAGGTGGGTCCTCGTGCGAAACGAGCGCCCGCGGAACCCGAGCTTCCACGGTGCGCCGCAGCCGAAGCAGAGGCCCGGGGAGGAAGACAGGAACGGGTTGATACTAATGGCGTACTTCCGCCCATTCACGTTGCATGCATCGGGCGTGGACGCAATATCCCGCGTGTCTGACTGGTGTGTGGACGGCCGGTCTGCGGGCGTCGTGGCCAGGGAGTGGCTGGACGGGGGCCTCACGTGCGAAGAGGCGAAACGGCACGTGCAGAATTACATGAACGTGGTTGACATGCGGCCAGAGGGGGAGGAGTCGGGCGGGAAGCACGAATATGACCTATTCAGCGACGAAGACGTGGATGTCGATGACATAGACGACGAAGCGAGGCGTCGGGTACATGTTGGGGGCACGCGCATGGAGGACGAGGCACGGGAGACGAGCGCAGCTGTGGCGGATGCTCGTCGACAGAGTGCGGAAGCCATGGCTTTGTCTGCGCGTGTGTGGAGGCGGCTCCCAGGCGGCGGCGGGGGTTCGCCGCAGGGCGGGCGGTCGCGAACAGACGGTCGCCAGGAAGTGCCGGACGCGGAGTTAGAGAGGAGGGAAGCGGAGGCGAGGGCGTCGCAAACGAAAGAGAGTGGGGACCCCCTGGCGGCGCATGAAGGCGAAGACGGGCGCATTGTGTCCGAAGCGGCGGGCACCGCGCGGGAACTGAGGAAATGGAGAGCGAGTCTCAGCGGGCCCGAGGAGGAGCGTCAGGTGAAGCTCCACGCGCGGCAGCAGGAAGTGGTCGGGAAAGTCGTCAGTAGGATGATAGAGGAGTGCGCGGAGGACGACTCGGCGCGGGGAAGCGGGGAACCTTTGTTGTGGATGTTGCACGGGGGGCCAGGAACGGGCAAGAGCTACGTGGTGGGCGCTTTGCGGACGCACGTGTTCGAGGGCATCATGAAGTGGAAACACGGGCTGGATTTCCAAGTGGCAGTACTACAGGCAACGAACGCGTCGGCGCTGGACGGGCATACGTTGCATGCGGCTTTTGGGATGACGCCCTTTGCGAGCGGATCGGAGAGCTCGAAGAAGCGCGGGTCGGACGGGGCGAAGAAGGTGGAGGCTGCCCGGCGAATGCAACAATGGCGGTGGTTAATCATCGATGAGATTAGCATGGTAAGCGCGAGCTTTCTCGCGGAGTTGGACGCGCATTTGCGGTCGGTCACGTCGGCGGCGCGCCAGGGGAAGGTCGACGCCGAAGGGGTTGACAGGCCGTTTGGAGGGGTGAATGTGTTGTTTTGCGGTGATTTCTACCAGCTGGAGCCGCCGGGTGGGGCGCCCTTGAACGCGATCCCGACGTCATGGGTTCGCAAAGCAAGGCAGTGCGCTCCAAGCGCGGGAGAGGACCATGGGCATTGCATATTCTGGGGCGCGGGCCGCGGGTCCGTTGCAGGAACGACGGAGCTTGTGGAATGCAAGCGGTTGGAAGGGCATGACGAGTGGTTCTTGAGCGTGCAGGACGAGTTCCGGCGCGGGGCCCTGAGCGAACGGACGCACCAGTTTCTGCACGGCCGGCCGACGGACGTCGCCGGGTCATGGGTGGGGCGCGGGCCAACGTGCGGGTCCGAACACTGCGCGAAGAACGCAGAGGCCATTGCAAGAGACAACGCGCTGGAGTGCGGGCTTTGTCAAGCAGAGCGCCGTAGACGGCAGTTGGTCGCGACGGGGCCAGAAGACGAACGATTCTTGTTGCCGGAGTTCGTGAAGGCATCAACGATTTATCCGAGTCAGGATGTGAAATGCAAAATCGCGCGCCAGCGGGCCGTGGACTGGGCCGCGAGCGAGGGGAGGCAAATTTCGTGGGTGTACGCGAGAGACGCGGCGCGTCATGGAGCCTTCCAAAAGAGGCCGTACACGTCTGCGGACAAGGTGCGGTGGCTGGGATGCCATGATAAAGCATGCGCAGACATGCCAGGGTGGCTGCCGCGGGCGGCGGGCATGCCCGTGGTACTGACTGATCATTTGGATCGGGGGGAGAAACAACTGCTCCGTGGGTGCCACGCGACGATTCACTCGTGGGTTGTCGACGAGGACGAGGGTGCAGTCGCGGACGCGGCGGAAGTGACGCTGCGGAGGATGCCGAGGCAGATCGTGCTCGACTTTCACACGGACGCGTGGACGCTGAAGAGCATGCCGGGGCCTGGCTTGTATCCGATCTTGCCGAAACAACGGACATGGTTCTTGGACGCGTACCGAAAGAAGCTTGTGTTGGGTGTCCGGCGGAAGCAGTTTCAAATATCGCCCGGTTTAGCAGGCACTGCTCACGCGGCGCAGGGCCGATCCCTGGACGCTGTCATAGCAGATTTACAGGAGGGTCGAAATGTGAGTTGGATGTCGAGTTACGCGGCAATCACCCGCGTGAAGACCCGTAGAGGATTGCTGATATATCGCCCGTTCGACTTGAAGCCGCATGCGCAAGGTGAGATGGAAGGGGCGAAACATCTGCTGGCAAAGTTGCGCGGGGAGGAGGCACCGTGGGCGGAAATTGAGGCGGAGTTGATGCCCCGGAAGATGTGCAGTAGATGTAGCACCTTGAAGGAGAAAGCGGGTTTCACGCTGACAGAGTTCAGGGAAAAGGACGGGCCATGTTTTTGTCGCGAGTGCGCGGATGAGTTGAAGGAAGCGGGCGAAAAGTGGCGCACCGAATGCAAGACGTGGGCCGCGTTGGGGCCGAGGGCGCCAGAGGACGAGGCTCGCGGAAGGCGAGTGTACGTAAGGACGAGCAAGTGCGAAAGATGCGCGGGGCCGCGACGGCGCGGAAGTCACGGAAGGAGTCGGCGGCGCGGCAGGAGAAGGTTCAGGGGAAATTCAAGATTCGGTGCGCGAAGTGCAAGAATTTCTTGAAGACGGAGGCGGAAGTGGCGGCGAACCAGTGCGACTCGAAAGATGCGGGGGAGAGGCTTTGCAGGGCGTGCGCCCGCAACGAGAAGGGTGGGCGGAACGAGAATGTAGAGAATCGCAAGCGGAAAGCAGAGGCGGACGCGAAGCCGCTGACGTGCGCGGCGTGCAAAGGCGCGTTCTCGGACACGAAACATTTGAAGCAGAAGCAAGTGAAAAATCATCGAGCGGAGAAAGGAGCTAAACTGGCGTGCAGAAGCTGCGAGGAACTCGGGTTCACAGCGCGCAGTTGCCAGGCTTATCAGTGCAGCGGCGCGTGCAAGAGAGGACTACCAAAGTCGGCGTTCCCCGACCCTCACAATGTCCCGCGCGACGCAAAGAAGGGCACCCTAAAGTGCAAGACGTGCAAATGATGCCCAATCGGTTGCGCGTACTGGGCAGAAAAGGAAGACGGGAAGAGGAGGATGGGGGGTGAGGCGGAAAATGGGGGGGAGAAGCATCGGTGAGGATGAGCTGAAGCGGGGCAGGAAGAGGAGGAGGGGAACGGGGAGGAAGTGTAGGAGGAGGAGGAGGAGGAGGAGGAGGAGGAGGAGGAGGAGGAGGAGGAGGAGGAGGAGGAGGAGGACGGGGACACTGAGATGAGGCTCGGTTATGGGGCTGGGCGCGACTCGAAAAACCGGTGTGTTCAGGGATGTCCGTTGGGATCTTGCGGGGAGGCTTCTTGCGGGCCTCTTGGAGCAGTTTCGAAGGCTCTTGGGGGCCGTTTTGGGACCTCTTTGGGGCTTCTTGGGCGCCTCTTGGAACGTCTTGGGGGCCTCTTGGGGGGTTCTTGGGGCCTCTTTGGGGCGATTGGGGGCCTCCTGGGGGCCTCTTGGGACGTAAGGCTGGGTTTTCCGGTGCGTGGTCTCTCTCTGGAGCCCCTCTTGGGCCCGTCTCCGGGAGGTTCTTGGGCCGTCTTGGGCGGCTCTTGGGCCGTCTGGGGGCTCTCTTGGGCCGCCTTGGGCGGCTCTTGGGCCGTCTGGGGGCTCTCTTGGGCCGTCTTGGGGGCGTCGAGGAGGCCTCTTGTGCCGTCTTGGAGCAGTCTTGGGAGCTTCTTGGGCTGTCTTGGAGCGTCGCAAGGCCGAAAAGGCGAAAATGACGAGAACATCGAAACAAACCAATGAAAATCAACGATTTTGGCCTCTTGCGGCGCTCCTCGGGGGGCTCTTGGAGGTCTCTTGGGCCGTCTTGGAGGTCTCTTCTGGCGTCTTCGAGCCCTCGTGGGGCGTCTTGGAAGCCTCTTGGGGCCTCCTGGGCGCTTCTTAGGGCGTCTAGGCGGTCTCTTGGGGCGTCTGGGGGCCTCTTGGAACGTCTGGGAGGCCTCTTGGGGCCTTTTTGGTCCGTATTTGGGCCTTTTTGGGCCCGGAAGAGCGTCGTGAGTCGCTCGTAGTCGGCACCCCCCCCCCCCCCCAAATCGACAGGACCGGGTTCCCCGGGGAGGGATTTGGGGAGGGGGAAGCATCTCACACGCCGATGACCCAAGGGGTCGGCGGACTCGGGATATGGGCGGCGTGGTTTGAGGAAGAAACAAGGACATAAACATGAATCCCACCAGCCCTCTGGGCGTAGGTGGTCTAGGGAGGCTCCTCTTCCAACCCCCTTTTTCCCCTGTGGGGAAGGGTTTATCATTGTTCCCTATTAATAAACACTCCCTTCCCCACCCGGCCGACAGCCAACCCGGAACCATGCGCA
The DNA here is from genome assembly GCA_963575745.1 of Prorocentrum cordatum. Taxonomy (NCBI): domain Eukaryota; class Dinophyceae; order Prorocentrales; family Prorocentraceae; genus Prorocentrum; species Prorocentrum cordatum. The sequence goes on along the minus strand of CAUYUJ010008635.1, from coordinate 288,595 downwards.
CACCATGAGGCCTTCCCCACCCTTCAAAATCGGAGCATGCGCAACACACCCGATACGCCCCCCCACACCATCCCTGTCAAACAAATATACGGTACATTTTGGGGCAAAATCTGGAGACATGTTCGTGAGGCCCGCGGGCACTTTGTATATGTGTTGTTTTTCGACAGGGACGGCGGGGGTGTCAGCATATTGCCTGCTGCGCGCAGGGCTACCATCCCTGACAAACATACAATGCAAAATGCACGTCGCGGCCAAATATGGATAGTGCGCGGCCACCCCGCGATCATTGTCGAGTGGTTTTTGTCAGGGACGGTGGAGGTGGTGGCGTATGGCCTGCTTTTCGCAGGCTCACCAGACACAATGATGGGCATTGGTTTTCGACAGGGATGGTGGGGGCCGACATGTTTCCCGATGTGCGCTGTCACGTGCGCAGGTGCACCTGACACACTCTGCACGTGCCCCGGACGTGGCGCACCTGGCGCGGCTGGAGGGAGCATTTGGCGCACTAGGCGTGCCTGGCACGCTCGGGCCCCAGGGGTGCCTGGCGCGCGTGGCGCGCCTGGCACGCGTGGCGCGCCTCGCCCCAGCGTCGCGCACATGGGCTCGGTTTTGGTTCCCAGTAGCTGTCCATCAGAAGACGACCGCGGAACGCGCTGAGGCTCTGGTGTTACTTATGTGCTGGGAGGGCGGGTGGGAGTGAGCTAGACGGCTTGCTATCTGGAGGGTGCCTTGACCCCTCCCCCTCCCCCCTCCCCTGGACCTGGACGGGGCGCGCGGTCAGAGCATGTAAGATGGCTCAAGGCGGCTCCAAGGGGGCCTCAAAGAGCCCAAGATGACCTCCAAGATGGGTCAAGATAACCCAAGATGGCTCAATATGGCTCCCAAGATACTCCAAGAGGCCCCAAGGCCGCTCCAAGATGGCTCCGGATGGCCACGGAGCCTCCCCAGGAGGCCGCCAAGAGGCCAACAACTTTCAAAAACCTGCGGACAATCAGGGATTTGTGCTTTCTCGCCTTTTCGCTTCTGATGGCCCCCCGAGGCCTCAAGGCAGCTCCAAGAGGGCCCCTGACGGCCCAAAGAGAGGCCCAAGAGACCCCCAGAACGGCCCCAAGAGCGCTCAATAGCGCTTCCGTAGCCACTTTGGCTCAAGGGCTCAAGCAGAGCAAGCATGGCGCGGCCTCCACATGGGTGCGATGCCGCATATCCTGCGCGGATGCTCAGATATGTCATTCCAGCATCCATCGTTGGGCTTGTTGCGGTTGCTTGGCCATGTGGCACATTGGTTCGTTGGACATCTGCGGCCCTCCTTCGGATTGAGGGTCAAGACGACGAAGTTGGGACACTACCGTTGGACCCGGTGACGTGGGCGGTTAGCGTTCGCACGGAAGTTCGGGACATGACCCCCTTCTTTGCTTTCTATGCATTGCGCTTCTTCTTCCTGGAATGCATCGCCGCTCCCGGCTTTGGTATTGCCGTGTATCATGCTCTCAATTCCGGAGAAAGGCACTTGCGTATCACCCTTGTCGCTTCGGAATGCGTTAATTTTGTTTTGAGTTGGACCTTGCGATTCATGGGTCTTGCACTGCATGTCAGCATGTCGCTTGACTTCAGCGAAGGGTCTTGGCTCGTCTTCGGGATGGGCGTCAGTTCCGTGCTTTGGCTTCCAATCACATCTGGGCTCTTCCTCATGCTGGTTCCGCGCAGAGAGTGGCTGACGACATTGCTCCTCAATATTCTCGTTACGATTGTCTCTGTGGTAGTGTTCTACGGACGGGATGTGACATTGAATGGGTACTTCGTCATCGAGGGTGACCTTGCGCGTATCTGCGTGGGCATCGTTGCTCCAGCGGCTATAACCATGGTCATCATGGAGGTCTACTTTTTTCTTGCGTTCCACATGCTCCAGTTTCGTTGCTTGCGGTCCGCGGCAGTGCTGATGGGAGGGCCGTTTTGCTTCGGTTTGACTTTGGCTACCATTTTGCAGCTGGGCTCCACCAGTGTCGTCTCTGGCGTTTGCATCGAATTTGGCTCTCTGCTTGTGGAGCTCAGGTTCAAGTACTGCTTGTTGTCGGGGACGACGCCGCTCCAGAGCTTGCGAGATCGCTTGTGTTGCCTCGGGCGTTGCTGCAGCCACCGGAAAACGGGAAGGATGAGCTTCGTTCACCCAGGGTTCGACAACATCGTGTCTCTTGATCCGACCGTCCTGGGCGCACAGCAAGCCAGCAGCGGAGAGCGGGCTGGCGAGACTCACGGCGACGCGGGCCCATGCAGCAAGACATTGGACAACGATGGCCCCGAGAAGGATGGCTGCGAGCAGCAGCTGCAGCAGCAGCAGCAACAGCAGCAGCAGCAGCAGCATCAGTGTCGCCGCCATCTCTTGGCAACGATTGTTGCGTATTACAACATCGTCGGGGCCGTTGCTCAGGTAACCGTCGCAGGCTTTCTCATTGTTGCGAAGGTGCAGCCGAACAAGTCATGGTCCGCACCATTGCCTCCATCACAGATCCTCGCGCTTGTGGGGCTCCGATTGGCCTTTGAGGTTCTTGGCGACATGGCGATTACGGCAGTGGCCCACTGTTATCAACCGAAAGGTGCTCATGCTCTGGCGGAAGCACGCAGAAATTTGGGCTGGCAAGGACTCACCAGCGTGTGTTTCTTGGCCGTGATCTGGTCCGCGGAGGCGATGATGCTCTACATGACCTACCTCTGCCCAGTTCCTGTTCAACGGGGCGCGGTCGATCCGTTCACAGTCGAGCTGCTTGCCTTGGGCTTGTGCCCGCACCGTTCGCACTTGCTACAGTTGTCCTGAACTTATGGCCTCTGTCGCACCGAATGTTTGTCGCGCTTGCCTGTGTGTGTGAAAGTGTGTGTGTGTATGTGCTCGTGTCGGACAAGCTCTGCTTGCATTTGCTGAGCCTCATACGGCCGCATGCACCACGGGTATCTTGCACATGCGCATGCTCAATATAAGACCGCATCTCCAGCATGCGTCCGTCCGCATCAAGGCAGTCTGCCCTGCGCTCTCGGGCATTCTTCGTTCCCTCTGCACGTGCTCCGCTGGCTGGCGTGGCAGCGCGTGCACTGTATTTCAAGGCAGTTATGTCCCGTCCTCCGCCATTCCTCGCCCCTCCTGTGCTCGGCCAGACAGGCCAAGAAAATATGGCGACATCCAAAGACCATCACAATGTAACGTAGCACCCCGCAATTGCGGATAAGAATGAGGGGGCGGGCGCGGGCGACGAGGGCGTCGAGCCGGCAGACCTCGTGGCCCTCACCTTCCTTGTCGATGGCGCCCTCCTCCTCCGCCTCCTCCTCCTGCTCCTCCTCCTCCTTCTCTTCCTCGTCCGCGTCATCGTCCTCGTCGTCGTCGTCGTCGTCCGCCTCCTCCTCCACCTCCTCCTCCTCTTCCTCCTTTTCCTCCTTTTCCTCCTCCTCCTCCTCCTCCTCCTCCTCCTCCTCCTCCTCCTCCTCCTCTTCCTCCCTCATACCGATCCTCCCCCCTCCTCCTTTCCGTCGTCGTCGTCCTCTTCCTCCTCCCCCTCCTCCCTCCTTTCTCGTCGTCCCCCTCCGTCCCCCCCTCCTTTTCCTCCTCGCCCTCGTCGTCGGCCTCCTCTTCGTCCTCTTACTCGTCGTCGTCGTCGTCGTCGTCTTCCTCCTCCTCCTGCTCCTCGCCCTGCTCCTCCTCCCCTCCTCCGCGGAGCGCGCGCGCGCCGGGGTGGTGGGTCGCGGTAGTAGTAGTAGTAGTAGTAGTAGTAGTAGTAGTAGTAGTAGTAGTAGTAGTAGTAGTAGTAGTAGTAGTAGTAGTAGTAGTAGTAGTAGTAGTAGTAGTAGTAGTAGTAGTAGTAGTAGTAGTAGTAGTAGTAGTAGTAAGTAGTATTAGTAAGTAGTAGTAGTAGTAGTAGTAGTAGTAGTTAGTAGTAGTAGTAGTAGTAGTAGTAGTAGTAGTAGTAGTAGTAGTAGTAGTAGTAGTAGTAGTAGTAGTAGTAGTAGTAGTAGTAAGTAGTAGTAGTAGTAGTAGTAGTAGTAGTAGTAGTAGTAGTAGTAGTAGTAGTAGTAGTAGTAGCAGCAGCAGTAGTAGTAGTCGTCGTCGTAGTCGTAGTAGTAGTAGTAGTAGTAGTCATCGCGGTCATAGTTGTAGTTGTAGTAGTAGCCGTTTTAGTAGCAGTAGCAGTAGTAGTAGTAGTAGTAGTAGTAGTAGTAGTAGTAGTAGTAGTAGTAACAGAAAGAGTAGTTGTAGTCGACGTAGGAGTAGTAGTAGTAGTAGTAGTAGTAGTAGTAGTAGTAGTAGTAGTAGTAGTAGTAGTAGTAGTAGTAGTATTCAGTAGTAGTAGTAGTGGTAGTAGTAGTAGTAGTTGTTGTTGTTGTAGCCGTAGTAGCAGTCGTAGTAGAAGTAGTAGGATTAGCAGTTGTAGTTAGTAGTAGTAGTTTGTAGTAGCAGCAGCATCATATGTAGTAGTAGTAGTAGTCTTCGCAATCGTTGTACTAGATTTAGTATGTAGTAGTAAAAGTAGTGGGCGTAGTATGTAGTAGTAAACGTAGTAATACCAGTAGCAGTAGCAGTAGTAGCCGTAGTCGTCTTAGGAGGAGTAGTGGTAGTAGTCGTACTACTTGGACTAGTACTGGTAGTAAGTAGTAGTTGTAGTAGTAGTAGTAGTAGTAGTGGTAGTAGTAGTAGTAGTAGTAGTAGCAGTGGTAATTGTTTGTAGTAGTAGTAGTAGTATTAGTAGCAGTAGTAGTAGTAGTAGTAGCTAGTAGTTCGCAGTAATAGTAGTAGTAGTAGTAGTAGTAGTAGTAGTAGTAGTAGTAGTAGCAGTAGTAGTAGTAGTAGTACTAGTAGTAGTAGTAGTAGTAGTAGTAGTAGTAGTAGTAGTAGTAGTAGTTAGTAGTAGTAGTAGTAGTAGTAGTAGTAGTAGTAGTAGTAGTAGTAGTAGTACCGTAGTAATATAAGTACACGTAGACGCAGTTAGTAGTAGTAGTAGTAGTAGTAGTAGGGTTTAGTAGTAGGGGTAGTAGCCGTCGTAGAGCTAGTATCAGTAGTGCTAGTAGTCGTAGTAGTAGTAGTAGTAGTAGTAGTAGTAGTAGTGGTAGCAGTAGTACTGGTATCAGTAGTAGTAGTAGTAGTAGTAGTAGGAGTAGTCGTAGTAGTAGTAGTTGTCGTAGGAGTAGCAGTAGTAGTAGTAGCAGTAATAGTAGTAGTCGTAGTGCCAGTAGTTAGTAGTATTTAGTAGTAGTGGTTGCAGTAGTCGTAGTTTTAGCATTAGTCGTAGTAGTAGTAGTAATAGTAGTAGTAGTAGTAGTAGCAGTAGTAGTAGTAGTAGGAGTAGTCGTAGTAGTAGTAGTTGTCGTAGGAGTAGCAGTAGTGGTAGTAGTAGTAGTGGTAGTTAGTAGTATTTAGTAGCAGTAGTAGTAGTAGTAGTAGTAGTAGTAGCAGTAGTAGTAGTAGTAGCAGTAGTAGTAGTAGTGGTAGTCCCCGTTGTAGTAGAAGTAATGGTCGTAGTATTCGTAGCAGCTTCTATAGTAGTAGTGAAGATAGTACTATTGTTGCATTGCTTTTTTGTCAGCATTATCGTTTTGGCAGCCTACTGATATGATGTTTGATATGTGTGCTAGTCCTTTTACTACTGATATGATGGTTTTGCTAGTGGTCGCCTTATTGGTACTACTAGTAGCAGTGCTGATATTACTGTTGAGATTCTAACTCTTGTTATCATTAATAGTCGTATCAGGTCTTGGAGGCATTCGCGTCGCGCCAGGCGCGTCTTGCGGGGCCTCGGTTGCCTCGAACGTCTCGTCGAGCTGCGGGGCTTGCGCCCGACACCTCATCCACATCCGGAGGTGGTAGAGTGAGGAGGAGGAGGAGGAGGAAGAGGTGGATGAGGAGGAGGAGGAGGCGGAGGAGGGGGAGGAGGAGGAGGAGTAGGAGGAGGTGGAGGGGGTGGAAGAGGACGAGTAGGAGGAGGTGGAGGGGGACGACGCGGAGGGGGGGGGGGAGGGGGAGGAGGAGGAAGAGGAGGAGGAGGAGGAGGAGCAGGAGGAGAAGGAAGAGGTAGGAGACGGAGGGTGGAGGAGGCGCCTTCACGCCCCAGGACTACGTGCCTGCGCGTGAGCTGCCCGACTGCTTCCTGCAGCTGCGCTCGCACCAGACGGCGTCGGACGCCGTGCGGCTCGCGCTGCTGGCGCGCTACGGGGGCGTGTGGATGGACGTCGGCGGGGGGGGAATCAGCGGCGGGCGGAGGAGTGGGGAGGGACCTCCTTCTCCCCCCTCCCCCTCCCTCCCCTGCCCCTCCCCCTTGTCCTCCTCCCCCCTCCTCTTCCTCCTCCTCCTCCTCGTCCTCTTCTTCCTCCTTCTCCAAGGTGGATGCATCTCCGAAGTCAGTGATCGTTTTCCCGACTCACGGAGATGCCAAGGAGATCTCCCGCATGCTCCGTCGTCGAGGACTCCAGGTCGAGGCTCTGCTACAGGCTCCCTTCCTCGTCGTGGACCAGAGCTGTGGTACCCGTCACGCACGCCAAACACGGCGCAAGAGGACGGTCAAGCACGCAAAGCTCCGTGGCAAGATTGTGCGCTCAGCGGGATTATTGGAAGTATGGCATCACCAGCAAATTGGAGCATGCGAGTGTTGCAGCAGCTTGCAATTTTTGTCGTCATATCCACGGCGCCTTCGGCAGTCCGTTGGAGGTATTCGCCCGCAGTCTGGCAGCTGTATGCGGGACTGGAGGCCGTGGCATCTGCAAGACATCGTTGTTAGCCATCAATGAGTTCGGTATGGACCCAGGCATCAAGTACCCCCGTGATTGCGTGGAGTTCTGGCTTCGTCGGTGGTTTGAGAGTCCGAGCACCCGAGCGGGAGTACATCGCGTTTCGGAGACTGTCCTTCGTCGGCTTCGATCGTTTCTAGCTGCACTCTGGCCGAGAGCATTTATGCCTGCCGTCATCTTGCACCTCCTTGAGAGGGACTGGGGTCCTCTGATATTTGGCGCAGAGTGGAGGTTTCCTGAGGATAGAGATTCCGATGCTATGGCTCTGAACAGTACCAAGCAGTTTTGTGTGGATGTTGACCTGGCTTCGGAGCTCCTGCTAAGGCGCAAGGCTGATCATCATTTTTGCGGGGGGGGGGGGTCATTGACGGAGGTGTAGACATGACATCTCTCCAGGTTCTACTCCGACGCCTCGATCCGCAGGAGCACGGCAGACCTCTCTCGGAGCTTCTGGCGCCAGTGGTTGCCAGGGGGAGCTGGCCTCGCGAACGTCACGTCGGGCGCAGGCAGCATCACAAATTTCCAGACCCGTCGGTCGTTGAAAGGAAATACATAGCACCCCGCAACTGCGGATAAGAGTGAGGGGGCGGGCGCGGGCGACGCGGACGTCGTCGAGCTGGCGGACCTCGTGGCCCCCACCTTCCCTGTCGATGGCGCTCCTCCTTCTGGTCCTCCTCCTCATCCTCCTCTTCCTCGTCCTCGTCCTCGTTGTCAACGTCATCCTCCTCCTCCACGTCGTCCTCCTCTTCTTCCTCGTCCTCCCTCTCCCCCCCTCGTCCTTCCATCATCGTCCTCCCATTGTCGTCCACCCCCTCATCGGCCTCCTCCATCGTCCTCCCATTGTCGTCCATCATCATCATCCTCCCCCTCCTCGTCCTCCTCCCCCTCCTCCCCTTCCTCGTCCTCCTGTTGCTCCTCCTCCTCCTCTTTCTCCACATTCTCCTTACATCCTCTCTTCTTTCGCGTCCTCCTCGTCCCTGTTTACTCCTCATGCCTCCCCCTCCTTTTCCCAAGATAACGGCAGCGCAACCCTTTCTCCCACTTTATGCTCCCCGACTTCTCTGATCAAGACAACTCGCCAAGGCAAAGTTGCTGGACGGGCTGGTGTGCATGCGCGGGGCTTGAAGAGGTTGTTGCGGGCGCAGACGGCATGCAAAAATCCGCCGCCGCGCTTGTGCTGCATTGGTTTGTTCAGTGAACGTGGTTTGGGTCGCGGGTGGGTCGCGGGCTCTCCACCTCCACCTGGAAGGGATGCAAAAGCAGCCCGCCGCAGGCGCCGAAACATTTGGTTTGCACACTGAACGTGGAATGGGTCGCGGGTGGGCCGCGGGTTTTCCACTTGAAACGAATGCAAAAGATGCCCGCCGCAGGCGCCGAAAAATGTGGTTTGTACCCTGAACGTGGTTTGGGTCGCGGGTTGGTCGCGAGTTGGTCGCGGGGTGGGTCGCGGGCTCTCCACCTGGAAGGAATGCAAAAAAAACCCGCCGCAGGCCGAAATGGTGGTTTGTACCCTGAACGTGGTTTGGGTCGAAGGTGGGTCGCGGGTGGGTCGCGGGCTGGGTCGCGGGTGGGTCGCGGGTGGGTCGCGGGTGGGTCGCGGGTGGGTCGCGGGTGGGTCGCGGGGTGGGCCGCGGGCGCGGGGTGGGTCGCGGGGTGGGTCGCGGGTGGGTCGCGGGTGGGTCGCGGGTGGGTCGCGGGGTGGGTCGCGGGGTGGGTCGCGGGTGGGTGGGTCGCGGGTGGGTGGGTCGCGGGTGGGTCGCGGGTGGGTCGCGGGTGGGTCGCGGGTGGGTCGCGGGTGGGTCGCGGGGTGGGTCGCGGGTGGGTCGCGGGGCGGGTTGCGGGTGGGACGACGACAACAAACAACAACAAACAACAACAAACAACAACAACGATAATCCGCACCGCGAAATCCCATTTCAGCCACGCACACAGGGACAGTGAATGACCGTTCGGCCCCCTCACTCTGATTTGTGGAGTCCCGGATTTCAATCTATGTTTAAGCGCCTTCCTATTTCAATGATCGAATGGTTTCACCTTTTTCCGTCCTCTTCAGGGAGCGGGCGGACACCCAATCTGCCTTCAACGCCTTCCTACTCCACGCTTCTGCACACTTCTTCCGACCGATGGGTACGCAACAGTTGCCCGAAATGCGAGCGAGTACCCACCGCACTTGAGAATGTGAGTTCAATCGAGGGCCCGGGCCATACAGTCGTTCGGATACGTTGATCAGCCGGGCCAGGTCTCAACGTGAAGCTGATGAAGCTTTCTGCCTGCGGGGTCCCCCTCGCGCAGCCACGACAGCTGTACCCTCGCCCGCTGAGGAGGACTACTGGTGGCAGACGGGGCTGGAGGATGGCATGCTCGAAGGCTGCTTGGGCCTGGAGACCGACATTTCTTTAGTGGTGGCAATGACTCCCGAGGCGGCGTCCCTGGATGCCCCCCCCCCGAGGGGCAGCACCGCCCCCACCGCATCAGTCCACTGGCCGCTGACTGCCCACCCCGGGTCACACCAGCAGTGGACGAAAAGATCGGCCGTTCGGTACTACCTTCCTCTCAGCGGCGGTTAGCTGCGACCCTGGATGCCCCTCGAGGAGTGCGGCCGAGCCCCCTGACACATGCACCGGGGCCCGTTCGGTGTGCGGTGGTGTCTCCCCCCGTTCGGGCTCGTGTCTTCCCGCGGGGGCTCTGGGCACTTTTGCATCCCAGTGCTGTCTACAAGGGCCTTCCGCCGCCACCCTTGTGGGTGCCCCGTCCTCACTCTACCCGGAGCGGCGTCACGCCAGCAGGCCCCCCAGGCTCCCAGACTTGGCTGTCCGATGGCGACAGCCGGCTCACGGGCCGTGGGCGGGCGGTGGGCCCCAGCATCCCCTTTCCTGCCTGGCCGCGGGCTCGGCCTAGCTAGGTCTCAGTTTCGTCGCACTGCAAGCGCCAGAACACCAGCGGCGGTTAGCTGCGACCTTGGAGGAACCAACACACACCGTCTCCACAGCAGTTCTGGCCTCCGCGGTGACAGACCAGCCTTCAGCGGGGCTTGCTGCCCACTCTGGGCCACTCCAACCTGCCTCCCGCGGGGGCTCAAGGTACTCTTGCATCCCGGCGCTGTCCGCCAAGGGCCGTCTGCCGCCCCCCCCCGTGGGCATCCCACGGGGGCTCAAGGTACTCTTGCATCCCGGTGCTGTCTGACAAGGGCCGCCTGCCGCCACCCTCCGTGGGTGCTCCGTCTTCGCCCAACCCAGAGCGGCGGTTTGCCGCGACCCTGGATCCACGCGGGGGCAGCTGTGACTACGTGCACGACACCCCTTCTCTACACTTCAGCAGCGGTCAGCGGCGTCCCTGGATGTACCACCACACACACCCCATGGACCCATGGTTGCGTCGGCCTTCGAGGGGACAGCACTGCCCTCAGTGAGTCAGTCCACAGGCTGCAGACTGCCCTCCCCGGACCACACCAGCCGTGGACGAAAAGACCGACTGTTCGGCATTACCTTCCTCTCAGCGGCGGTTAGCTGCGACCCTGGATGCACGCGGGGGGCAGCAGAGACTACGGGCCCGGGGCCCCCCGCGGGGGCTCAAGGTACTCTTGCATCCCGGTGCTGTCGGCCAAGGGCCGTCACTCGCCACCCCCCGTGCACGCTCCGTCTTCACTCCACCCAGAGCGGCGGTTTGCCGCGTCCCTGGATCCATGCGGGGAGCTGCAGAGGCGTCGAGCGCGAGACATCCCGCGGGAGCTCAAGGTACTCCACGCGGGGAGTAGCAGAGACTACGGGCACGAGGCATCCCACGGGGACATAGGGTACTCTTGCATCCCGGCTCTGTCTGACAAGGAACGTCTGCCGCCACCCTCCGTGGGTGCCTCGTCTTCACCCAACCCAGAGCGGCGGTTGCCGCGGCCCTGGATCCACGCGGGGGGCCGTGGCCAAGGTTTCGGGCGCTGTCGCTGCTCAGCGATGTGACAGACAAAGTTGGAGCCCAACGTCATCAGCTACAACGCTGGAATCAGCGCGTGCGAGAGAGGCGGAATGGCGAACAGCTTTGTCTTCGCTCGGCGAGATGTGGGGCGCGAGGTGCGAGCTGGACGTTGATAGCTACAGCGCTGGGATCAGCGCGTGCGCCAGTGGTGAGCAATGGCAACTCGCACTGTCGCTGCTCAGTGGGATGTCAGAAGTGGAGGTGGAGCGCAACGTTGTCAGCTACAACGCTGGGATCAATGAGTGTCAGGAAAACGGGGAATGGCTGCATGCTCTGGCGCTACTCGCCGGTATGTGGGAAGCCAAGTTGGATCCCACCGTCATCAGTTGCAGCGCTGAGACAACGCTGCGAGAAGGGTGGACTCTGGCAGCAGGCCCTGTCGCTGCCCGGCAAAATGTGTCAGGCGGCAGTGGGGCCCAACGTGATCAGTTACAGCAGTGGGATCAGAGTGTGGTTGAAAGGCGGTTAATGGCATCAGGCATTGCCCCTGCTTGGCGAGTTTGTGCGACGCCACCGGTTACAACGTTGCGATCAGCGCGCGCGAGACAGGCGGCCAGTGACAGCAGGCACTGTCGCTGCCCAGCGAGATTCGAGAGGCGAAATTGGAGCCAGACGTCATCAGGTACAACGCTGGCAATAGCACGTGCGAGAAAGGTATCAGCGGTCTCAGGCTCCACGCACGCTCCGCGAGTGTCAAACGCGAAGCTGGAGACCAACCTAATCAGCTACAACGCTGGGGTCGGGCGTGAGAGAAAGGCGGGCAGTGGCAGCGGGCTTTGTCGCTGCTTAGATAGATGCGGGACGCGACGTGGGAGCCCGATGTAGTGAGCTACAACGCTGCGATGCGGTGTGGGACAGGCGAGCAGTGGCAGCGGGCTCTGTCGCCGCGCAGCAAGATGTGGAAGGCGACGCTGCAGCCAGACGCTATCAGCTACAATGCCGACATCAGCGCGCGTGGGAAGGTTGGACAGCGGGCGCAGGTTCTGCCGCTCCTCAGCGAAATACGAGGGGCAAAGTTTGAGCCAGACGTCATCAGCTACAGCGCTGGGATCAGCGCGCGTGGCGGAGGCTGGAAGTGGCATCGCACACTGCTCTTACACAGAGGGCTGAGGCAAGCACAGCCTGAGGTCCACGTAGGACCCCTCCCTCCCTCGGCCCTTACCACCTTTGAAGGACCCACCCACCATTTCATTGTCTTGAGCGGCGGTTAGCTGCGACCCTGGAGGAACCAAGCAATTTCTCGCCGCCAGGCAGGCGAGGGGGATGATGTGGCCCACCTCCTGCCCCTGGGCAGGAAGTGGGCCACTGCCTCCCCCCCGCCTGCCTGGCGGGGAACGCGACCTAACCTGGTCACAGTTTTGTCACACTACAGATTCACAAACATCAGCGGCGGTTAGCTGCGACCCTGGAGGACCAAAAATCGATACCACTTGCTCTTGGGCGGCGATTAGCTGCGCCCCTGGAGGACCCAAGAGAATGACCATGGCCCCTGACCCACGGGTTCGGGGCCAGGCCGCGGGGAGAGGCGTTGCTTCCCCTCGCCTCTCCCCTCTCGGGCCAGGCGAGTGCCCCCCGCCCTTGGCCCCGGGGCCCGCCAGACGTACTGTCAGACGTCGGTGTTGTTGCCCCCCCTCCCAGGGCCGCCCGTGCCCCTCGCTGTTCGGGGTTTGGCTCATCACTCACAGCGGCGGTTAGCTGCGACGCTGGAGGACCACGTGGCGTGTGTTGGCTTTCCCTGGGTCTTGGGCGGAAGTGCCAAGCGGCGGACTGGGCCAGACTTTGCGCCCGTTGGCCCTCGTGTCTACCACAGCGCAGCCCCCCCAGGCGCATCGCCCTATGGCATCGGCACGCCTCGCTCGCACAGGCGCCACGTGCCCCG
>CAUYUJ010008635.1:240988-270988 GCA_963575745.1 Prorocentrum cordatum | reverse complement strand
CAAGTCGGGGGCGAACGGTCATTCAGTGTCCCTGGGTGCGTGGCCGAAGTGAGAATCCGTGGTGAGGATTCTGCTTGTTGCGTTGAACATTATTAATTCTAAAGAATAATTATTGTTGGGACCCCTGGTGCGCGCCCCCCCCGCCGCGCCTAGGCCGCAGCCTCATTTTCATAATTTTCGTGAGGAAGTCTCAGGCAAAACGGGTTGGTCCGGATCCGGTTGTTTTGTTCCCCCCCGCTTTCCCTTGCAAAAAATGAGCTAAAGTAGACATTTCTTGTTCTAACATAACCAAACTTCAAGAATCCCTTGCCAAAAATAAGGTAAAGTGGACATTCGCGCGCGCAAGACGAAATCCTTCCAAAACCTTAGTGTTCGTAGCGATTTTAACATAAAAACATCAAAAAAAAAACCAATGGTTTTTCAAAAAAAAAATGTCAAAATTTCATCCCGCGCGCTCTTGCGGATTTGTAGGAAACCCAACACTTTTTAAACATTTCTGTCAAACGGGCTTTCGCGAGCAACTTCTTCACGTGCTTCGAACTTCTCCAACAACGGTTGCGCACCTGCCAGGGCCATCATCCCTGTCAAATAATACCATGCGGGACACATTCGTTTTTTCTTTTCGTGCGCACGCCGAAATCTTCAAAAACCATTGGGTTTCGTAGGAATTTTAGCACCGCGCAACATAAAATCATACGAATCGCTGTACCCATGCGCCAGTGTAGTAGCCACGGTCGTCCGCAGGCCACGAAGTGAAGTGTCCGAACGTCATAGGGCGGGAAGCTGGGTGTGGGTGGTGGCGAAGAGTCGTTTGGAAATGTGGTAGAGCTTGAACCGGCCCCCCCACAAAGTGGGGGTATTGGCGGGCGTCGTATGAAAACCCTGGCACTGGTGAGAACGGAGTGTCCCCACGTGCTAGTAATTGTTGCTGTTGTTGTTGTTGTTGATGTTGCTTGTCGTCGTCGTCCCCCCGCGGCCCACCCCGCGACCCACCCCGCGACCCACCCGCGACCAACTTGCGACCCACCCGCGACCCACCCGCGACCCACCCCGCTACCCACCCGCGACCCACTCGCGACCCACCCGCGACCCAGCCGTGACCGATCCACATTGGTTTGAAGAAAAAATCGGCGCCTGCGGCGGGCCCGTTGTATGACTTGTGATACTTTGGCGCGGCGGGCTTCCCCAGAGTTCCGCAGACTGTCGACGTCCCCCACCTGCCCCATCACTCTTATCCGCATCTGCGGGGTGCTAGGTATTATTTATGGAGGCTCCCTGTGGAAGGACCCTTGAGTGCTATTCCCGTAGTGCGACTCTTGGGAAAAGTCCCAGAGTAAGGATTCCTCATGAAGGAGTACGGATTCTTCCTTTTGGTTTTCGTAGCACGAACTCTTGAGCGAGACCCCCATAGCAAGGATTCTGCAGTAGGGATTCTTGAGTAAGTACTTCAGAGCAACATTGCCCTAGTGAGGCTTCTTGATTAAATTTCTCTTCGTAGGGACTCTGGAGTAACAATCCCGCAGTAAGAACCCTTCGTTTAGATGTTTTTATTTTTTTTTTAGAAAGGGCTCTGGAGTAAGAGTCCCGTAGTAAGGATTCTCCAGTAATGTACTCCTAGTAAGGACCTGCGAGTAATACCCCCGCCGTCAGGATTCATCAGTCGGGTTTTCTGAGTAGGGACTTTGGAGTAACATTCCCGCAGCCAGGCTTCTTCAGTGATGTTCCCTTGGTGCGGACTCTTGAGTAAGAGTCCGGTAGCAAGGTACCTTCTTCTATCAAGATTTGATTTGTCAAGACTTTGTGGGTGATATTCCCATCATAAGGATTACTCATCTAGGTTCTTTCAGTGAGAACTCTTCAGTAGGATTCCCATCGTAAGGATTATCAATGGAAGATATCTTAGTAAGAAGTCTTGAGTATTATTCCCACGTAAGGATACTGCATTAAGGTTCTCTTAGTTAAAAACTATTTGGGCAATGCCCCCATCGTAAGGATTATCCGTTCAGGTTCTCTGAGTAAGGACCCTTATCTCAGATGCCTTTAGCAATTCTTATTTGCGAGAGTTCTCTTAGTAAGGGCCCTTGAGTAAGAGTTCCGTTAGAATGGTGAGGTGTTGAGAGTAAGGATTTTTGAGTAATTGTCCCGTAGTAAGGATTCTCCACTAAGGACATTTTAGTATGGACTCTTGAGTACGATTCCCATGATACGAATTCCTTAGTGAGCTTCCCTCAGTGAGGACCTTTGAGTTATATTGGCATGATACGGATTCCTTGGTAATTTTCCCTTGGTGGGGACTCTTGAGTTACATTCCCGTAGTACATCTTATTTACGAAGGTGCTCTTAGTAAGGGCTCTTGAGTAAGAGCCTCGCAGTAAACATCGTCATTCAGATGCTTGGATCAAGGACTCTTGAGTAATATTCCCATCGCCAGGATGCATTGCCAGGGTCCTCTGAGTGAGGACTCTTGAGTTAAATTACCTCAGTAAGGCTTCTTTATTCAGGTTCGCTTAGTAATCATTGTTCAGTCAGGGTTCCTTAGTGAGGATTTGGGACTGAGCTTTCCTAGTAAAGATTATGTAGCAAGAGTTTCATAAGGGGATTCCGGACACAAATTGTCCTTGTCAGGATTCTTGATTAAAAAGGGTTCATTAGTAGGGATTCCTCATTATGGGTTCAGTAGATGCCGAACTTGCGTGGGGGCGACATGGCCTCGGAACTGTCGGCGCTTGTAGGCGCCTTAGCCTCGCCGATGGGATCTGGCAATCGAATCCATTCCCATCGGAGGCCAGCTTTGAAGCCGGTGCGATGCAATGCGGTGCTCCCCCCCCTTCCCCAGAGGGGGCGTCAGAAACCCGGCGTACCTGTTGTGGGGAGCGACGGGGAAGCTCGCCCCATTCGAAGGGGCTCAGAAAGCCAGCATTCCTTTGTTGTTGTTGTTGTTTGTTGTCGTCGTCCCCCACGCGACCCACCCGCGACCCACCTCGCGACCCGCGACCCACCCCGCGTCCCACCCGCGACCCAACCCGCGACCCACCCGCGACCCGGCCCGCGACCCACCCGCGACCAACTTGCGACCCACCCGCGACCCACGCCGCGACCCATCCGCGACCCACCCCACGACCCATCCGCGACCCACCCGCGACCCACCCGCTACCCATTTTCGACCCACCCGCAACCCATCGCGACCCAACCGCGACCGATCCACAGTGGTTTGAAGAAAAAATCTGTGCCTGCGGTGGGCTCGTTGCATAATTTGTGAAACTTTGGCGCCTGCGGCGGGCTTCTCCAGAGTCTCGCAGAATGCCGACGTCCCCACCGCCCCCTCACTATTATCCGCATCTGCGGGGGCTACGTAATGATTATGATGATGCTGTTGATGCTGATGCTGATGCTGATGCTGATGATGATGATGATGATGCTGATGCTGATGCTGATGCTGATGCTGATGCTGATGCTGATGCTGATGCTGATGATGGTGGTGTTGATGATGATTACGTGGTGGTGATGATGAAGGAGGAGAAGGGGGCCAATGAGCAGGGCGAGTAAGAGGAGGAACGGGATCGAGAAGAGGCGGAGGAGTCGTATCCCGAGTTGAACGCAGAGAGGGCGAGGCAGAAAAGGCGAGGCTGAGCAGGCATGGCAGGGCGCGGAGCAGGACGAGCAGGAAGACGATGATGATGAAGATGGCGAGAACGCAATTAATAACAATTGTCGTGATGGTGATGACGACGAGGATGATGATGCCGATGCTGATGATGACGATGCTGATGATGATGGTGATGATGATCGTGATGGTCGTGGTGATGATGCTGACGACGATGACGATGACGATGATGATGATGACGATGACGATGACGATGGTGATGATTATGATGATGCTAGTGATAATGATAATGGTGATGATGATGATGCTGTTGCTGATGCTGATGATGATGTTGATGGTGATGCTGATGCTAATGATGATGGTGTTGATGATAATTTCGTGGTGGTGGTGATGATGCAGGAGGAGGAGGGGGCCAATGAGCAGGGCGAGTAAGAGGAGGAACGGGATCGAGAAGAGGCGGAGGAGTCGTATCCCGAGTTGAACGCAGAGAGGGCGAGGCAGAAAAGGCGAGGCTGAGCAGGCATGGCAGGGCGCGGAGCAGGACGAGCAGGACGACGATGATGATGATGATGATGATCATGAAGATGGCGAGAACGCAATTAATAACAATTGTGGTGATGGTGATGACGACGAGGATGACGATGCCGATGCTGATGATGACGATGCTGATGATGATGGTGATGATGATCGTGATGGTCGTGGTGATGATGCTGACGACGATGACGATGATGATGATGATGATGAGGATGATGATGATTGTGATGATGCGAGTGATAATGATAATGGTGATGATGATGATGATGATGATGATGATGATGATGATGATGGTGATGGTGATCATGATGATGATGACGATTAGCATGACGATGGTAATGATGAGGATGAAGGTGCTGGTGACGACGGCGGTGACGATGACCATGACGATGGCGATGACGATTACGATGCCGCTGATGACGATGAAGATGATGATGATAATGATGACGATGACGATGATGATAATGATGGCGATGGTGATGATGATTATGAAGATTGAGATGCTGATGAGTATGATGATGATGAGGGTGACGATGATGATGGTGATAGTGGTGGTGGTTGCGATGATGGTGGTGGTTAAGATGACTATGATGATGATGATGATGATGATGATGATGATGATGATGATGATGATGATGATGATGAGTGTGATGATGATGCTGATAATGCTTATGATCATGATCATGGTCCTGATCATGATCATGATGATGTTCATGCTGATGTTGGTGAGTATGATGATGATCATGTTGCCCTAAACTCCGATAGTCACGATGACGATGATAATGATGGTGATGCTGATGATGATGACGATGACGATGACGATGACGATGACAATAATGATGATGATGCTGATGCTGATGCTGATGATGATAATGATGATGATGATGATGATGATGATGATGATGATGATGATGATGATGATGGTGATGATGATGATGACTGTGCTGACTGTGATGACTGTGATGATGGTGGTGGTGATGATGGTGGTGGTGATGATTGCGTGGTGGTGATGATGGAGGAGGATGGAGCCAATGAGCAGGGCGAGTAACAGGAGGAACGGGATCGAGAAGAGGCGGAGGAGTCGTATCCCGAGTTGCACGCAGAGTGGGCGAGGCAGAAGAGGCGAGGCTGAGCAGGCAGAGCAGGGCGCGGAGCACTACGAGGAGCGCCCCCCCCCGCGGTGCTGCCCGCACCCGCGCGCGCGGCGCCCCCCTGCGACGCAGGGCGCCGCGCCGCGGCCGCCTTTTACCACTCGGGCTACGGCACGGTGGAGCTCGCTGGCCGGGACTTCGTGGAGAGTTGGCTCCCTCAGGGATCTAGTCGGTTACACGCAGGAGTGACCTTTCGCCAGGGTGAACCTTTTGCGCGGACCCAACGCGTCCCCCCGATCGCTGTATGCGGTGCGATAGTAGCGGCTTGCGCGCTTGGTGGTGTCCCCGAAGGGCCCCTCCCCTTGGCCGCGCACTAAGGTCACTCTTGCCGAGGATCACTCCTGCGCGCAGCATATCTAGGCCTCCCAGATGGGGTCAGAGGTGATTCAAGCAGTGGCGAAGCGACAAGCGACGGTCGGTCCCTGCTCAAGTGATGGGGTGGGAGGATCGCGCCGCATCGTTGATGCATCGGCGATGCGGTTTGATGTTTTGTCCGATATTCTCTACGCCCACGGCGCCGATGCATCGGGGATGCGGCGCGACCCTCCGACCCCACCTACTCCGATCCCATCCAGGAGGCCCCTACTTGGGGGCAGCGGCCTGAGGGGGGTGGTAATTGCATGCTCTCCTGCTGGTGAGGTCCTGCTCCAGGGGCAACGTTAGAGGCGGGGTTCGGACGTTGCCGTTGGTTCCTTGGGATTTTCCTGCCTCGGAATGCCTTCCAGCAGCTGCGCGTCGCCGAGAGCGTTTCGTGGGTGCGGATCGCCACGCGCCGGGATCGCCACGCGCGGGCGCCGGAGACCCCATGGTGTGTCACCCGAACGCCAGACGACGAGGGTCGCTGTGGCGTACTGCTTAGGAGGCGCGCATCGGCCCCCGATCTCAGGAGGGAAAAAACACTCAGGCCAAATTCATCGTCCACTCCCAGGAAAATATGGGAAAACATGGAAGTGGGGGGAAGACAAAAAGCTAAAAAATATTTGAAAATATGGGGAATCCCGGTATTTGTGTGTATTAATTTGTGTGTCCAAGGGCCCCTTCACAATCGCCCATTGATCGCCGATAGGGGCCCGAATGCCCGCCCCGTCCGGTAGCCTGCGGATTCGCTATCGGGGGCATGTTGCCGTGTCTGTCGCCTTCGCCGTTGCGTTCCATTTCGTCGTCGTCGGGTTCGTGTTCGTTGTCGTTGGATTTGTCGTCGGCGTGCTCGTCGTTGTCAAGGTCGTTGTCGCTCGCATCGTGGTGTTTGTCGTCGCAACCGTCCCCTCCAGCGTCATCTTGTTCCTCGTCGTCTTCGGTCCTCCTGATGCTCGTGCTGGGGGGGGGGTTCGGGGAGTGGCACCAATGCTTGGCGAAGTTCGAGGATGAGGGATGATGAGGAGTAAGAGGAGGGAGAGGAATTAGAGGAAGTGAAGGATGATGAAGAACGAGATCAGATGAGGTGGATGGTGGGGGAAGTTCCGGAATCAGGGAGGGGGCAGGAGGGAGAGGTGGGGGAAGCAGGTAGAGAGGGAGAAGGAATGGGGAGGACTGGACGGATAAGTACAAGGGGAGGAGTTTGTCACCTCTAAGGCTGCTGTGAGGGGGGACGTATCGAACATATCACTCGCTTGACGACGTTTCTGCTTGCCGACGGCGCTCATCCGCTGATCAGATCCCCCCTCCACCTCGTCCACAAACTGCCACCACCGATGCCACGGCCAATGCAGCTACCACTACCACTAACACTGCTGCTGGAACTAGACATCTCACAACTCAAGCGCATCCTCTGTGCCACCGTCCTCCTCATCCTCTCTCTTTTCCATCACACTCCCCTCCTCTTTGTCGTCCCTTCTCTCTCCTCCTCCATCCCTCACTCCCTCCTCCCCCCGTGAGAGAGCGCTTCGCAAGGCTTTTTGGGCCATGTTCGGCCCCTGGTGGCCGTCGAAGAGCGAGTCGGAGTGAACAGCCGGCCTGGGGTTGCCGCCCCCCTTTTGCTTCCGAAGCACGAGGGCCTCTGTTCTCGCGCGGGCCGGGGGGCGCGCCCCTCTTTGGCGCCGTGAGCGTTGGGTTGGCACCGAATTTTGTCCCGGACGTTCCGGACATGCTTTGGACACCCAGGTTGTTCCAGACGTTTTTGGCAAGCGGTTGCTCCAGACATGTGTAGGATTCGGCGTCTTGGGCGGCGCCCGAGCGTCGCCCCCGTGGCAATTATAGGCCCTTCCCAACATGACATGAACTTTACCTGGGGGCTCCATCAAGCCGATGGCCCGCACTCCAGGCATGGTCATGACCTTTCCGCACCGATGAAACCTTCGGCAGTCCCCCCGGCAGTATCTTGACGCAGGACCAAGATTACTGGCGAAGCGAAGCGAGCCCTCAAGTCCTGTATGTACGTAAATGTTCGTATGCACGTGTATATATATACACACATACACTTAAGTTGGGCATGCCCCTCTGCATGAGGAGTACTCAAAAATTGTAAAAGATATTATGAGGACGATGTTTGACAATGTTTGATCATTTGGGTGTTTATTTGGTGTATGTTTTATTTTTCGCCCAAAATCCGCCTGTAGGGGGGCATCCCGACCTAAACATTCACATCTGTGCATACATACCTACATTCACAGACATGTGTTCCACAAATGTACAGGTACACTTGCATGGGAGGTCCCAGCCCCGTGGCACCATGGGGGAAGGGGGGGCGCACTCTTGCACGGAGCGGCCCCCGTCCTCCCCAGGGGTTCCTTGGGCGGCCCTCGGAGTTCCGAGACGGCCCCAGGGCGTCCCACGATTGGTCAAGACAACCCCCGGACTCCAGGCTGCCCAGGACGCCTCCAGGAGGCGCTTCGGGGGCCCCACGAGCGTTCCGAGACAGCCAACACGCCAACACGGCCAACACGTCGCCAGGACGCCCCAAAAGGCCCCCTGAATGGGCGCTGGCTTTCGAGGTGGAACGCTTTCAAGGCCGCCGATCGTCCAAGGTTGAATACCCCCCGCGATGTCGGACACCACACGGTCCTCCTGAGGAGCCGACGCCGACGTGACATGTGGCCCCCAAGAGGACCAAACAGGCCCAGAAGAGGCTCCCAACACCCGCCAAAAACTCCCAAAGAGACCCAGATGAGCTCTGAAGCATGGCCGTTCCGCGGCCTCGAAGCGGGCCCGAGCCAGGCGGGTCCCCCTCATCATCTTTGTCGTCAGCCTGGATACCTCTGTGTTCCAGGAAGGGCTGTTCACAACCTATGCTTGCAACGGCGTTGGGCTACAGTCATATCCGAAACAACAGCCCACCCATAGACCTATGCATTCGCTGCGTCGCAACCATCAACGTCACGATCACGGACAGGTTCATCATCGCCACCGCCATCATGACAATTGTCGTCCCCACACTCTTTTCATCACCGTCACCGTCTACATGTTCATTATGGTCAGCACTGTCATGTCCATCGCCATCGTCCACCGCATCGCCATTACTATCATCATCGCAGTACGTACCGTCATCATCGCCACAATCGGCCTAAGTATCGCCCTCATGCTTGTCATCATACTCATCTTTGTCATCCACATCGTCGTCGACATCACCATCAGAAGATCAGAACCGTTCTCATTATACGCGTTCACATAGTCACAGTTATGCGAAACATCCTCATTCCTGCAACTCTCGCCATCTATACCCTTAGCATCGTCACCTAGGTAGGGCTAGGTGTGAACAGCGGCCAGTCCAGGGGGGAATCTTCGGACTGAAATCATGTTCGAAAGTGTAGCCAAACCGTCGACATCTCAAGCTGGGATTCTAAAGAACCTGAGCGCGCGCGAAGCGCGCACGATGGTTCTAGTTTTGATGGGGCGAGGATAAGCTGCACCCATGGTCCACCCAGAGGTGTCAACCCATCGGGGTCCAACTGTCAGTCGGCGGCGAGCGAGGGGGGGGGGGAAGTGAGAAGGGGCGGGCCTTCTCAGAAGGCTCGAAAACCCCCCGGATTCCTGAGAAGTGTTCTGAGCCTTCCCCGAGGGCACCGAGAACATTTCTCGGAAGGCGCGAGAGCTTCTGAGAAGTCCCGCCGCCTTCTGAGAAGGCCTTCCTCTTCTGATTTCACCCGCTCGCTCGCCGCCGACAGGAGGGTCCCCGCTGTGGGGGTCCGCTCACAGGACCATGGGGGTCCGTCCATGCGGGGTGCGCTCCTCGGGGGGTCCGCCCATGCGGGCCCCCCCGTGGGGAGAGGGAGGGCGAGGGGCGACCGGTTGTTACTGTGGCCCGTTGGGTGTTAGTGTGGCCCGTTGGGTGTTAGTGTGGCCCGTCGCGCGGCGGGATGGGAGTTACTGTGGCCCGCGCAGGCCGCTCAATGAAAAGTAATGTTTAAAGGTATCTCATGTTAGATCTGGAAAGATTCACAACCCTTAAGGGAACGCACTCCCGCGCAGGCAAAAGTGGCCACAGTAACTCCCATCTGGAACCAACGTGGTAGTAGTGCTGTGTTAGTGGTGTGGTGGTCGCTGTGCTGTGTTAGTGGTGTGGTGTGGTGTTGGTAATGTTGTGTTAGTGGTGTGGTATTGGTAGTGGCGGGTTGTGCTGTATGCTGTGTTAGTGGTGGGGTGTTGGTAGTGGTGTGCTGTGTTAGTGGTGTGGTGTTGGTAGTGTTGTGTTAGTGGTGTGGTGTTGGCAAGTTCGAGTTGTTAGGAGGTAGTAGTGTTGTGGTAGTGGCAGTGGTGCTGTGGTAGTGGTGTTGTGGTAGCGCTGTTGTGGTGTTGTGGTTGTGGTATTGTGGTAGCGGTGTTGTGGTGTTGTGGTAGCTGTGTTGTGGTGTTGTGGTACTGGTATTGTGGTAGTAGTGCTGTAGTGTGGTAGTACTATGATGCTGTAGTGTTGGTGTTAGGTACTATCATTCATAGGGAGTGCTAGTCCTACGGAGTACTAGCCGCAGGGAGTGCTAGCCCCAGGGAGTACCAGACCTCGGAATTACTACCTCAAGGGCGTATTCGTCCACGGGGGTATTCGTCCTAGGAAGTACTCGCACTACGGAGTACCAGCCCTAGGGAATACTAGTCCTAGGGAGTGCTAGTCCGAGGAAGTGCTAGGAAGTAGTGGCGCTAGGGATTGCTAGCCCTAGGAAGTACTGGCGCTAGGGAGTGCTAGCCCTAGGGCGCTATGGACGACGACGACGACGAGTAGTAGTAGTAGTAGTAGTAGTAGTCGTAGTTGTAGTCGTAGTCGTAGTCGTAGTAGTAGTAGTAGTAGTAGTAGTAGTAGTAGTAGTAGTAGTAGTTAGTAGTTAGTAGTTAGTAGTTAGTAGTAGTAGTAGTAGTAGTAGTAGTAGTAGTAGTAGTAGTAGTAGTAGTAGTAGTAGTAGTAGTAGTAGTAGTAGTAGTAGTAGTAGTAGTAGTAGTAGTAGTAGTAGTAGTAGTAGTAGTAGTAGTAGTAGTAGTAGTCGTAGTCGTAGTCGTAGTCGTCGTAGTCGTAGTCGTAGTCATGGTCGTAGTAGTCGCAGTCGTAGTCGTAGCGGCAGTCGTAGTAGTAGTAGTAGTAGTAGTAGTAGTAGTAGTAGTGGTAGTAGTAGTAGTAGTAGTAGTAGTAGTAGTAGTAGTAGTAGTAGTAGTAGTAGTAGTAGTAGTAGTAGTAGTAGTAGTAGTAGTAGTAGTAGCAGCAGTAGCAGCAGCAGCAGCAGCAGTCGTAGTTCGGAGAGCCCAAGAGGCTCTTCCGAGAGCCCAAGAAGCGCTTCGGATGCCCCAAGAGGCTCTTCGGAGGCCCCACGGGGCTCTTCGGAGAGCCCAAGGAGGCTCTTAGGCGGCTGCAAGAAGGTCTTCGGCGGTTCCAAGAGGCTCTTCGGAGAGCACCAGAAGCTCTTCCGAGAGGCTCTTCGGTGAAGGGGGGGGGGGGCGGAGCCTTTTTGGACCCCCCCCCCCTTCACCGTACTCGATGATTAATACACTCCGGAGGACCCTTGGCCATACTACCACCCACCGGGCCGCAGTAACAACCAACGGGCCGCGGTAACACCTTATCTCAGGGTGAGGGCCAAGCCCCGGGAGGGGGACAATTGAAAAGCACAGCGTGCCCCGGAGGGGGGGGATCAGCAACAATTACAGCAACAAATACATAATGCAGCAACAACAACATCAACAACAGCAGCAGCAGCAACAACAACAACAAGTTTAAGACTGTTGGCTCTTACCTGCTCGCGGGCCATCCAACACGTACATCCCAAGCCTTCGATATTTTCCCTCTTCGTCTTTGGGGGAGGATGAGGGAACAGGGAGGAAGGAGGAAGGAGAGGGGGCAAGATGAACTGCCATGAGATCGCGCGAGCGGAAGGAGGTTCGCCCCGATTACTCTCTGGAGAGCGTACGCACGATCTGAAGTGTTTCGTACGTTTCTGCACTTTGCATCCTCGGTCGTGCGAGGGCTGGAAAGTACTCACCTACAGCAAGGAAGAAACTAACGTACATTCGGTTGAGAAGGATGCACACCCAAATTCAGAATCATGCGCGCGATCGGGGGCCCTGGGTCGGCGTCACACCAACATACTTACACTATATGTGCGTCGCCCCCCCAGGGGCGACGCGCGCACCGAGGAATCTTGTAGTATAGGCGCCGCGGCGGGCGTTTTCTGGCCACACCGCTCGGGAAACGACATGCTACAAGAGGAGCACACGATACGTTCGGGTCGGACGTCTGCCTCCAAGGAGGACAGAGGAGGCCAAGCGGCCTGGGCCTCTCCTCCTCCCTCCTCCTCCTCCTCCTCCTCCTCCTCCTCCTCCTCTTCCTCCTCCTCCTCCTCCTCCTGTTCCTCCTCCTCCTCCTCCTCCTCCTCCTCCCTCCTCCTCCTCCTCCTCCTCCTCCTCCTCCCTCTCCTCCTCCCTCCTCCTCCTCCCCTCCCTCCTCCTCCCTCCTCCCTCCTCCCTCCTCCCTCCTCTCCTCCTCCCCCCCCTCCCTCCTCCTCCTCCTCCTCCTCCTCCTCCTCCTCCTCCTCCTCCTCCTCCCTCCTCCTCCTCCTCCTCCTCCTCCCTCCTCTCCTCCTCCTCCTCCTCCTCCTCCTCCTCCTCCTCCCTCCTCCTCCCTCCTCCCCCCCCTCCCCGTAGCCATTTTGGCTCAAGCGGTTCTGCGCCGGGGGGCGGGCGCGCGGGGCGCCTGTCCGCGGCGGCGCGGGCATGGCTGCGGGGGGCGGCCCGAATGCGTGGCGGCCCTCGGAGCAGCGGGCGAACGACATCTTGGCGCTGGGGGGTTCCGGCGCACGGCGCGCGGCGAGGGCCCGGCGGCGGGCGGCATGCGAGGCCGCAGTACGTGCGCACGTGCCGCCGCGGTGCGCGCCAGGCTCATGGCGGGACCGCGGGGCGGCGGCGCGCCCCGCACTTCGGCTGGCGGCCTTGGGGCTGCGGGTCCCAGGTGGCGCACGCCGCAGGCGCAACGCCGCGTGGCATGTGGCGCGAGCGCCCCCAGGCGGCTTCGCGGGGGCCACCAGCGCGGCCCTGGCCAAGGCGGCGGCAGGCCCCAGGCTGGCCTGGGGCGTTGCGGGCGTGGACGGCGTCGTGCACCATATCGCGGAGGTGGAGACGGCGCCCGTGGACGCCGCGGCGAGGGCAGGAGCCGTGGGGAAGCAGGTGATCGGGCTGGGGTACTTGCCCGAGATCCCCGCCTTCCCCGCGCTTTCCGCGGAGCTGCAGGGCGCGGTGGGCGCCGCCGAGGGCGGCGAGAAGAGCGGCTCGGCGGAGGACCTCAATGGCTTCTTCGCGGCGACGGCGCAGACCTTCGGCGACATGCAGCAGGACCCTACGAGGAGGTCAGAGCCGTGGGGCACCAGGGCACGACGCTCACGATGCCCGTGGCGGAGGTGAGCACCATCAAAGCGAAGATGGAGCTGAAGACGGCGCAAACCATCGGCGACGAGCAGACGGACCCCTACGAGGAGGTGAGCACCGTGGGGCACCAGGTCATTCCGCTCTCGATGCCCGTGCCGGAGGTGAGCACCAACGGAGCGCAGGTGGAGCTGGAGGTGGCGCTGACCATCGGCGACGAGCGGCAGAACCCCTTCAGCGGCGATCGTGCTCTGCCTGCAGAGGGTCGTGTACTACCTGAGGCGGTGAGGGCCCGCGGCGCCCTCGGCGACGCTTGGCTGGCGCTGGCCCGCAAGGGCCGCAAGGACAAGCAGCTCGGCTCCTGCCGTCTGCGGCTTCGCGGACTCCGAGCCAAGGTCGAGGCGCGCGTCGCCCGCAGAGGCGCTGCGGCGGCCCGCTGCGCGGTACACATCAGGGCCGTGCTGGACCAGGGTGTTGCTTGGGCGCGGATGATCGTGGCTCGGGCCCAGCTGCGGGGCGCGGCATCCCATCGCCCGTTCGTCCGCCGACGCCGCCTCCTCGACGCCGTCGCGGCGGTGGACGGACGGAAGGGCAAGGGCAAGTCCGAGGGCCGCGGCGGCCGCCGACGGGCGGGTGGCCGATGCCTCGTCTCTCCCCGCGCACGCTCCTCGGGCCGCCGACGGGCGGGTGGTCGATGCCCCGACGAGCGCGAGGCCCGCGGCCCAGGCTGGCCCTGATGCCCCCGCGGCTGGCAGCGGGACACTTGCGGCTTCGACGAGTGCTACGGCGACGTCAAGCTCGCGCGGCAAGAATGGGACCGCGGGCCAGGCCAAGGGCAAGGGGAAGAACGTGGAGCCCACGACCCCCGACGCCTACGACGGCCACGGTCCGTGCAGCAAAAAGGGGTCCAGCAACAAGGGCAATAGCAAGCCGTGCGACTCTTACGACAGCTCCGACTGGCGAGGCAAAGGGTCGAAAGGCATGCCCACGGTCTACGAGCGCGCTGAGATGTGGGACGAGCTCGTGGCGTGGAGCCGCGCGCAGCAGCCTGCTGCCGCCGCTCGGTCGAGCTCCCTGCTGGCGGCGGAAGCGAGGCTGAGGCGGGAGCTTGGGCGAGGCGGGCCTTTCTGAAAGACGGGGCCGCCCTTTACGTGGGGCGGCTCACATGGAAGGAGCTCTGCATTTTTCTCTTCGCGGGACTGCAGAACGACGGGGTCGCCCCCACCGTAGGGCGACTCACATGGCAGGGCTCGGCACTGACGGGGCTGCCCTCAACGTGGGGCGGCTCACATGGAGAGGGCTCGTAGCAGAAGTGGGCGGCAAGAGCTGCACCTGTTAGTGTGCCCGCTGCCCCTTTTTTCCTTTGTGGCGGCTAGCTGAGGCAATGCGTGCCAGGTTCTAGCAGCAAAAAATCCCTCCCCCCCCTCCCTCCCCCGCCCCCCCCCCCTCCTCCTCCTCCTCGCCCCCCTCCAAGCGGTCCGAGCCGATTGCGCGCAGCGCGCCGCTCGCCGCGCCCGCCAGGCGGTCATCCTGGCGGCGTCTCCCATTCGCGAGGCGAGGCGAGGCCGTCGGCAGGGGGGGATGTCACGTCCGTCCTCCGCTTCCTCGGCCCCAACCCTCTGCGGGCAAACGGCGAGAGGCTATGTGAGATTATGGGGGAGACACGGGACTTTGATGCAGTAGCATTGGCAGGCACGAAGAGCGCGGATCGTCCGCAGCAAGGGCTCAGAGTTCTACGCCAGCACTGTGCAGGCCGACTTGTTCTGGAGTCACTTTTTTCGATTCGCCGTGCAGTAACAACAGCTGCGGGTGCGCCATTGGCTTTGGCAGTCAGGTTCGCGAGCAGAACATCATCAGAACATGTCCAGCCCACCAGAGGCGCGAGGCCGAGCACTAGCTGCACGAGCAAAAAGTGGTCCGATCGACATTTGTCCCATCGTCGTTTATTTTCCTCCGGGACCAAAGTATCGTGCTCAGAGGCCTCAGTATCTATCGACGGTGCGCCTCTTGGTGGCATGGCTGTCTTGCGTGTTGAGTGAACTACCGCATCGGTGCACCCCGCTGCTCTATTGTGATCTTAATGATGGGATAGGTCAGTCTCGCGGCTCTCATGGGTGGGAAGATGTGGACACTTCAGTGGTGAGCGACGAACCGACGCAGGAGATGATTCTTCGGGGTGCTGGACAATTGCCGCGGGGGCGCATGGGGTCTCATTTCATGGTGGCTGGTAATGCCGCTGGTCAGCTTCAACAATTTTTGTTTGGGCTTGAAGGCGCTTCGAGTCGTATCGACTACGTATTTTATCCCTCGGCGACGCAGCACTTGGTGAGAGGGTGATTTCCCTTGAAGGGGCTTGGCGCCAAATTGCAAGCAATTCGTGGACAATCGCCGCGGGATCATGTACCTGTGATGCGCTCGCTGACTTACGACGAGGCCGGCTTGCTGGGAGGACCTACTTCTACGCAGCTCCGTTGGAACCGAGATCTTATGATGTCTTCGCTTCGCCAGGGAAAATGCAGGCGTGAGTACTTGACGGCGGCCAAGGAAGCGATCGACAAACTACCTTTTGCCTTCTTGAAAGATCAGGCCTCCCCCGACGAACTCTTCGAGCGGTTGGAGGATGCGCTGATTTCTGCTGGACAGCGAATTTTCTCACAGCCAAGTCGTACCAGTCCCGAGTACAAAGAGAATGCTGAGAGACGGCGTCAACTTGCGTCAACTTCCGGCTGCACGGGTTCGTCTTCGTGGCACAAAGTTGGGCATGAACGATGACGATGCGCAACGGGTTGATGCTGGGCTCCGTGCTCTCCCCGCTGAACTCTCTGCTGAACGACGTCGCGCTGCCAGATCTCTTCGCTCTCAGATGGTGGGAGAGGCATCGGAGCAGTGGCGACGGCGGTATACTTCTGAAGCGCTCTCACTATCCAGGCGCGCGGCTCGTTGTAGAATGGGCCCGAAGAACAGAGACGGGCGCCATGTGCAGGGGCCCCCTCCGAGTCGGGAGGAGTGGCTCCAAGTCTGGCGAGCTCCTGGGGGAGAAGGAGGCATGATGGTGGAGGGAGGCAGACTGGGAAGGTTGGAGGGCAGAGAGGGAGGGGGAGACGCACGACAGGGACGTGGCGGAGGAGGAGCAGGAGTTAGCCCAGCAGGATCTAAAGTTGATCAGGTCTTACATCAAGAGGGCTCCGAAGAGAAGAGCAGTTCCCGAAGGTAGTGCACCTCTAGAGCTTTGGCATCAGCTACTTTACCCCAACTGGAGGGCGGCGCAACAACAAGGGGGAGTAGGATATGACGATTCGATGCCCAAGTTTCCTGGGTTCTGGTGGATCCTCTCGGCGGGCCTCGCGAAGGTCCGACACTCTCAGAAGGCCCCGCTATATTGGCATCGTAGTCGAGGGGCTGGCCTACCCCGAAAGCGCACAAGACGGCCCCCGAGGGAAACGAGTTGTACATGCGTTGCCAGTTCTTGGGAAAGCATTTTATTCCAAGGCGTTGAATGTTGCGCCCTCTCAGCAAGACCACGGCTTCGTCGCCCACAGGAGGCGCGAGGCCGCCATTTTCATCGCCCAGGTGACTTGTTGGCGACTGTGCCGCGTTCGGCGCTCCTTCGGCGTGAGCTTCAAGGATATGACACATGCCTTTGGGAGCTCGGACTGGTCTGAATTAGAGATCACGATTGCTCACTCCACCTCGGAGGCTAACCGCGCCCTCTGCCAGCAGCGGTACGAGGATAGCATGATTGAATTAACTGCTGATGAGGGGCCCCTGTTGGTGAAGCCGTTCCAAGGTGGCGTCATGGGGGGCCCCTTCACGGTGGCCGCGTTTTTAGGCACGTTCTCTCGGGCGACGCTTCAATGGGCATACCAGTGGAGCCGGTCCGACCCGATGTCCCGCTTCTTGGTTTCAAAATGGCTGAACTTCCAGAGTGACTTGAGTTTGTTGAAGTATGCCGATGACGTACACAAAACAGTAGTGGCCTCCGACGAGATGACCCTGGGGGACCTCTTTGGGAAGGTTCGTAAGATGGACGAGGTTTTCGACTCGGTGATGAAGCCGTTCGGATACGTTCAGAATCTCGGGAAGCAAGAGTTTTTGACGTACTTCGCCTCCCAGGGGAATCGAGCTCGACAGGTGGTTCGAAAGGGGATCGAGGGCATCCAGGGTAAAATCAAAGACAGCGTGAGGTATCTGGGCCCCCACATTAGAGTTCGGGATTCGAGTCGCCAGGAGGTCACTAGGATGTGTTCAGCTGCACGTACTGCTTTCTACAGAATTGGAGGGATCTGGTCGTTGGCGATCCCCTTTAAGCTGCGCAAGCTTCTGCTGGTGGGCAATGTTCAGAATGCTCTACTTTCTGGCCTGGAAGCTTTTGTGCTCAGCAAGGCCGACTATCGGCGCCTGGACAATTGCTTGGCTTCTCTCGCTCGCATCGCGATGCTTGGTCGCGCCACGCTCAGGGAGGAAAATAGGACACGGTCTCTGGCTCATCCTCAGGTCTTTCTCTATTGGAGACTGCTGGACAGCGAGTGTGAGATGAGAATTCGTCGTTTGAAGTGGTACCAGAGCTGGACCCGATCATCACATCCAACCGTTGTGCGCGATGTTCGGGGACCTCGAGGGCGAGGCAGAGTTTGGGCCCCCACCACAGTTGCTCGAAGGGGTCCCATCTGAGGCAGCGCCCCCGTGGCTGATTCAGATGACGCACGATCTTGAGTTTGCAGCGGGCGTCGTCGAAAGCGAGGCGATCGATGCGTTGCTTAATGACATGAATGTGTTCGGTAATAAGGAGGAGATGGAGGATTTCTGTACGATTGACATGGGGGTGCTCAGGGCTTCGAGGTCTCGGGTTCAGGCCCCACCACCAGGTTTCGTACCGGCGTCAGCGGGGCTCGAGGGGCCCCCTGCAGCTCTGGATTGGGATCCACAGCACGTGTGCAGGGCATGTACAGAGACGGGCTTATGTGGAGCAGCTTTTCACACACGTAAAGCACTTATGAACCATTATCGGGCTCATCACAATGTACGTAGTTTGGCACATGTGATCACACCCACTAACATATGCGTGCACTGCAGGCAGATATTCTCGAGTAAGATCACAGCTTCACGGCATCCCTTGGGGTCTATTATGAGGGGCAGCTGTTGTACTACGGGACCGTGGGCACTGGGGGAACTACAGCAGCCTCGATCCTTAAAGTGTTCCTTGTGTCTGTACGAGGCTGGCGATCTTCCTGATCTATGTAACCATTTGGCTTCAGAGCATCTTCCTTGGAAGTTACCTCCTCTGAGTACCGCGCGCTCTACACATCAGCGAGCAGCTCTCGATGGCGGAGCTGGCGCTGCCTTCCTGGTTCAGCGGCCGGAAGCGAGATGGCGACACCGCACCGCCGAGCGCTGGGGCAGCAGGCAGCGGCGGCCAGCCGACGGGGGGCAGCGGCAACAAGCAGGCCAAGAAGGGCGACGGCAAAGGCAACAAGGACGTGGCGAAGGTCGTGGCGCAGGTCGCGCGCCTCCTGCTCACCGTGACGCGCGAGCTCGGGGACGTGGCCAGCGTCGTGTTCCTCAGGTGGGACATCGCCCTCGACAGAGGGCTTCCAGCTTGCCCGGTCGTGGCGGGCAAGAAGTACGACGAGCAGAGCAAGGACATGAAGGCCAAGCAGCAGGCGGGGGAAGAGCAGGACTTCAAGGGCAGGGGTCCTCCGCACCTCCAGATTTTCGCATCGGCAATGCAGCGCTGTGCAACACGGACTCCTACAGCGGGATCTACGGAAGAGGTCGAGAAGCAATTGGTTCTGGACAGCAAGGACTGGTGGCAGCAGTATATGAGCGAGGACATCTCGCTGAAAGTGATCGGCAGAGCGGTTCCGCACTTTCGTTGCAAGCCGCTGAAGAAGGAGAACAGGGCGATCATCATGATGCGGACCGACTTCAACAAGCCGATGGGCGTGGAAGCGGCGAGGCTCTTGGAGGCGGTGATCGAGGCCGAGGGCGGGGAGTTTCTTCTGGGATCGGCTCCACGGGGGCCCATAGAGAGGGAGCTTATGGCCTGGGTGAACAAGTCAGACGGAGCTTGAGTGGAAGTTCGCGGCTTCAGGAGTTGATTTCTAGAGGATTGGTGGCGCCAGATATTCTGGAGCGCCCAGGCCGATCACGATCAGCTACGACGTACAGTGACCCTGGGCTGCCGCCAATCCCGACTGTAGTGCTGCCTCGTAATAGGCCGTTGCAGGCTAGAGGGAAGGGTCGGGGCGGTGGGTCGGAGCGGGGCTGGGGGAGGAGAGGAGCTCTCTGAGCCTTTCTGGGCTGGCGGCCATCTGCGGGCTGCGTGCCTGTTGGCCTGCCAGTCGTGGCCAGTGCCTCAGCTGGGGTGAGCGAAGGTCTCGCCTCAGGGAGTGAATGTGGGGTCCGTAGTGACCCGCCTCAGAGCCCTAGTGCGTGTCGACTTGCAGTCTGAGTTCAGGCAGAGATGCAGTGCGACTTGTTGGCACAGTCAGGACTCCATGAGATGGTCTAAGGTCTAAGGTATCGTCGTCCTCCTCCTCCTCCTATTCCTCCTCTTCCTTCTAGTCCCCCTGCTCCTCCTCGAGAAGGCCGCGAGACTTGTCAGAAGCCCTCGCGCCTTCGGAGAGGTTTTTGTTTGCGCCTTCGGGGAAGGCTTAGAAAATTTCTCTGAGGGCCAGGAGACTTCCGAGGTCTTCTGAGAAGGCCCCCCCCTTCTCACTTCCCCCCCGGGCGCGCCGATGAGGTATAGCCAGGGCCCCAGGTGATGGGGACCCGGTGAGTAGTAGGGCCCTGGAACCCCTAAATTGGCCAGGATCACTGGACCAGGTCTGCCGTAGCTGGTGTCTTTTCGGGCGACGGCAGTTCCAGTTAGTGGAACGGGGTTTGGGGGGCGCCCCCCAGTCCTGAGCACTAAGCCAGGCCCAACTAAACCCAGGTCTGCCAACGCCCGAGCCGAGGAGGCGGGCCCTGTGGCGGCCTCATGGCTCGCGAGCTCTGGGGAGGGCCCTCCTGGGCTCCGAGCCCCAAGCGGGCCCCGAGAGTCCAAGAGGGTTCCAAGAGGGCTCGGCTACGAGGGCCAGGAAGGGCCCGAGAGGGGGCCAGTCTCCCCGGCGGCAGCATGCTTTACGAATTGGTGTATGCGAATCAGACCCGCGTTGCGCTGCGCTTGCGCGTTTTCCAACGGTGACATGGGCTTATCGCAAGTGTCGCCGACCTTACATGTTATTGATGTTCACTTAAGCATTTTTCAAGTATGTTTCGTCGCCAGCGTGTTTCAATCTATGGCACGGAGTCTCCAGAGAGCTTCCCAATGCAACTGATCAAGGTAGTTTAAACGGCATCTTGAGAATATTGAAAGCCTTGCCAAACCAGATTGAAAGTAAGATTGGGCATCCTGGAGGAGTGAGACACAGGAGAGAACCTTGACAGGGTCAAGCCAGGCTGGGAACGCGCCAGGAGCGGCAGGGGGCAACAGGCAACATTTCACGCTTCACGCACCTGGAAATCCCGGAAGGGCTGCCGATGAGGGTCAATGATCTCAGCCATGTAGGTCACGCCCAAATTGCGTTTGCCGAAGCTGTTGCTGGGGCTGGGCCACTTTCGCCGAAGCGATTGCCAGCCGCAAAAGGGAAGTTCCAGATGCCCATGGCATTTTCTTTCCAGCGTTCCTCCTCATATTTTTCTTGTTCCTCCTTCATTTTGGCCCAAGTCTTCCGTTCGCATTCCAGTTAACCTAATGTGCAGTGAAGCCGCATACCAAGGATTGGCGATTTTCCCGAGGGTGCCCATCTTTACCTCCTCGGCCTATCATTGGCCACTTTCCTTGGCCGCACCCCGCTTGAAACGCTTCGAAATGGGCGTCCAAGGCCCTTGCATCCTTAAAGCCCATCCTTGTGATCGTTTGCCTTGTCGCAATCGCGAAGTCTCGGTGAGGC
Organism: Prorocentrum cordatum; assembly: GCA_963575745.1. Classification (NCBI taxonomy): domain Eukaryota; class Dinophyceae; order Prorocentrales; family Prorocentraceae; genus Prorocentrum; species Prorocentrum cordatum. The sequence continues at coordinate 249,992 of CAUYUJ010008635.1, read as the reverse complement.
TCAAAGTCTCAGCGTGGCATGGCGGCGGCGCCACGGGCAGCAGCAATTGCTGTCGTGGCCCTTTCGCTCGGGTGCCCAGGCTCCTCGGTTGGGTATATGATCAGATATGGTGCGCGGTCGTTTGTTGGCTTCGAGGTCAGAGTTACTGGGACTTGTCAGAAGGCCACGTGGGACCTCTCCGGGGGCCTCTTGGGGGCCAGCTGGCGGTCTCGGGGGCCTCCTTGGGGCGGAGGGCTCGACATCTCAATTCAGATTATTCCGGCAACCCTCTGAAGACGCTCTTGAGCCGTCTTGGGCGCTTCTTGGGCCGTCTTGGGGCCCAATGGGGCGTTTTTGGGCCCTCTTGTAGGCCTGTTGGGCCGTCTTGGGGTGATCTGGGAGGCCTCCTTGGGCCGTCTTGGACGCTGCGAAAGCCGAAAAGTCGCATATGTTTGAAAGGCATAGTTTCTGCAGGGTATGGGAGTGCCTCTTGGAGCTTTGTTGGGAGGACTCTTGGAGGCCTCTAGGGGCGTCTTGAAGGCTTCTGGGGCAGTCTGGAGGCCATCTGGAGCGTCTTGGACCGATCGCTCGGCGATTCGGGGCCCTCTTGAATCTTTTGTTGACAGGCCTCTAACCGCTCTCTTGGCCTGTCTTGGGGCCTTCGTCGGGGGACTCTGGGGTCGTCTGGGGCCCTCCCGGGGCTCTCCAGACCAAGCACGCTCGCCTGACCTGGATTCAATCAGATCCGTCTATGCGAATATAGGTACCCTCAGCGACAGTTATAGATGTATAGACACAGGTGTATATATGTGTGTATCCATACATTCGTTGGTGTGCATTGGTGTATGTACACATAGATGGACAGTTATCTAGACTCATCGATCTATGGACAGACAAACACACACATGTATATACATATGTACCATAGAAGTATTGATTGTTACAGTGGTATACAGACGTGCATCGACAGATGTATTGATTGGTGTGTATATAGGTACTGGTACCCAGATATGTAAATCGATCGACATATATGTAGATAGATGGATCGGCGAATATCTAGCATGTACTCAACTCTGTGTATGTATACACAGAGACACGATAACCCATACATGCGTTGTAGATATGTATGCATACATCTATATGTGTGTATGTATGTATGTGTTGTCCCCCTGCGCGTGCCTCGTGTCCACAGTATCGCTGATGCTTCGCCTTCGGCCATGTGCATCCTGCCTACCCCTCTCCAGTTTTTCCCGCCGCCCGTGTCGCGCCGTGGGTACATCACGTCGCTTGGTGCCTCGCCTTTCTGCGTAGGTTCTTGGCGACCAAGCCGGGGAACCCGTTCTTCGTTCGGTGGCGGGACTTGTTTTGCGAGCTGTTGCGCGGCCGCACCGAGGCCCGCGAGCCGGGGAGGAGGAGGAAGCAGGAGGAGGGAGTCAGTGAGGAGGACGAGGAAGATATGGAGGGTGACGGGTTGAACGATGAGTAGAGGAGGATGAGACGGAGAGGAGGAGGAAGAGGAAGAGGAGGAGGAGGACGAGGAGGAGGAGGGGGAGGGGGAGAAGGAGGACCGTCAATCTTTAGAATGAGTAGAAAGGAGGACGAGGAGGAGGACGAGGAGGCCGAGGAATACGAAGAAGAAGAAGAGGGGGACGAAGAGGATGGGGAGAAGGAGGATGAGGAGGAGGACGAGGGCGAGGGGCAGGATATGAAGCGACGAGGAAGTTGTCCCCTACCCGCCCGCCCCGGTGGCCCTGGCCTCCCGCCTGCGCGTTCGTCGTGTCTGCCTGGTTCTCCCTGTTCGTCTCGTTCCGCCGGGCAGCACAGCCTGCCTGGGACCAGCGTGCAGCGAGCGGCTTTAATAAGGAACACTTGCTTTTCAAAAGGGGCTCGGTCGTTCCTTAGGCTTGCATGCATCATTGATCGTTCCTTCGGCGTTATTATGTATCGTTCCCTATGCTTCATCCCTGAGGAAAAAGGGGCTTTGTTCCTTATTCATCGGTATTTAGGTCAGGCCGATGACTGTAGCGGCGTGTAGGGCTTCAGCCGACGGCAGATTCATGGCCACGAAAGCTCACGTGGTAGCCAACGGGTTGGGGGAAGGAGAGGAGGGCAGGGAAGGGGGGGAGAGCAGAGGGAGGGAGCCAAAGAAGGAAAAGGTAGTTACTCCTGCCGCTGGTCCAGATCTCGAGATAAACACCCCCCCCGCTGGACGACGCCGAGGCATCAAGATCTGCACGCCTCCACGCCCCCCGTGGGACGGCTCATTTCTACCCCCCACGCGATCCACCCACCCACCCCCACGCTTCTTGTGAGATCCGGAGTGCCCTGCCCTCGTTTTCACCTCTTGGGCCTCCTAGGAGGCCCTCGTCGCCACCGCTGGGCTCGCCTCGAAATGTTGGTCAAGACGCACCTCGGGAGATGTCTAGGGAGTAGCGGTATCGGTATCTGTTGGTTCCCCCAGAGGGGGGAAGGGAGGGAGGGAGGGAGGGAGGGAGGGAGGAGGAGGAGGAGAAGGAGGAGGAGGACGACGACGAGGGCAGAAGCAGCAAGATTAGGAGAGGAGGAGGCGTGCATCCTCGTACGCAGAAGAAGGAACAGGATGAGGATGAGCAGCAGCAGCAGCAGGAGAGGGCGGAGCATGATGAGGCGCAGCAGCAGAGGCAGGAGCGGGAGAACGAGGAGGAGGAAGAGGAGGAGGATTCAGAATGAGGCATTCCTTACACGTGCCGCCACGGACAGCGTAGAGAGCTGGATGCAGTGGAGAGGAGGTGAGAGCGCAGGATGAGGAGGACGAGGAGGAGGAGCTAACGGGGGAAGGGGAGGGGGGACCGTATGAGCCAACACACTCCCACCCCTTCCTTCACGACATTCGAGCCAACGCCGCCCCAGCCCAACAACCTGACAGTCTGCAGAGAACTCGGCCATTTCGGCGTGCCAATCCCGACGCGAACCCACTGCAATACGGGACGCGCCTGCCCTGGTGTGAAGCGGGCAGAACGGCCGCCGCAAGCCCGCGTGCGAAGCCAACAGGCGTCCACGACGCACGGAGACGTATGTGCAGATGGTGGGCGCAACTCAGGAGGGAAAAGAGTAAGGTCAGAAATTGTTGGTTCGTGCTCCGCCAGTTCTGGCCCACCACGCTTCGGTGCGACATGGTGCGACGTGCTATCCGCTTCCCGGCCACGCAGCGTCAACGTCCCAAGCTGTTCTCCGTCTCCAGCCCCGCAGAGCGGAGCGACACGCCATCCGCTTGCAGGGCACAGCGTGTCGCCAGGGCCTTCGCCGCGACACGCTGTGCACGCTGCCGATGGGAGCCTGTCAGCGTGCTACGCCTTCTTCTCGTCCGAAGGTTTGGAGCCTCTCCAGCAGTAACACGCTGGTGGATCCCCCACGGCGGCGTGTCCTTGATATTTGTTGTTGCTCCCTGAGAGGCGGCGGGTCGTTCACTGGTCAGCAGGGTCCACTGCGATCAGGTCGATCGGGATTCGGTATCGATCCTGGCGGGCCTGGTCCGATTCGCTCCCGGCACCTCTGGCGATGCGATACCGCCCGATGCCTGCAGGGGCGCCGTCGTGTCTCCTGGCGCAGCCGCTCCGATCCGGCTCCGGCTCCGTTCTGGAGCCCCATGGGCCCCCTGGGCCTCGTGAGGCGCGCTCTGGAAGCCGCGTGGGCCTCTCTCACCGAGCGCGGTCCACTACTCGCAAAGTGCCTGCTCGCAAATGTCCGAGTAAATCACATGTCGGCTTTGATGTCATTTATCGTAGATCCCCCGCGGCGTATCCATGGCCATTTGCGAGTAGCTACCCTGCGAGTAGCGGAACGCGCTCGTCTATCTTTGGAAATCCTGGGGCCGAAGGGAGGGGCAACGACACCGGCGGGAGCACCGGCGCCGGGTGGAGCCATCGAGCCGGAGTCGGGGAGGCGTCGCCGACAGACGTCGGCGATGGGCCCCCGAGTGCGAGGCTGCACGCTCCTGGGCGGGTCGGTCTGCTGGGCCGAGTATCGCTTGACCGATTCCCATCCCCACCGGCGTGGGCTGGGCCCCACTGGCCGGTTTGCCCCCCTGGATGGGGATGCATGCCGTTCCCTTTCGGGGTTCGAGGGGTGCATCCCCAACCAGGGGGGGTTTGGTGGGGGTCTCGAAGGGGATGGGGATGGGGATGGGGGTCGGTCAAACGATACTGAGGGGCCCCTGAATCGGCGGTCCATGGGACATCGGGGGTCGATGCATCGCCCCCCGCACCCTGGGCGAAGCCTCCCCAAAAAATTGCCTCCTCTGGCCCAAACGCCACAGCAGTCAGCATCAAATCTGGCAGCCGGACTGAGTCGAAGCGTGTCTCGGATCGGGCGGCATCGGCATCGAGCGAAGAGCTGGGCGCACTGTGGGCCAGGGGTACCTCTGGCAACCTCTGGCAACCCCCGATCCTCGCGGGCAGCGACAGCTCCGCGCGCAGAATCCCACGCGCCGCGCGGCTCCACTTCCCGGGGCCTCGCGGGCGAACGGCGGCCGAGAGCGCGGCAGAAGCAGACAGGCCGTCGACGACAACGACGACGACGACGACGAGGACGACGACGACGAGGACGACGACGACGACGACGACGACGACGACGACGACGACGACGACGACGACTCCCTCGCCCCCTCCTAGAACAAGCACCTCGGGACAGATCTGCACGGTGCCGAGGCGCGCGCGGCGTCGCCCTCGCCTCTCCGCGCGGGCCGGCGGGGGACGGCCTCCGCCGCGCCCGCGCGTGTGAGCGCAGTTCCGAGGAGCTGGCTCGGCGTCTCTGCGCGAGGAGGAGAGGGCACAGTGGAGAGCCATGCCGAGAAACACCCTGCTCGCCTCCAGGGGTGCCCTGGGCCTCCTGGGTCCCGATGGTCTCGCCATGGAGAGCGTGACGTTCCCACACCGAAGAGCAAGGGACGGCCTGGGGTCTCCGGGTTGGTCTTCCTGTGGAAGGTTTCCCGTGGTCGGGCCCCCACTGCACCGATGACGTTACCCTCGCCTCGTTCTCGCCGGTTTGGGCCTCCCGGGAGGCCCTCGTTGCCACGGCTGGACTCGTCTCGAGATGTTGGTCGGAACGCACCCCAGGCGAGTTCTGTGGAGCAACGGTATCGGTTCCTTCTGGTTTTCCCCAGACTTGGCGCCGTTACGCGAGAGCAACAGCCCGCTCTCTCCCTTTCTCCCTCTCCCTCTCCCTCTCGCGCGTGGCTCCGCTTCCGTCGGGCCTGGCGAACGAAGGACACACGCGCCGCGGCCAGAAGGAGACGCAGCCTGCAGGATTAGATGCGCGCGGCGAATTGGGATTGTGGGCGGCAGGAATACATCAGCGACTCAAGATAACGGAGCCGATTTCGCAGGCACTAGCTCGTAAAATGGTCACGTGAGGCCGCGCGTAAGCGCCCTGGTTTCCACGTGATGCGCCATTGCGTCGTCGTTCATTTCGTTTTCGCTCGCTCCTCCCCCACACCTCAGGGGCACGAAGGCAGTCGCACATCGTGCGCCCTGCGGCGCGAAGCGTGAAGGTTGCCGACCTGAGGGCGAGAGAGTGAAGGATAGTCTGGCACGTCGAGCGTTTGCTCCCGCGGCTGGCTTTAAGACAGGCGAAGCATGAGGAGGAGCAGGGGCTGGGTCCCCTGGGGAACTCAGAAGGTAGACCTCCGGAGGCTCCGTGGAGCCCCGAGGAGCCAGCCATCGCCAAGAACACAAAGAAGGAGGAGTAGGTTGATTGTAAGGAGGAGGAGGAGGAGGAGGAGGAGGAGGAGGAGGAGGAGGAGGAGAGGGACCAGAGCAAGCCCAAGATGTATCAACGATGCTGGAGTGCACCCCCGCCGTCCCCAGCCAATCGCCAAAAAACACAAAAGAAGGAGGAGCAGGTTGACTATGCGGAGGAGGAGAGGGACCACATCAGACCCAAGATGCCACAACGAGGCCGGAAGGCACCCCCCCGCCGTCCCCCGCCCCCTCCCCGTGGGCCCGCACGCCAGTCGGGCGGGGGCGCCCCGCCTTGAGAGGCAGAGGCCTCCACCCCTTCGAGCTATACTAAGGAGCATTCAGTCGGGCACGTCCCTCTACAGGAGGAATATTCAACAATGGTCAGAAAATAGTGGGGGGACTATTGTTCTACCATTTTATTCCCTACCTAGGCTCTGCCTAGAAGGGTTCTTACTCTCTAGCTTAACGGGGCCGGGCAGTGGAAAGCGCCCCGGGCGGTTCCCCCAGTCCCCGCCCCGCGGTTCCCCCAGTCGCGCCCCCTGGGTTCACCCAGCTTAGCTTAGCTAAGCTTAGCTAAGCTTAGCTAAGCTTAGCTAAGCTTAGCTAAGCTTAGCTAAGCTTAGCTAAGCTTAGCTAAGCTTATCTCATCTCATCTCATATCAGCTTAGCTTAGCTTAGCTTAGCTCAGCTCAGCTTAGCTTAGCTTAGCTTGGCTTAGCTTAGTTTAGCTTAGCTTAGCTTATATCATAGTAGCTTAGTTTAGATTTCGCTTAGCTTAGCTTAGCTTAGCTTATCTCATCTTAGCTTCGCTGAGCTTAGCTTAGCTTTGTCTAGCCTAGTTTAGCTTAGATGTAGCTTAGTTTTAGCTTAGGTTTAGCTTAGCTTTAGCTTAGCTTTAGCTTAGTTTTAGCTTAGTTTTAGGTTTAGCTTTAGCTTAGCTTTAACTTAGATTTAGCTTAACGTCAGTTTAGTTTTAGTTTAGATTCAGCTTAGATTCAGCTTATATGTAGCTTTAGTTTTAGCTTTAGGTTTAGCTTAGATGTAACTTGGCTTTAGCTTAGCATTAACCTAGCTTTAGCTCAGCTTAAGCTTAGCTTTAGCTTAGCTTTCGCCTAACTTTAGCTTAGCTTCAGCTTAGCTTTAGCCTAGCGTTAGCTTATCTTTCGCTTAGCTTCAGCTTAGCTCTACCTTAGCTTAAGCGTAGCTTTAGCTTAGATTTAGATTAGCGTTGGTTTAGCTTTACCTCAGCTTTAGCTTAGCTTTAGCTTAGCTTCAGCTTAGCTTTACCTCAGCTTTGCCTTAGATTTATATTAGCTTTAGCTGAGCTTTACCTCAGCTTTAGCTTAGCTTTAGCTTAGATTTAGTTTAGCTTTAGCTTAGCTTGAGCTTCAGCTTAGCTTTAGCTTAGCTTTAGCTTTAGCTTAGCTTTAGCTTAGCTTTACTGTTGCTACTGATGCTGCTTTCTTAGGGGCTCCAACTCCTAGGTAGGGTCGCACTGGGATAATTAGTATTTTCAGTTTTTCGCCCCAAGTCCGCCTGTAGGGGGACACGCCCGATTTCAAGCTGCACTCAGGAGCACGACGAGACAGTGCACGGCGACAGCTCCGCTCTGAAGAGGAGCTGCGCTTGCCCTCCTCCGCGCGACTGTTGCGCAGGCTGGGACGCCTGGCCGTGAGGTACGGTCCACCCGCACAGCGAGGATGGGCAGCCTTTCCAAGGGTACCCTTGAGCTGGGCGTGTCCCTCTACGGGAGGAATATTCCAAAATAGAAAATTAGTCTGGGGACTTCGACTATCTGTTACTATTTTTGTACATGTTTTGACTATTGTTCAATTTACACCCAAAATCCGCCTGTATGGGGGACATGCCCGCCCTACGGGTACCCTTTGCCTCCTTGCCTCCTCGGCCCGTCCTTGGCCACCTTCGTGGGCCGCGCCCGGCTCGAGAAAAGCTTCGAGTTGGGCGCCCAAGGCCCTGACATCTCCCTCGCGCATCCTGACGGCAACGTGCCGACGGCATCGCAGTTCTCCGTGGCAGCCCCGCTGCAAAAAACAGAACTGGCCCGCGCTCCCTCCGTGCAGCTGCTCTCGACCGTTGAGGGCGCGCGTGGCCCGGGCGCCGAGTGCAGCGCCCCAGATCTTGTGGGGCCGGCCGCCCTCCGCCCGCGGAGAAGACACGCTGGGAGACGCTCCAGAGCGCGCGCGTGTGCGCGGGGAGCCGGGGCGAGAGGTCCCGAGGTTCGAGACCGCCAGCTCATGGGCGTGGGCGTCCACGCCCAGGCCCCACGCCCGCACGCACGCCCGCGCCCAGGCCCACGCCCACACGCGCACGCCCAGGCCCACGCCCACGCCCAGGCCCACGCCCACGCCCAGGCCCGCGCCCAGGCCCAGGCCCACGCCCAGGCACGCGCCCAGGCCCGCACCCGCGCCCAGGCCCAGGCCCGCGCCCAGGCCCGCGCCCGCGCCCGCGCCCAGGCTCGCGCCCACGCCCGCGCCCGCGCCCAGGTCCAGGCCCAGGCCCACGCTGGGCGTGTCGAAGGGCGAGTGGGCGTGGCTCCGAGGAGAGAGCTCGATCTTTAAAATAAAAAAAGTACAGAGAAGGGTGTACATACGCAGCGCCACTGCGAGAACTCCAGTCAAAACAGGATTCGCCATCCATCCGTGTTAAGACGTGGACGCTTCAAGCTGCAATGCCCTAAGCGGTGAATACTTCTCGGATGAAGCGCCCAGCCCACCGTAACGCCCGCGTTGAGGAGTGATTCATGGGGAGGAGAAATGGAAGAGGAGGATGGATCAGAGTAAACCCACGACGCGTTAACGGTATTGCAATGAATCTCCCCCCATTCCCATCAAAGTCTTTGCGCGACGTGCCCCATTGAAAGACAATTGTTAGAGAATCCGAACTCGCGCCAAAACACAGTTCTTGGGAATTCAACCTTGAGAATACGAGGTTGCTGCGTCCTGACAATGATAAGTCGCGCCAGAACATCAGCCGTGGGACTTCAACACCACGGATCAACGAGACTGCTGCGTCTGGATAGTCCTAAGTCGTGCCAGAAAGCAATGTTGGGAATTCCGATTCACGAATCTTTCAAGTTTCTGTAATCTTGCACAATAGATATGCGCTGCGCTGAGGCGAGAGCCATGTTTTGAGAAGGAACCGCCCTCCATCCTTGAAACGAAAACCACATGTTGAAAACGACCCCCCTCCTCCATTGCGGGCACTACTTATATCCATATCCAGAGCGTCTTGAACTTTTGGGGAAGGGGTGCCGCAGGGCCGAGGCGCACTGGATATGGATAAACATC
>CAUYUJ010008635.1:210988-235988 GCA_963575745.1 Prorocentrum cordatum | reverse complement strand
CGCACGTGCGTGCCCGCGGTTCGGTCGGCTCGGCTGCGTCGTCCTCGGTCCGCCTCGGTTCGGCCTGGTCAGGTCGGCCGTTCCTCCGCGGCTGCGTCGCCGCGCCCTCCTCAGGCTGCCTGCGGCATGCCGTTTTCGGGTGGGTCTCGGCTCCGCTGTTGGTTTGGTCGGCTGTCCGTTTGCGCCGTCGCCGTGGACGGTCTTGGGTGGATCTCGAGATCCGACGTAGCGACCAGACGCAACATCGTTGCAAGTCAAGGCCCGGGCCCGAGCCCGAACGAAAAAACGCCCAGCGTGAAAGGCAACAGTGGGACGCCAGGGCCTCCCGTCGCGAGTTCTGCCACGACGCGAGCATGTCTGGTCTCGGGGTCCTGCCTTGGGCCTCCGAAGGCCGTTCGGGACGGCCTGGGCCCCCCCCGAACGCTCTCGGCGAGGCGCAGCTGCTGGAGTGGCACCCCGAGGCTTTGAAAGCCGCCGGGAGCGAGCGCGGGGATCCCTCCTCCTCCTCCTCCTCCTCCTCCTCCTCCTTCTCCCCCGCAGGGGCAGCGAGCCGTTCTTCTCCCGCCACTTCTCGCCGCTGCCCAGCACGGCCCGCGCCCCGCTCGCCGCGGCGGCCCTGTGCGGGCTGGCGGCGGGCCCGGCGGCGGCGGCGGCCGCGGCGGGCCTCCGCGCGCGGCGCCGCCGCGCGGCGCTCGGCGCGGGGGGCACCGCGCAGGTCTAGGCGCCCGCGGGCGGGCCTGCGGGCACTGCACTGCGCGGGCTCGGCTGCCGGCGGCTGGCGCGAGCTGCGCGGGCGAGCTGTGCTCGCGTGGTGCTCCTCGTCCCCCTCCTCAGTGTCCCGCCCCTCTGCCTCGTGCATGGCTCCTCGTCGCACCGCCGGGGCGTGTGCCGTGGGGCGGGCCGGGCGTTCCGCCCGAGACACTCCAGCAGCTCATGCTCTTGAAGCGTGAGGTCGCCAACACTTCTCACGGAGTAATACGGATGGAGGACGATGTTTCAGACGGGTATCTCTCAAGACTTTCCCAGGTGTGCTCGTCCGAAGTACGAAACTGTGCCCCAGTGACACAGAGGCAGGGCAGTTTCTCGCTTGAGAATCATGTGTGTCTTATGCTCAGGAGTTTCAGGCTGTGCAACAGTTTTATGGTCGGAGGGCGGTCCTTTTTTCAAAGGGGGGATGGATGGTTTTTCATTCAAGCTTTTCCTTTTCAAAGCGGGGTTAGTCTTACCCGAATGGCAAAGTACATTTTGCCTTGGCAGTGAGTGGCCAACCCATGGGACTCTCGTCTTTCACGCGGGCTGTCCCCATAGTAAGTTTACGCACTTGTAGAACCATTTCGAACTTCCGAGAAAGGGTACTTGGGAAGGAAGGGCGTTTGCAGCAACGGTGTTGCGTCCTGGCTTTACTGTTGTCCTCTTTCTCCTCCTTGTCCCCTTTGTCCCTGATCCTGTTTGAAATCTGTTTTTCTGGGGCCCATCAGCTCAATCGCCCGACTCTTGGAGGGCTGGCGTGTTGGGCTGGTGGTCGGCTCAGGCCGATGCTTCCCAAGAAGTCTGGCGTGCGAATCGCACTGCTGGTGATTCCTGCAGTTTTCTGCGAATGCCGCGTTGCTCCTGCGACCGGCTGTGTTGTTAGGTGGCGCCTGTGCTCTGAGCTGCAGTCGTCGCCGTGAAGGAAAGGGGTCCTGGGGTAGACGGGCCCTGGACCCTAGACTCTCCCAGGCTGTCCCCAGGAACAGATCCCCATCCCGAGGTTGTTTGACGGCCACTGGGCCCGTGGAGTGGCCTTGAGCGGGACAGCTGCGAGCATCATCCAGGGCCCCCTCCCCCCCCCCGCTGCCCGGGGCCCCGATTCCTTCCTGCTGGAGGCCAGGCCTCAGAGAGCCCGGCGTGCCCGAGAGGCCATGCCTCGGCGAGCCAGCGTGCCCGAGAGGTCGCGCGCCCAGGGTCCGCCGAAACCGAGCAACTGCTGTCAGCAAGGGCGAGGGGAAGTGGGAGTGGGAGGAGCGAGCGAAAGAGCCACGCCAGAGCGAGCGATGGCGTGGCCGCTGGCGAGAGGCTCCTGCCAGGCTGTCAGAGGCCTGGCCTTGGAGAGGCAGTGTGCCCGACGGGGCCAGGCCTCGGAGCGCCAGTACGTCTAAGAGGGCGTGCGGCCCTCGGCCGAGGCCTCGGCGCGGGGGGCGCGAGGGGCCTCGGTGCCCGAGAACTACGCCTCCGGTGCAGCGCCGTCTCGGCCGACGCCTGCCATCTCGGCCCGCGGCCCCTCGTCCGCCAGAGCTCCAGTGCGGTGATCTCCCCAGCATGAAGATGAGGACGACGCAGCCCACCCCCACCCCAGCCAGGACTCCCACTCCCGACCTGGTGATCCAGGGTGTCCTGGCTGGGGGTGGCTGTGGGCTCTCGGCCCCCGAGAACCCCCCAGACCGCCGCAACCCGCAGCCAGGACCTCTCCAGGTCACCAGGTCGGGAGTGGGGGTCCTGGCTGGGGGTGGGGGTGGGTCGTGCTGTCCTCAGAAGAGGGTAAGCCGTAAGTGCACAGTGCGTACGTTGTAAGTGCGCGGCAGTAAGTGCGGAGTAGAGCAGAGTCGGTAAATTCACATCTTCAGTACACACCGTAAGTGATGACGGCGGCAGATTGCACTGACAATCACCTGTGATCGGATGGATGCCGAGCTTACCAAGGATTACCTCCGTACATCGATGGCGCTACAAGACGCGATCCGTTTTGCAGTTTTGGGGCAAGCGGAGTGTTTATGTAGCTTCTTTGAAGCGGCACTGCTTGACTCGGCTGTTCGCTGCTCGCTGCCGGAGAAAAATACATGTTCAATGCAAATGCACACCGTAACCACACACAGTGAATGCGCACTGGAGGTCACGCCGGATATACCACCGTATTTCTCCCTAGCATTGAGGAAAGGGTCCTCAGAGCAAGGCGTCCCGAGCTTTGTCATTCATCATCTTCGGTTTCCCCAGGTCCCTCCACGGGCCCCAGGGCCGTCAACTGTGCGGCTCGGGGCGAAAGCCTGGCCCCTGGGAATTGCCCCTCCTGGAATTTCCAGGACCCGTTCTGCCTCAGGGCCCCTCTCCCTTTTGCCACTCTCGCCGCCAAGTGGGCCCCCAGAGCTCCCGACCCCGTCCGCGGGACCAGCTCCTCGCTGCGGGCCGTTCGCTTACACGGCCCCGTGAGCCTAGGGCTCCTAGATCGGATCGGAGCAGATGGGGTCGGAGGATCGCGCCGCATCGCCGGTGCATCGCCGATGTGGCTCGATATGGAGCCCGATTTGCTTCACGTCGACGTCGCCGATGCATCGCCCATGTCGACGATGCATCGCCAGTGCATCGCCGATACATCGCCGATGCATCGTCGATGCATCGCCCATGTCGACGATGCATCGCCAGTGCATCGCTGATACATCGCCGATGTATCGGCGATGTGGCGCGGTCCTCCGACCCTATCTTCTCCGACCCCATCTAGGAGGCCTCTAGTGAGAGGCCCGAAGAGCGGCGCCCCTGGGACCCGCGATCCTGGAAGAGCTCGCCGCCGTTTTTTTGTCTTGATGCTCGTCGCGACGCGCTGGAGGTCTGGAAGCCTCCTCCTCCTGCTCCTCCTCCTCCTCCTCCTCAGCTCGCGTGCAGGGCCTCGCTCAGCCGCTCGGGTCTGGCGGTGCGCGCGGCGCGCTGCGCGTCAGGTGAGCAGGCGCGGCGGCACCGGGCTTCGCGCCCCCGTCGCAGGGCAACACGGACTGCCAGGTGCCGGCGGCGCGGCTGCACGCTCGCGGCTCTGGCGTAGCGGGGGCCGCCCGCGCTGGCTGTGCGCTGGCTTTGTGCGCTGGCTTTGTGCGCTGGCTTTGTGCGCTGGCTTTGTGCGCTGGCTTTGTGCGCTGACTGTGCGCTGTCTGTGCGCGGTGGCGCTGATGGCATGCCCTGAGGCAGGAGCGACGTTTTCTCGGGGCAGCTTCGCAGCCCAGCTTGTGCGCTCAGATCTGGGCGACGGCAAACAGTAGCGGCGGGCACGCTTTTCGACAGTTCAGGCCTCAGGAGGCCGTTCCCCGGCTGCGGGACCGTGAAAAACCGCACAGGATTCGGCCACGCGCAGAGGGGGGTAGGGGGAGAAGGGAAGGCTTCTTAAAAGCACCCCTGCTTTTTAGAAGGGCGGGCCTTGTCTCTAGAGATGTATGGCGGGCGCCTTGGAAGCAGCAGTCCCCTTCTGAGAAGTCCTGTTTTCCCTCCCCTATACCCCTCGTGCGCGCCGCCAACAAGGATGGGATTCTGGCCCCCGGGAAAGAGCCGCACGAAGGCACTGCGACGTCGGAGGAGAGGGTGGATACGCACGTGCGACGCGAGAACCCAGCGCCTCGCACTCGAGGCGCCTCGCCCTCGGCGGAGCGGCGGGCGGCAGTCCGGTGGAGCTTTTGCAGCGGCGGCGGGTGGCCGCCGGCGGAGCCCGCGGAGGGAAGCGGCGGGCGGCAGGCGGACGGAGGCGGACGCGCCACAGTTCGGCTGCACGTGCATAACCGAGTGACCTTTCGCTGGCGGGCCCCGTGGTGCGGGCTCCTCGGGTTCCACCCCGATCGCTGAGCGCAATGCGTCCGCGTCAAGTCGGGCCTGTCCGTCTATAGGCGGGGTGTTCCACAGTGGCCTCGTCGGGGGACGATGTCTCGACTGTCTTTGTGGATTGTTGCAGTATTTTTGGGCTCTTCTTGATTTGTCTTACAAGATCCGCCTAGAGGAGGACATGCCCGACCTAATGATAGCGGCTGCTGCGCGCCTGGGTTTGGCCCCACTGCGCCCCCTCCGTCCGCGCACTGGAGGTCACTCTTGCCCTGTGGCCGAGGACGTGAGGCGTCCACGTCCTTGGGTCCAGGGTTTCCGGGAGCCGGCCAGCGCAGCCAGTCTGGGCTAGAGCTGGGTACACATGGCGCCCGATGTCTCTCCAGCGCTGTTTCTCCAGCATTCTACCGTGTGGCACATGGGAATGCCGTCCCATAGGTTGCCGGGATGGCCTCCTCCTGCTCCTCCCCCTCCTCGTCTCCTCTTGCTCGTGCTCGTCTGCTCGACTGCATGGTCGCGGACATCGTTGTTTTCCTCGTGATCTGACGCTTTTCGCGTTGCTGCACGAGTGGGGTCCTTCGTGAGTGTACAGGGGGTTCCTGAGCTCCAGCCACCTCTCGTACGGACTTCGGCCCGCAGTCTGTCTCTTGGCTGTTCGGAGGCCGTTTCCCGGCCCCAGCGCTGTCAAAAACAACCAGGACGAGAACGCCAGATGAGTAGAGGAGAAGATCGGAGGATGGAGGGATAAGGACCAGACACATAACACAAAACGCCCACGCGCGAGAGAGAAGGACCAGGAGCAAGACGAGGCATAATAGAAGGAGGAGGAGGAGGAGGAAGAGGAGGAGGAGGCGGAAGGGGAAGAGAAGAGATGAGAGAGGATGGGAGAGGGAGGAGGTCGGAGGCATGAGGGAAGGGATGAGGGAAGGGATGAGGGAGATGGGAGGAGGGATGATGGAAGGAGGGAGGGAGAGAGTGAAGGGGGGAGGAAGGCAGGCAGGGAGGGAGGGACGGGGGATGGATGTATTGAGAGAGGGAGGAGGAGGAGGACGGGGAGGAGGAAGAGGAGGAGGAGGGGAAGGATCGGCAGGAGGAGGTGGCGGGAGCAGTGAGGAGGCAGGGCGGAGTGTTCGAGAGTGTTCGGCGACCCCCCCCCCCGGAATCGGACTTTCATATACGATCACCGCCGACTTCATCAGCAGTTCCTCTCCGGGCCGCGCCCCAGCTGCGGAGGTTGGGCTAGGCCCGGGAGGCCAGCGGGCGAGTCCGGCCCTCGCCGCGCGGCGGGCGAGCGCAGCGCAGAACTGCGGCGGCCCCGGCGGCGGCGATCGATTCGGCGGCGGCGGCGGCGACGGCCTCGACCACGGCGGCGGCGGCCACGGCGGCGGCGGCGGTGCTTCGGCGGGCCCGGCCGCGGGCGCGCCAGAAGACGTACAGTCAGCAGCGGGCTCCGCGGGGCGGCTCCCTGCAGGACCCGCGCCGCCGCCCCTCGCCCCCGAGCGACTGGCAGTTCTTGCCCCCCCGCTGGCGGAGTCGGCGTTCTGAGTGTTTGCCAGCGAGGGCCCTCCCCACAAGTGGGTGTTGGCACGCCCGGTGAGGAGTGTGTGCGGTCGATCCGGGCACGGTGCAGCCTGTGTGTTGCATTCGGTGTGCGGGCGAAGAGCGTGCTCGTTTTTTTCCCAATCCTCCTGTGTTGGCTTCTCGTTTTGGCTAGAGCACAGAGCACTGTGGTCGAGTCTCCTCCTTCCCCCCTCCTGTCTCCTCTTCCTTCGCTTCCTCCTCCCTTCTCTCCGTCGTCTCGCTTGTGCTGCCTGGTCACTTTCGTGCGGGGCTCTCCCTGTCGCCACTTTCGTGGGCTCCTGGGAGGTCCAGCGAAGTGGAGTTTGATGCAGACCCAGTTGGGACCTCGCGGCTTCCTGCGCGGCTGCGAATCGCGAAATTGTCGCCACGTTCGTGGACTCCTGGGAGGTCCAGCGGAGTGTAGTTGTACGGGGATCCCGTTGGGACCTCGCGGCTCCCTGAGGGGGCTGCGAAGTGCGCATTTGTCGCCATTTTCGCGGGCTCCTGGGAGGTCGCGCGGAGTGGAGTTGTACAGGGGTCCAGTTAGGATTTCGCAGCTCCCTGCGGGGGCGCACAGTGCGCATTTGTCGCCATTTTCGTGGGCTCTTGGTTGTCGCGCTGAGTGGAGTTGTTCGGGGATCCAGTTGGGACTTCGCGACTCCCTGGGGAGCTGCGACGTGCGCAACTGTTGCCACTTTCGTGGGCTCCTGGGAGGCCGCGCGGAGTGTAGTTGTACGGGGATCCCGTTTGGACCTCGCGGCTCCCTGGGGGGCTGCGAAGTGCGCATTTGTCGCCATTTTCGTGGGCTCCTGGGAGGCCGCGCGGAGTGTAGTTGTACGGGGATCCCGTTGGGACCTCGCGGCTCCCTGGGGGGCTGCGAAGTGCGTATTTGTCGCCACTTTCGTGGGCTCCTGGGTTGTCGCGTGGAGTGCAGTTGTACGGGGATCCAGTAGGGACCTCGGTGCTCCCTGGGGGGGCTGCGAAGTGCGCATTAGTCGCCACCTTCGCGGGAGGTCTCCCATTCTCAGCTGCCTCTTGCCCGCCATGCCACCCCGTGCGTTTGCCTTGCTCAGCGCGACACACTGATGTGCTATAGAGCGAGCGCATGGCGCTGTTCTTTCACGCGTGTGTCGCGCTCGGCGCTGTTGCTGCTACTGAACATGTATGCTTCTGTCTCCCTCTCTAACTTGCCGATTCCTGCATGCATCCTTTCTTGCGTACTTCTGGGAGCTCATGCGCACTGCGGGTCCTTCAACATGTTTGCGTGCAGCCACTGGCCATATCACGCTTACGTTTCCATATACGGCTACACCAGTGTATGTCTATGCACATACATCT
Organism: Prorocentrum cordatum; assembly: GCA_963575745.1. Classification (NCBI taxonomy): domain Eukaryota; class Dinophyceae; order Prorocentrales; family Prorocentraceae; genus Prorocentrum; species Prorocentrum cordatum. The sequence goes on along the minus strand of CAUYUJ010008635.1, from coordinate 228,542 downwards.
ACGCGCATTCATTTGCATACAAACATATATACAATCATGCATACATACACGTCTTCTCACTACCTTACTTACGTATTTACTTACTCACTCACTTACTCAATCACGTTCTCGCTCACTTACTTACCTGCTTACTTGCTGACTTACTCACTCAATCTCAACTTACTTGCTTGCTTACTTACTTACTTACGTACTCGTTTACTTACTTACTAACTGCCTTACCTGCATCGTAACAAACAAACTGCAGACGTGCATTCATGCATACATACATACACGTATACAATCATACTTACATATAGTCATGCATACATTCATACTCACATACATACATGCATACATACGTACATACGCATGCACACATGTATATGCATTCATACATACATATAAACGTATATTTAGACACATTCGCCATATGCTGAGAAAAAGGTTGGGCACGCCGCTGGGTAGTTGTCCCCCAACTTCGGCGCCCACGAGGTCCCCCTGCTCTGTCCTCTCCAAGCCGCTCTCCCCCTCTTCCCTCCTTGTCTTCTTCCCCCTCTGCGTGCTGCTCCCGCGGTCCCCTGGCCACGCCAGGCTTTGATCCGCCCCTCCCGCGTAGAGGTTTGCACGCGGAGTGGCTCAACGTGGAATCTGCCACGCTTGTTTTTTTCCGCGCGAAGGGTTTCGGAGCCTTTTTGGCTCTCTAGGCGTATTTTCAGGATCGGCGCCGAGCTTCCACCGTTCGGATTTCGGCATGGTCCTCGTCGCCCTGGCGCAGGCTACAAATCCTGGATCAGATTCCGTGCTCGTCGCTGCCATTTGGCTTCCCAGGTTCCCTGGACTTCCCTGGACGGCTCCGTGGCCACTTGGAGCCGTCTTGGGCGGGCTTAGTGTCTCTTGGAGGCATGTTGGAGGCTATCTCGAGCAATCCTGAGCTCATTCGTGAGCTACCTCGGGGGCCTTCTTCGTCTTCCGTGGGCCATTTTGGAACCATCTTGGGCCATCTTGGACGCCCCCCTGCGCGGCGAGCGCGTGGGGGAAATGAGAAGGAGAAGGCCCTCTCAGAAGGCGGCTGGCTTCTCAGAAACCCTCGCGCCTTCTGAGAAGTTTTCTATGTGTTCGGGGAAAGCTTAGACCACTTCTCCGAAGGGCTGGGGACTTCCGAGCCTTCTGAGAAGGCCCGCACCCACTCGCTCCCCCCCCCGGGAAAGCCGTCGATTTTCGTTGCCGTCCTCGTGCTCCTGCTCCTGCTCCTGCTCCTGCTCCTGCTCCTGCTCCTGCTGCCGCCGTCGTTGTCGAGGCGCAGCTCCCAGCGGGAGCCCTCCGCGCCGGGGCTGTGCCGGGGATGGCCCTCGCAGCGGAGCAGTCGGCCGTCGCCGCGCCATGCGCGGCCGCGGCGGCTGCGTGGAGGAGGCGCCGGCGGGGGGCGGGGCGACCCCCCCCCCGGATGTTCGATTGCATTTTTTTATCAAGCCCGGCGTCTTTTTGTCGATTTCGGCCGGAGCTGGCCGAGGGTCTGAGGTGGCCCAGCACTGGTTCCAGCGAGCCGACACGGGGGGCGGGGTTCGAGGTTCTGGGTTCGGGAAGGCTTTTTGGTTTTCTTCGGTCTCCAGGTGCCGTTTTCGGGCCCTGGGATTATCTCAAACGGATCCAGGTGAAGAGCTGCACTAGATGGGCCCTGGGAGGGGTCCGCGGATTGATTTGAGCGGATTGGCTTGAACCCCCCTCCCCCCTTGACCGATTGTCTCGTGGCCCAACCAGCTCAGACCCCACCCTACTCTCCGACGACAGGCCTTACGGCCAGTTCCGCCGACCGTGAAGGACACGACGACGACGACGACGACGACGACGACGACGACGACGACGACGACGACGACGACGACGACGACGACGACGACGACGACGACGACGACGACGACCACGACGACGACGACGACGACGGCGGCGGCGACGGCGACGGCGACGGCGACGGTGACGGCGACGGAGAGGGCGGCGACGGCGACGGCGACGGCGACGGCGACGGCGACGGCAACGGCGACGGCGACGGCGAGGACGACGACGGCGCTGACGGCGCGGCAGCGGCGGCTGCGTGGGGGAGGCGCTGGCGGGGGGCAGCGCCTTCCCCCTCCCAGCTCTCCTTTTTTTTTTTTTTTGTTTTCTGGGTATTTTACAACATTTTTCAATGATTTATTTATCTAAAGAAATACATATATATATATATATATATAGTTTTGTTTGTTCTTCGTTGTTTGTTTTTTGTTTGTTTGTCAAATCGGGCTTTTTTTCGAGTTCGGCTTCTCGGGGCCGCGCTTGGGCCCCAAGGCCATGAAGATTTGATCCGGGACGAGAAAACCTGGTCCCAGGGAAAGGGTCGGGAGCTCCGGGCAGCGGGTTGGCGAAAACCATGTTGGGGGATGTCAGGGCCCCCTTTTCTTCCACGTGTTGCGGAAGAGTCGCGACGTCAGGTGTTTTTCTCGTCTTGGGCTGGGGGAAGGCGCCCGGGCTGCGCGGGCGTTCCTTGGGGAATCTGGCCCAGGCGACTTCGTGGGGGCCGCGCAGTGAAACAGTCACGGCGTTGGCGTTGTGGGCCCCCCATCGGCACCACTCGACAAGACTCGTCAACCATAAGTCGACGGTTTTTGTTTTCGGTGCTTGCGTGGTGGGCGCTGCTCCGATGCTGGCAGGAGGTGTTCGGCCCAGACGCGCCGGTGTCCGAAATCCGGCAGTACCCTCACAGCATAAGATTGCGCGTTTTCTGACAAGTGCCCGAATTATCGAGCGCTTCGATTCCGAGCGGCGTTTCAATCTATTCTCGACGAGGCTTGTGGTATACTTCTACTACGCCCGCGCCGGCCCCGCAAGGGCGACGCGCGCGCTCTCCCCCAGAGCTTGTGCTATAAGATCCGTTGCGGGCGCTTTCTCACCATGCCGCTCGTGCACGAGTCCACGATCATATTTGTGTAGTATATGTTCGCGTCGGACGTGCGCCTCAAGCATCAGCCCAATCGTACTACAGCCGCTTCCTATCCAGATTAGCAGGCCTATGCTGCAGCTGCAAGTAGCGAGGAGGGTCCCCGTCGTCGCCGAAGAGCCCTGGCCAACGCAGAGTCATTGTTCAGACTTGCCGGTCTGGGCTTCAACATCCATCGTACGTGAGCCCCCAGAAGGCATTCAGGAGTGTTGGCTTGCTCGGCTGATCTCCGCGTCGCACGTGCACGCCGCAGTCAGCGTGCGCAGGAGGAAGACGAGGGGCTCGTGTCGTTTGGTCAGGCGCAGACGCTATCTTTGCGAGCAAGGAAGGCACAGCGGCGACAGGGTGCAGTTGAACCAGAGCTGGCGGCAACGGAAAACATAGATATGATGGCCAATTTGGGGGGGCAATGATTTGAGCGTTGACGGCGGGCCCTCATCGGTACCCCGAAGGCTGTGCGACGATGCGTTGCGGAGCTCGGGACTTCGCGGGGCCTCTGCGCAGTGGCGCGGGATCTATGAAACCATGATTTTTGTGCATGAATGTACTGGTTGCCCACGTCAGGATTTAGAGCTCTCTGTTTTAGGTATCTTATCTTTTTCAACTTCGTGAGGTCGTTCATGCTTCCGGTTTTTGTCAAACACAATCGTGGGCTTCGCAATTACGTGCGGGGGTCTGCGCAGTTGATTTTTTTGTGCAGTGAGGTTCGCCCTGCTGGCGTCTGTTCGGCGGTTATTTCTTCTGGTGGATCTCTTCCCCTGGGCTACGCTACACGATGAAGAATCCCAGCTCTGTTCTTACAAGCCTTGTTGTGAAGAGTCTGTCCCCGTCTCTTCGGTCCGTTTTTCGTAGAGTCGTTGTGGCGCCCGTCGACGGACGACGACGACGATGGCGACGGACGACGATTACGACGACGATGGCGACGACGACGAGGACGGTGGGGGCGGCGGCGGCGGAACAATTATTTGCCGAACGGTGTTGGGTGTCGGCAACCTCAAGGAGATGCCCACTATTGAGGAGGGCGTCTTTAAATATCTTCAGAGGTTCACTGGAGACCATCCCGGGGCCCCGCGATCCCGCGAAACGGTCCCTTTGCTAGGATTCTACGGGCGCGCGGGTGGCTGGGGGTTGGGCGAAGAGAACTGTGCACATTCACCGATCCTGGCCAGGCCCATCCTTGGCCCAAGATCGGTGCATATGCGTTCCTGGCCAAATCACCGATCCTGGGCTCAGGATGGACCTGGCCCAAATCAGTTCCTTTTCCTCTAAGGGGGGGGCGCTGCTTGTGTTGGGGCATCTCCGAGAAGTGGATTCTCACTGCGCGCGCGGGCGCAGAGCCCCGCTCGAGCCCCGCAGTCCTCGTCGAAGTTTACAGCTGCATCGGGACACGGCGGCTGGCCAGCGCTGTACAATCAAATGCAGGCCCATGCTGCAGGTGATGAGAAGGTTGCTGAGGCTCTCTGGTCTGGGCTTCAACATCCACCGTGCGTGAGTATTCGGAAATCTTTCAGGGGTGCTGGTTCGTCCGGCTGGTCTCTGCGGTGCACGCGCGCGCGCCGCTTCCAGCGTGCGCAGGAGGGAGACAAGGGCCCGCTTCGCTTCCTCAGGCGCAGACGCCATCTTTGCGAGCAAGGAAGGCGCACTGGCGGTGGGGTGCATTTGAGCCAGAGCTCGCGGCAGCGGAAAAACAAAAACAATGGCCAATGTCGGGGTTGACGATGATGAGAGAGCCGTCAGCGGGCCCTCGTCGGCGCTCCGAAAGCTCCGCGACGCCAGATTGCGGAGCTCGGGACTGTGCGGGACCTGGTCGCTATGGCGCGGGATTCTGAAAACCATGATTTTTGATTTAGGCTTTTTTTATGGATCCCGCGATCTCGCGCACCGGTCCCCATGCTAGGATTCTAGGGGGCGCGGGGGGGGGGGGCGCGGACTGCGCTGGGGGATCTCCCAGAGATGGATCCTCAGTGCGCGCGCGGGCGCAGTGCCCTATTCGGGCCCCACGGCCTCCGTCGAACTTCAGAGCTGGATCGGCGAAGGGCTGCAGTATGTTGTCGCCGTCCTGCCCCAGGCCTCCGCCGCCCTGGCGGGTCTCGTTGCACGTTGCACATATTATGCCCAGCGAATGCAAGCTGCTGATTGCCTCTCTCGTGGCCAGGGGGTCGGGACCCTGGCGCCTGCCTTCGCCTTCGCAAGCACTGGATAGGAAAAAAGCCACAAGCAACACGGGAAGAGGAGTGCGAAGCCCCAGGCCTCCGCTGCCCTGGCGGGTCTCGCTGCCCTCCCGGGCCTGGGCCTGGCGCCCCCGTGCCTGGCCGCCCCCGCTGCGCTCGCCGGCCGCGGCGGCGGCCGCGGCGGCCTGCGGCGGCGCTGCGGCGGTGCGCCGTGCTGCGGGCGGGCGCCGCGCGGGAGGCTGCCGGGGGCTGGCGCGCGGTGCGCGAAGGGGGCAGTCCGCAGGGACCACCGCGGAGTCGTTCGATTCGGCGATGGCCGCGCACGCGGAGGCTGGGCAGTGGCGAGAGGCCCTGGCGCTCATGGGGCAGATGCCAGGAGTGGGCCTCGCCGTGGACGTCGACACCTAGGGCTGGCTGCGCGCGGGCATGGCCCTTGGCCAGGGTGGCCTCTGAGGCGCAGTTCTCGGGGGGGCGCGGGGGAGGGGTCGACTCCAAGCGCGCAGGCCGCTACGCCCGCGCCTCACGCAACCATCGGTAGGCCGCGCACCAAAAGGTCACTCTTGCCCAGGGCCGCTGCTGCTTGCAGCCCGCATAACACGGCGCTCCGCGCCTTTGTGGTGGCCGACCAGCTGGAGTGGATCCTGTCGCTGTTCCAGGACATGCCTCGGGTCGGCCTGGTGCCGGACGTGACCACTTATGTTCACGTCATCGCCGCCTGCGAGAGCGCGGGGCAGTGGCAGCTGGCGCTTCGGTACTTCGCGGACATGCGCGGGGCCGGTCTGCAGCTTGACGAGCGCGCCTGCAGCGCCGTCCTCCGTGCGTGCGCGCAGGGAGACCAGTGGCAGTGGGCCGTGCACGCCGTCACGGACCTGCGGGCGCAGGGCGTCACCCCCGCCCGCGACACTTTCGAAGCCGCGATCGCGATCTGCAGGAGGTGCGGGCAGGCGGACTGGGCGGAGTCGCTCTCGGCGCAGGCGCGGGAGGCGCCCCACCAACCGCCCAGGCCCAGCGGCCCCGCGCGGGGCCCACGGACGGCGATGAAGCAGGCGCGTCCCGAGGGGGGCAGGACCTCACAAGAGGCTTCTCGACGCGCTCGGGCTCTGGGGGACCCCCCTGGGGGCCCCGGGGCAATCAAGAGTGCTCTGGCGCCTGCTGTGGCGCTCGCGTCCAGCGCGGCCGTTTCCAAGGAGAGGACGGACATGGTTACCCGGGTGGCAAAATTGAGTTACTCACTGAAGTGGCGACGCTTTTGCGATTCCTACGGGTCCCGCAAGTACGATCCCGAATTCCATGCGGATAGCTTCCTGCGAGCATTCCTGCAGAACCGAAGGCCTGGAAAAGAGACCAAACCGCCGATCTTCGAATTGAAAGAGACGGAGCGCGAGAGCTCCCCGTGGTTATACAAGTTAAAGGGCCTGTTGCTCTCCAACCGTGCGGTGGAGAAGTTCAGATGGTACGCTTACTGCACGGTCTTCGAGCAGCCCCGAGAGGAAACGTATTTTTCTGAGCTTAATCCGGATACGCGCGACGAATCGTTCATACAAGGCTTCTTCGAGATGCTCGAAGCTTGGCCGACGGATCTGGCCGATCAGGGCGTGGAGGTTGACATCGGGGAGTACGAGCTCCTTGCCATGAGGGTGCTCGAGATGCAAGAGTATGGGACCGCCAAGGAGATCGGAAACTGGAGAATATTCATTTCCAGTGGCGGGCTGTTTTTCAATCCCAGGACTTTTTGAGGGTCGGGGACGACGTCGGGGTGGTGTGGTGTATACTTTTTGTTTATCGTTTTTTTTCCCAAGGGAAGCAACGAAAACCGTATACACCAGGATCCCGTAATTATGCACCAGGATCCGCTTTCCTGTTTGCAGGTTTCAGTGCAGGTGCGGAAAACGCGTCGGTGTGTAGAGTTCGGTTCCTTAGGACAGGCTCAGGTGGCAACGGTTTTGCACGGTCGTCTCCGGCGGCAAGAGGCATCCCATCATCCACCACGACCTCCAGTCTTTGCAGCAGTTCTTCGCGGAGGGCGCGGCCGCGGACGTGGAAGAGGAGGCCGAGGAGCCTGGCGACCAGAACAGCGCGAAGGAGGAGCCGTCAGAGCCGCGTAGCATCGAGGATATTTGCTGGGAGCTGGCGCAGTACAAGGACCCGTCGCTGCTGTTCCAGGAGGCCGTGGACAATGGCACCTTCTGCCCGTGGTTGACGCCGCAGGTCCTGGACCTTCACAACCTGAGCGTGGACGTGGCCAAGGATCGAGGAAGAACAAAAGGCATATACACAAACTTTGGAAGTCCGCGCGGGTTTCTCGGGTCGGCGCCTAATTAGTGCCCCTGGTGGCGCCTGCGGCGCCGCCCTGGCGCTCGGCGCGTGTCAGGTCTAGCGGGGCCCGGCACTAGTCCAACAACTCCGCGTGGGCCTCCGAAATATTGTTTTTATGCCAAGTCATCTTCTTCTACAGGTGGCGTGCTGGACCAGGCTGAACGAGCTCCTGCTCCTCCCAGAGCACGACGGGCAGCTCAGCGATGGCTTGTTGGTTATCGTCGGCAAGGGGCTGCACAGCGGCGAGGAGGGGCGGAAGCTGGCCCCCTCGGTTCACCAGTTCCTGACGGAGAGCTTCCTGTTCAGCCTGCCGCCGCTGGATCTCGAGGCGGGCCACATCAAGCTCCCAGCGGCTGAAATCCGCCGCGTGCACAAGTCTCATCCGTATTTCGTGTCCGAGCGCGAGAAGGTGGCCCTCGCGGCCTGAGCGGCGCGCCCGGCTCCACTGCGCGGGCCTGGTAGGACGTCTCCGGCGTGGCCAGAGGCCTTGCGGAGAGCCTGTTCCAGCCAGGCCCGCCCTACCAGGAAGATGGACACGCGTGTCGCGGCCGGCCTGGGCTTACGTCGGGCATATCCCTTCCCAGGGGGAAAACTCAGGAATGGTAAATCCGTAGTCTGGTGACGATGTTTCGGGCTTTTTGGACTTGCTTGGGACGTTCTTTGGGGAGGACATGCCCGCTCTAACCTATCAGGAGGACATGCCCGATCTAACCCTAGGAGGAGGAGGAGGAGGAGGAGGAGGAGGAGGAGGAGGAGGAGGAGGAGGAGGAGGAGGAGGAGGAGGAGGAGGAGGAGGAGGAGGAGGAGGAGGAGGAGGAGGAGGACATGCCCGCCCTATACGAGGACATGGACTTCCATGATCCGCCTGTAGGAGGGCATGCCCGACCCGACCCTACCGGGAAGATGGACGCACGTGTCGCGGCCGGCCCGGGCGAGGCCCGCCGCGTCCGTGGCGTGGCCTCGCTCTCTCCATCCGTCTCCTCCCTCGTGCGGCCGTGCGGCCGTGTTGGCCGAGCCCCCCCGCGCGCATCCGGCGCGTTGCCCCCAGACGCTCCGCGCCAGAACTCGGCGGCCAGCCCAGCCCAGGGGGGAAGCGAGAGGGGGCAAAAAAGAAAGAACGAATAAGACAAGAGACGAGACCAAAACGAAGAAGCACGAGAAGCCAAACAAGAAGCAAGAGGGGAGAAGCGAGTCGGCGGGCCTCCTCAGAAGGCTCGGAAGCCCACCGGACTTCCGAGGAGTTTTCTGAGCCTTCCCCGCAGGCGCAGGCAAAACTTCCCGGAGGGCCGGCGGGCCTTTGAGAAGCCCCGCCGCCTTCGGAGAGGGCCGTCTCCTTCTCGCTTCCCCTCCTCGGCTCTCCGCCGACCCAGACCCCCGACGTCATGATCTTTTCATGACGTCGACCCACCGGGACCGGTTCTTCATCCCGAGTCGTTTCGTTGACGGTCCCGAGGCGGAGGAGGAGGAGGAGGAGGAGGAGGATTAGGAGGAGGAGGAGGAGGAGGAGGGGGAGGAGGAGGAGGAGGAGGAGGAGGAGGAGGAGGGGGAGGAGGACAAGCTAGGTGCGCGCGCGTCATATCTGACGTCCTACCCCTCCCTCCCATCCCTTACCATGGCGCTGATTTTCTCTATCCGCGGACTAGTGGGTGGTGGTGCGCGTGCGTGCGTGCGTGCGTGGGTGCGTGGTTGTGGTGGTGGTGGTGGTGGTGGTGGTGTGCTGGTGGTGCTGGTGGTGGTGGTGGTGGTGTGCTGCTGGTGGTGCTGGTGGTGCTGGTGGTGTGGTGGTGTGGTGTGTGGTGTGTGTGTGTGCGTGTGTGCGCGTGTGCTGTGGCATGGCACGGGAAATGACGCCAGCGCTGCAGCGGGAGCACGAGTCGAAACGGGCGGAAGCGCGGAAATGAGGCCAGCGCTGCAGCGGGAGCACAAGTCGGAACGAGCGGAAGCACGGAAATGAGGCCAGCGCTGCAGCGGGAGCACGATTCGGAACGAGCGGGGCCCGAAAATGAGGCCGGCGCCTCGGCGAGAGCAGCATTTTGAAAAAAAACATAAGCAAAACCCGTTTCCCAGGAATCCTGTGGTTAAAAAACACTGCGCGGGGGGGTCGGATATCTTCGGGACGCCATCAGGGGAAGTGGGAGAGTATTTTCATATTGTGTAATTGTGGAGGAGGAGGGGGAGGAGGAGGAGGAGGAGAGTGAGGAGGAGGAGGAGGAGGAGGAGGAGGAGGAGGAGGAGGAGGAGGAGGAGGAGGAGGACAAATCCAGCACTCAGTACCGAGGCTTGCCGTTCTCCGCCTTTGGCGGCCCTTGCCCTCCCCTGCTTCCTCCGTCCCTCCGCCGTCTGACCTTGTCCCCTGTGCTCCCCCCGTATCTCTGGCCTGCCCCCCCCCTCCCTCCTGTTGCTCCCTCCGCGCCTGTCGTGCGTACGCCTTCCTCCCTTATCGTCCCTCCCTCCCTCCCAGTGGACGTGAGCCCATTTTGCTCGCGGGGCCTGGTGCAGATCCTTCCTTCCCTTTGTCCCTCGTCTGTCCCCCCCCTCCCGTTCGTTGTGGCGCACTTCCGCTGCTGTCGTGACAACGCCCATCCAAAGATGCTGCTTCGACGGGGTCACCCCAGGCCCCCACGTGTTGATGTTGGTTTCGAGGCCAACGTAGGACTGCAATCATCGGCGTAATGCACGCCCATGCGGTCGGGAACTTTTGGAAAGCGTGTCGCGCCGCCGGTTCCGGCCTACCGCGCCTTGCCGCGACGCGCTGGCCACTTCGCGGCCCCCCAGCGTCAACGTCCCGAGCCTTTCCGAGCCTCCCGCCCCGCGGCGCGGAGCGACGCGTTATCCGCTCGCACGGCGAAGCGTGTCGCCGGGGCCGCCGCCGCGACGCGCTGTACAAAAGTTCCTGCCGCAATTCAGCCCCGCAGACTTTTACCACCCCGCTCTCAACGTTGGAATCGGCGGCGCGGGAGTTCTCCACGTACGGGCGTGGGCTTCTCTGCTTGGTGGGTGTGTCTCGCGCCAACGGCGGTCGCGCCGCGTCGCCTCTGGCGGCGACGGCCACCGCGCGGGCGCTCGAGTCTGAACGCCGCTGGCGGCCCGGAGTGGGCCGAGGTCGAGCGGCCTGCGCCATCGGAGAGCCGCGATCGCTCAGTCGGCACCGCCCAAGCATGCTTTGTACTACTACGTGTGCGCCGGCCACGCGAGGGCGTCCCCGACGCTCGGAAATCTTCCAGTATAAGCTCCGTGGCGGGCGGTTTCTGGCCACACCGCTCGGGAAACGATGTGCTACAGGTTTTGGTGCCGTGTGTTAGTGTCGGACGTGCGTCTCCAACAGAGGCACACGGTTTCAGTGCGTCCTCGTGCGTCCCACTCGTTGGGCTGACCGATCCGGCGGCGCCAGGAGTCGGCGCGCAGAGGTCGTCACGACGCGAGCCCGCCGCAGCCCTTTCGGCTCAGGGCGAGGGCCCCAGGAGGGCGGGCGCGCGGCTCGCGCCCTCAGGGGGCCGCCTCCTCCGCTGCCGCGCGGAGCTGGATCGGCGGCCCTCCGCGAGGCTCGCGTCCTCCACGAGGCTCGCAGGGACGCACACGGAGGGTGCGGGGGGCCCCGCCTCGCTGTCCTCTTGTCGGCGGCGTCGCCCCCGCTGTCCTCCCCCCCCCCTCCGCCCCGACTCTGGAGGAGGGCACAGCGGGGCCTGCGGCGCGTGGCAGGGCTTGGGGTGGGGCCCGACCTGAAAACGGCGTCTTGGCGACCTCGCGAACCGTTGTCGTCCCGCTTTCGTCCAGCAGCGAGGGCGGAACGAGAACAGGACCAAGGACGAGGAAGCCAGAACGAGGACGGAAACCACCGCTCAGGTCGAGCTTCGGCTGGGGGCTCTGCACAGGCAGCCCCCAGGCGTGGTTCCAGGCTGGCCTCGGCCTCGGCTGGCCCTCCAGAACAGCCCACGGGGGTGCCGCCTTCCCGCCCGGGCGCTGCCTCCTGCGGCGCCCCCCGTTGCGCACCGCGCCCTTCAGGTCGGGGCGTTGGCTCCAGGGAGGAAAAAGCCACTCGGACCCGAGGACCGGCGTGAACGGCCCTGGGCGTTTACTGAGCAGCCAGGCCCTGTTCGATTCCTTCCTTGGGTGCGTTTACCTGAACGGCTTCGCGTGCCGGGGTGATTATTATGAGGGTGGATTTTCTGCCCTCTACTGACAGCACCCCGAGGGCAGCGGGACGACCTCCCAGGGCTGTCTGTGAGCAACCCCGGGCCTCGCCAGCAGGGCTTGTGACAATGGCCATCCGCTTGGTGCACCTCTTCGAGGCGGGCCTCCTCATGATGAACGCCTTCGCCATCCTGAACGAGAAGCGGTTTCTGCGGCGGTTCGGCCTGGACCAGGCGGTGGCAGGGGACAACCTGGGCCCGAAGAATCAGGTCGCGACGTTCCTGCACGCGATGCGAACCTTCATGAGGTATCCCCTGGTCGCGATGAACCTCCTGATAGTCTCGTACGAGCTTTTGCTGGGCTAGCGCCCGCGTGAGGCCGCGGCGCAACGCGCGGGTGCGATGCTGCAGGCCCCGAGACCGCGCGCGTAGCTGGGCCCAGCTCCACGGTCCTTCTCCTCCTGCTGCTGCCCCTGCCCGCGGTCGGGACCTTTTGCTTAGCGTGTCGCAGCGGCGGCCTCGGCGGCACGCCATGCCTTGCAAGTGGACAGCATGTCGCTCCGCTCCGCGGGGCGGGAGGCTGGGAAAGGCTCGGGACCTTGACGCTGGGGGACTGGGAAGTGGATAGAGCCCGTCGCGCCGAGGCGCGGTGGGCCGGAACCCGCGGAGCGACACGCCATCCAAAAAAGTTATCGATTGCAGTTCGTTCATCTGTGGCCGTCGCGTGTCGTGGCGCCAACATCGCAAAGCGGATTTCGTTCGGAAGCCAATTGGAATGGCCTGGACTGTCCTGGAGAATTTCGTTCCGGATTTCGAAGTGAATTTCGTGCGGATTTTTCGTGGCCAGGAATGAAGACTACAAGAAATCCACATGAAATTCACTTCGTTTTTCGCTCGCCGCTTCGGGGCTCTGCATTGACAGAAGTTCACGCGAAAATCCGCTGCAGCACGTCTGCAAGGTCGGTGCAATGAGTCGTGTCGTCTGTCGTCCTGGCCGTTGCCGCGCCGCTTCGTCGCCTCCGTCGTCGGTGGCCGCCCATCTTCCTCCCGCTTGGACCTCGTACCCCTGCTCGGGCAGGCTCGAGGCCGGCCCAGAGTCCCAGAGTTGAGTCGGGCATGTCCCTTCACATGGGGAGTATCCTCGGAAACTGGAACATATACATTACCAGTGGCGGGCTGTTTGTCAATCCCAGGAATGTCTGATGGTCGGGGACGACGCCGGGGTAGTGTGGTGTATATTTTTTTCCCCGATGTTCCAGGGAAACAACGAAAAATGTATGCACCAGGGTCCTGTATACACCAGGATCCGCTTTCCAGTGCCAATTTCAATGCAGGGTCGGAAAAAGCGTCGGTGTATAGAGTTCGATCCCCCATATATTCAGGAGTAGTAAAACATAGTATGGCGACGATGTTTCGATCTTTTTTGATGATTCCTGAATATTTTTGTCCTTCTTTGCTTGGGGAGTCCTTTCAAAGTCCGCCTGTAGGAGGACATGCCCGACCTAACCCATGATTCTTTTTGAGCCTGCCCCCACGTGGCACTGCCGACGTGCAGCCGATCGGGCTCCACTCAGAGAGGGCGGAGGGGACTCTCGACTCCTGTCGCATTCCCCGCCGGCTCCTCCAGCAACGGTGCCCATGCGAGTGCCAGGGGGGTTGTGTGGACATGCGATTACATCAAGGGCAGCCGCCCTGTCCCCTGCACACTCCCCGCTCGCATCCTCCTCGGCAAGCTGGAGGGCCTCCCCTTGGGGCGCCGCGAGGGCTCTCATGGTTGGCGTCTCGGCTTTGCGTGACAGCGGCCGGCCAGGCGCGAAGAAGCCAGCTGTGAATAGAAGGGGCCGCAACGGGCTTCAACGAAACACCGATTGCCGCTTTCGCTTGCCACGGCACTCTCCCTGTCCTCCGCTCCTCCTCCTCCTCCTCCTCCTCCTCCTCCTCCTCCTCCTCCCTATCTTGATCCTGTTCACTCGCAGGAGGGGCTGCTGTGCACCGCTTCCCCTGCGTTCGGGCCGATACTGACGAAGCGAGCGAACCTTTAGGCGATTTCGTTGCGGGGTTTACCAAATCAAAGGACCTTGCCATCTTGTCTTCATCTTGGGGCTATCTTGGGACGCTCTTGGAGGCCCTCTTGAGGGCCTCTGGGGTCTCTTGGGGCCATCTTGTGTTCCCTGAGGGCCAGCCCGCGGCCACGCAGCCGGAGCGTCACGCCCCCACCTTGGCCTCGGCAGGATTAGACAGAGCGAGATGACCTCCAAGATTGCCTCCAGGGTGGCACACGATGGACCAGCATGGTCCAAGATGGCCTCTGCCCTCAAGAGGCCTCCAGGCCGCCACCAGCGGGTCCAGGATGGGGGGCCCAAGACGGCCCCAGAGGCGCTGAGGAGGACCTCCAGAGAGGCCCGAGAGGACCCGAAGAGGGCCCCGAGCCCGCAGGAGTCTCGAAAAGGCCGACGGGAGTCAAGCGTCCGTGGCGCTGTACAGGCCCCGAGGCGGCGCCAGGAGTATTCCAATGGCTCCAGTCGACCCTGAGAAATCTCCCAACTTGCCCCACGGAGCTTCAAACTACTCCCACGAGGTCACCTGGAGTGCCAGCCACGTCCATTCCACAGGCACGGGGGGAAGTGTTACGACGTGGGGCACGGGGAGAGGTGAACCCCTCCCCGAAGGGCGCCCTCGAGGGCGCGAAGTTATTCGCGATTCGCGCTTATTGCGCTCCGATTCCTTATTCCCCTCTTCTCTCCTGCGGGCGCCGCGAGAGCGCGAAGTTTTTCGCGCTTCGTGCTTCGCGCAGCGCGAAGCGTGAAGTTAGGCGCCCTTGAAGGTCTAGAAGAGCCGACCCGCCAGCTACGTCCAGAGGGCTGGTGGGATCTGGCCCTTTCGCCAGCCGATCGGCCCCGATGCCGAGCCCGTTCGGTTGCCCAGTGGGCTCAGAAGCCGAGCGGGATCATGGAAACCTGGGGTGACCCTCCGCAGGAGGCATCTATCCACCACCGTGCCCGGCCATGGCCATCCTGGGCCCCTTCGTGGTGTGCAGACCCTCCTAACCTCGGCCAGGAGGCGTATACACCGTGCCAGGGCCCAGGGTGGCCCTGGTTTTGCACACGTGCCTGCCGCGTGCCGGGAAGCTGGAGACCTGGCGTGGGTCGCCTGAGCGAGAGCTGGACACGGACGGGGCCGCAGGCATTGTTCGGCTGGGCCCGCCCGCCCCCAGGCCCGTTCTTGCTCTCTTGTCCCGCCACGCCCCCCCTCGAGGAGGGCGGCGACGGCCCCCTCGGCGCGCGCCCGCCGGCGGCGAGCTCGGCGCCGACGCTGGCGCCGAGCCCGACGCCGAGCTCGGCGCCGAGCCTCGCTCCTCCACCGCCGTCGGCACCGCCGGGCGGCCTGCCGCTGCAGCCCGCGGGGCGCCCCGCGCCCCGCGCCGCCACTGGTCGGGCAACGGGATGTGGATGTCACCACCCACCAGACCACCCCAACCCAACCCGAAGGCCTCAGTTTGCCGCCCGTCTCCAGCGGTGGTGGGGTGGGGGGTGGGGGGGTCGGGGAGCAGTGGCAAGAACACACACGGAACCCGTACTGCCTCCCCCCCCGCCCGAAATGTGGGTCTTCGGGTCGGGTTGGGGTGGTCTGGTGGAGGGTTTCTCCGAAGGGCTCAGGCGACCCGTCCTCCTCCTCCTCCTCCTCCTCCTCCTCCTCCTCCTCCTCCTCCTCCTCCTCCTCCTCCTCCTCCTCCTCGGGTCGCCTGCGGCCCCGGGGGGAACCGTGCATGGTCTGGTAGGTCGTGAAGATGGCCGCCGCTCCTGGGCCGGGCCCCCGGGGTGGCGGGCGTGCGCACCGCTCCTGGGCCCCTGACGGGGGCCTGGCCCCGGGGCGGTGGAGACGCACAGATCTCGCCGCCCTAGCTTTAATCGGGGGCGGAAAAGAGGGGGGTGATGACTAGGGGGGGGTGGATATCATGGCGGGGGCCATGATATTTCCCCAGATTTCATGGCGCCTCTTCTTATTTCATTACGTCCCTGGCCCCCCCGCTGGGCCGCGCACATGCCGCCGGTCATGATTTGCACCCCCCCCTCTTGCACACCCCCCTCTTGGCCGCTCCCGATAGCTTTAAGGCCGGGCACGTCCCCCCTACAGCGGGAGTCTTTAGACACAGTTAGCAATCAGGCAGGGGACGATTTCTGACTACCTGTGGCTATTTTCTAATTTTTTGGCGTGCTTTTAATTTTCGTCCAAGATCGGCCTGTAGGAGGACATGCCCGACCTAACTCCAGCTGGGGGGCACGTGCACGGGTGGGGTGCTGCCAGAGGTGACCGTGACCGAACGCTGAGATCCTGGCGTCGCATAGTTTCGTTCACGCGGGGCGTATTCGCCCAGGTTCGGTTCCGGGGGCACTCGCACATCGGTGCGGCTCAGGAGAGGCTACAGGAAGATGGGGCCCAGGGCTCTGGTCGCGAGCTGTCACGATGCTGCAGTTTTTTTTTCGCGCGACGGACCTTAGGGAAGATGGCCTCCTGGCTTGTGCAGGGAGGCCATGCTGGCCTCAGCAGAGCACCCCTTGCTGAGGTCCGGAGGGGCTCGGGGGCTCCAGGACGTCGTGCTCTTTTCACAGCGTGGGCCCCAGAGATCTGGACCCTTTCCAGGGGACCAGTTTTTCATCCAGACCGTTTTCTTAAGGGTCCGGGGGCCTGGCGATGGCCATCGGAGGCCGAAGACAACCTTAACTTCCCGTCGTGTTTTTTTCCCAACTCTCCTGTGCTGAGTTCTTCTTTTGACTAGAGCATTGCTTGCGCGTATCCTTCCCCGCGCCCTCCTCCGTTTACCTCTTCTTGAATCTTGTGCGTTCTACTGCAGCTTGTGCGTCCTCTTGGGGCTGCGAAGTGCGCAGCTGTCGCCAGTTTCGTGGGCTCTTGGGAGGCACGGTGGAGTGGGGGGACGCGCGGACCCAGCCGAGACCTCTGGGAGCTCCACCGAAGGTCCCAGTGGCACCGCCCGCATGCGTCAGCCACCACCCAGTCCAGCGTTTCGTGGCCCCACAGGCAGCTCCACCGAAGGTCCCAGTGGGACCGCCCGCATGCGTCAGCCATCACCCAGTACAGCGTTTCGTGGCCCCGCCGGGAACCTCACAGAAAGACCCCAGTGGCACCGCCCGCATGCGTCGTCCACCACCCAGCATTGCATTTCACGGCCCCATTGATTGGGAGCTCCACCAAGCCCCAGTGGCACTGCCCGCATGCGTCCCCCCCACCCGGTACATCGTTTCGTGGCCCCATCGGGAGCTCCAGTGGTCCGCCCGCATGCGACCCCCGACCCAGTACAGCGTTTGGTGGGCCCATAGGGGGCTCCATCGAAGGCCCCAGTGGCACCGCCCGCATGCGTCCTCCCTCCCAATACAGCGTTTCGTGGCCCCATAGGGAGCTCTACCGAAGCCCCCACTGGCACCGCCCGCATGCGTCGGCCACCACCCAGTACAGCGTTTCGTGGCCCCGTAGGGAGCTCAACAGAAAGACCCCAGCAGCACCGCCCGCAGTCGCCCCCCCCTCCCAATACAGCGTTTCGTGGCCCCATAGGGAGCTCCACCGAAGCCCCACTGGCACCGCCCGCATGCGTCGGCCACCATCCAGTACAGCGCTTCGGGGCCTCATCGGGAGCTCCAGCGAGGGACACCGCCCGCATGCGTTTGCCACACCCAATGCAGCGTTTCGTGGACCATAGGGAGCCCCACCGAAGGCCCCATTGGCACCGCCCGCATGCGTCTCCCCCACCAATATGGCACGTCCCCACGCGTTTCGTGGCCCCATAGGTAGCTCCACCGAAAGCGGCACCCACAACGCGCTAGTCACAACTGCAAGGAGTGTGCGCCGCGCCCTGGCGAGAACCACATTTTGAAAACGACCCGCCCTCCATCTGTGAAGCTGTTGCCAAATTTCAAGCTTCAGAGTCATGCGTGGTGAGGAAGTATCAGGCGAAACGCCCGACCCGCCCCAGAAAC
>CAUYUJ010008635.1:205988-208488 GCA_963575745.1 Prorocentrum cordatum | reverse complement strand
GTAGCAATACTAATAGTACTCTTAAGAACGAAGACTAGACACACATAGTTATATTGAGACTAACCATCATCGTACTACTACTGCTGCTGCTGCTGCTACTGCTGCTGCTGCTACAACAACAACAACTACTACTACTACTACTACTACTACTACTACGAGTACTAGTGCTACTACTACTACTACTACTACTACTACTACTACTACTACTACTACTACTACTATTACTACTACTACTACTACTCCTGCTACCACTACTACTACCACTACTACTACCACTACTACTACTACTACTACTACTACTACTACTACTACTACTACTACTACTACTACTACCTACATACTACTACTACTACTACTACTACTACTACTACTACTACTACTACTACTACTACTACTACTACTACTACTACTACTACTACTACTACTACTACTACTACTACTACTAAAGTTCACACCCCTACTAACACGAACATTACTACTACGGCCAAGCAGACGGTTACGAATAACACTGATACCGCGAATACGATTAATGAACACATTACGAATACTAGTACTACTACTCATACATGTAGGCTGAAACATACCTATACTACTACGACTACGAAGGATACTATGAGAAAAACGATGATGATGAGGTGGAGGAGGAGGAAGTGGAGAAGGAGGAGGAGGAGGAGGAGGAGGAGGAGGGTAGGAGGCGGAGGGGGAGGAGGAGCAGGAGGAGGAGGAGGAGGAGGAAGGTAGGAGGAGGAGGAGGAGGACGAGATGAGGAGGAGGAGGAGGGGGAGGAGGAGGAGGAGGAGGAGGAGGAGGAGGAGGAGGAGGAGGAGGAGGAGGAGGAGGACGAGGATGAGAGAAGGAGGAGGGGAAAGGGAAGAAGGTTGGAGGAGGAAGAAGGAGGAGGTGGAGAAGGAGGGAGGAGGACGAGGAGGAGGACGACGAGGAAGAGGAGGAAGAGGAGGAGGATGAGGACGAGGAGGAGAGGAGGAGGAGAAGGGGAGGAAGAGGAGGAGGAGGAGGAGAGGAGGAAGGAGGAGGAGGAGGAGGCGGAGGAGGAGGTGGAGGAGGAGGAGGAGGAGAGAAGGAGGAGGAGGAGAACGAGGAGGAGGAGGAGAGGAGGAGTGGAGAAGGATGAGCGCCGAAGGAGGAGGGTGGAGGAGGAGGAGAGGTAGGAGGAGGAGGAGGCCGTCGTAGGGTAGGAGGAGGAGGAGAGGAGAAGGAGGAGGGGGGAGGGAGGAGGGAGAAGGGAGGATGTAGGAGGGAAACGAGAAGAGGTAGGATGGAATGAGGCAGGAGGGAGGGCGAAGGAGGAGGGAGGATCGAGGAGGAGGGAGGAGGGAGGAGGGAGGAGGGAGGAGGGAGGAGGTAGGGGGAGGAGGAGCAGGAGGATGAGGTGGAGGAGGAAGAGAAGGAGGAGGAGGAGGAGGAGGCGGAAGATGAGGAAGAGGAGGAGTAGGAGGAGGAGGGGGTGCGAACAGCCCATGGTGGCCCCCCACGATAGGGTCATGTACGGGGCCGAGAGAGGCCCGGCCCAGAGGCAGCCGCTGCCGCGCCGCGTGGGTGGCCCGCCCTCGCCAACGCTGGCGGCCGAGCGCGACTGGGCGCGCGCGCGCCGCCACTCGGGTGGTGGTGGTTCCAAGTTGGAGGCGGCTGGGGGGCGAAGGTGGTCCAGCACTGCCCACTGGGAGTCTGCAACCTTTGATGCGTTCTGCCGCATGGCGATGGATATGGAGATGAGGATAATGATGATGCTGATGATGCTGCTGATGATGATAATGATGATGCTGATCACGAGGATGAGGATGCATATCATGATGGTGGTTATTAGGATCTTTACTCGCATTCTCATTCCCGTTCTGATGATGATCGTGATTGTGATGACGATGACGTTGACGGGGATGATGATGACGATGACGATGACGATGATGATGATGATGATGATGATGATGCTGATGATGATGATGCTGATGATGATGATGATGATTGGGATCGTGTTGGTGATGAAGATGGTAATGCTGATGCTGATGCCGATGATGACGATGCTGATGCTGATGATGCTGCTGATGATGATGAAGATGCTGGTGATGCTGACAATGACGATGACGATGACGGTGACGATGATGATAATGATGATGATGGTGAAAAACATGATGATGGCGATGCTACCGATTAGGACGCTGACGACAATGACGATGATGATATGTCAGTGGTACTCGTAGTAGTTCTAGTCATGGTAACAGTCGTAGTATCCGTAGTGTAGGTACTAGAGGTTGTCGCCGCAGTAGTAGTAGTCGTAGTAGCCGTAGTAGGAGTAGTAGTAGTAGTAGTAGTAGTAGTAGTAGTAGTAGTAGTAGTAGTAGTAGTAGTAGTAGTAGTACTAGTAGTAGTAGTAGTAGTCGTAGTATTTAGTAGTAGTAGTAGTAGTCGTAGTCGTAGTAGTAGTAGTAGTAGTAGTAGTTGTAGGTGTAGTAGTAGTAGTAGTAGTAGTAGTAGTAGTAGGCGT